>JAUMIR010000001.1:361061186-361623686 GCA_030847615.1 Gambelia wislizenii
GGGGTTAGGAATTGGAGGCACTGCCTTGCAGTGGTTCCACTCCTTCCTCTCGGGCAGATCCCAGAGTGTGAGGCTCGGGGACAGTTAATCTACTAGAATAGAACTTAACTGTGGTGTCCCTCAGGGCACCATTCTGCCCCCGATGCTATTTAATATCTATATGAAGCCACTGGGAGAGATCATTCGGAGGCATGGAGTATGGTGTCATCAGTATGCTGATGACAACCAGATATATTTCTCCATGTCTCGATCGTCAGCTTCGACTTCAGATGTCATTTCTCCTCTCAATGATTATCTTAAAGCAGTAAAGGACTGGATGAGGAAAAACAAACTGAGACTGAATCCAGACAAAACGGAGATACTAACAGTTACGGGCCCTAAACCAGGCCTGGGAATACAACTTTCATTCCTGGATGGAACTACACTCTCCTCCAAGGACTGTGTTCCTGGACCCATCGCTCCTGATGTCTAATCAGGGAAATGCGACTGTCAGGAGTGCCTGTTATCAGCTTCGGCTGATACGCCAGCTGCACCCTTTCTTGGAAACCAGGGAACTTGAAACTGTGGTACATGTGCTGGTAACCTCCCGTCTCGATTTCTGTAATGTGCTCTACATGAGGCTACCCATGTTCTTGACGTGGAAACTTCAACTACTTCAGAACATGGCAGCCAGGTTGATTTCTGGTGTTTCCAGAAGAGAGCACATAACACCTGTGCTAAAAGCTCTCCACTGGCTTTCTGCAAGCGTGCTGATGACTAAAAAGGCCAATCCGAGATAAACATGCCCGGTTGCAGAAAGCACAGCAGAAGGTCTCCTTGGGTGATGTTTCCGGGTTGTGATTCTTTCTGCGTTGTCGTTTCTCTTCAAGACTTGTTTGACGTGAGCTCTCAAATAAGGCTGCAGCATCGTGGATAGTACATATCCATGCCTCCCGATGTGAGGCCATGGCAGACCATTGTTGGTGATCAATTTGGCCAAGCCTGAGATGTTGTTTCAGGAGTCCTTGTATCGCTTTTTTGGCACACCCCTCTTACACTGACCCGTGGCGAGTTCACCGTAGAGTACTATTTTTGGGAGGCAATGGTCCTGGTCCTCCATCCTAGAAACGTGCCCTGCCCAGCACAGCTGTGTTCTCAATATCATGGCCTCAATGCTGGTGATCCCTGCTTGCTCAAGGATAGCAACATTTGTCACACATTTGTCCAGTGTATATTTAGAATTGTGCGTATACAGCACTGATTAAAGCGTTTGAGGAGTTGTAAGTGTTGGCGATAGATGACCCATGTTTCAGACCTGCGTGTTGATTGAGTGGATTTGTGCTAAAGTCTAAAAATGGTAAAAAAGACTAGTAGATTTGTCATCCTCACAACTAGAAAAGAGTATATGTATGTTAAAATGTTGTCTTTATTATTATTTTTTTAGGGGTTAATATTTAATTTAGACTTTGTTTTATTTTACATTTATTTTTCCTTGGGCTGAAAATGACCTTGACTGCTCTTGTAGGTTGAAGCCAAGGAATAGCTGTTCTTCAGATACTTTATCAGGAATGTTTTAGACTGTTTGTGGAAGTGATGGTAATTGAATGTCAGCCAGTAGTTTCCTAGCCTTAATAAGGAAAGCTAATTTTGGAAGCTCACTTGTTATCAGTGCAGGGGCTGTTAAGAGCGATATAAGTTCCTTTTACAACATCTCAATGAGGGTCTTTAAATGAGATCAAAATGGAAAGGCTTGTTGACACCTGCATATTAATTCCTATAATATATTAAAAGTGTTCTACTACAAACCTCATAGTTTAAATAGTAGGAATATGCATGTTATTTTGTGGAAAGCAAACATTTGTCTCTGAATCTAGTTCAATTAGCTTTTAGATCTAAATACTTGAGGAGACTTAGAATTTGTCCACTCCAGTTGCTGTCAGCCAGTTTACGTAGCTGCCTCTTTGGGGCCTCATTCATAAAGAAACAACTAAAGGTATTTAGCACTTACCAGTAACTAAATGCCCACTTCCAGATTCCACCATTTTCTTCAGTTTTGTTTATTCTATTATCATGAGAAAAACATAAATAAAAAGCTGTCCTGAAACTTTACTGACACCTAGCTAAACAATCAAATAAACTTTGGCAGTACAGAGTGAATTCTATTTTTTCCTTCCTAATATGAAAGGCATTCTTCACACACAATCCTTGCCTAAAAATAGAAGGTCTTCTTGAAAGATCTTTATGACTCTCACTTCTGAGCTCTGTGCTCAAGACAGAGTTTCCTTTGGAACATTCTAGAGCTGAATGTTTGTCAGTCCTCCCCTCCAGTCTAAAGTGCACATGACAAAAGTGGTGACTTCTGGGCTGCTGTTCAGTTTTCTCTAGTTGTCATTGCAACTTGTCTGAAAAATTATTTTTTTCCTGCATCACACAAATGCAGAATGTTCTCAGTCTGAGTGGCTTTTGGCAGGAATCCTGTCCTCTCTTTCCTTATGGGCATGTTTTGGCATGCCAAAGCCACTTCCCCACAATTCCTTTTTGTCTATCCTTGCAGCAACATTGATTGGAGAGTTCTAAGTAGTTTATATCTTCCATAGTTACCTAGCTTATTCTTCTTTTTCACTCCTGTTACTTCAGGATTTCAGTCCCTTCACCAGGTTCCCTTGTGTGAATTCCACAGCATTGTTTAAGGAATACACTTAAATTTCTCCTCAAGAGAACCTGGTGCCTGTTTTTGTTTGAGAGAAGGCTGTTCAGTACACTCATGCCTGATTTATATAGGGACTTAAAACTGGCTTCCACCTTAACTTGTAGGAATAATCCCTTAAAATAGAGACAATGCAACTCTTAATCACCCCTTACACTCTGAATTTGATTTGTAAAACTTCAAATCTTACAAAACTTCAAATCTTACAAAATTTCAAATTTTACAAAATTTGTAAGACTTTGTAAAAATGTCATCCTCAGCTGCCAGTATCATTCTGCAGAAAAGACCAAATTGAGACCAAGCTTGGCAGAAATGGCCCAGACTGGATTAGGGATGACCAGTGCTGGTACCAAAAGAACTTGCAATGTTGAAGGGAGGTGCTGTAATATTGGAGCTTCCTCCTACAACCTGAAACTGGTATTCCAGCAAGCACAGAAGAGACCAAGCTCAGATACTGAGACTATTGAAGACAAAGAAAAAGAAAAATACAAACATAAGTCTAAAAATTTACTTTAATCTCCAGGTCAAGGCCAGCTGCTTCAGTATTGATGGTTATCCTAAGGTCATTGATCTTACTGGTGCACTTGACATCACAAGAGATACTTCTGGTTGTTAACATACTTGGTACTGAGAATCATCCAGTACAAGAAGTGTCCTTAGCAGATCCCTTCAGGACAAATTCAGCCTTGATACCAACACACTGAGATGGGAAACCAGATCTTAATTTGCCAAACTCAGATCATTGATATTGATGCCACTTATTGAGAGGACTCATCCTGGTCAATAAGATCATATCATGGCCAATATTATTGAGAAGAGCCCTGGAGAGACCCTCTCCCACATGTTTATATTTCTTTTTCACCAAGGCATCATTACCATTATTCTGATCAGTACAGATATGCCCCTGCAGACTATGGATACTATCGGAGTTGATTACCAGATATTACCTGATCCCTCTCTGAGCCCCATTCTCAAAACTGACACCATTCAAGACCAATGGCAATGGTTTCCAAACTTCCTACAGAAGAAACTTCGGCACCAATTCTGCCACAAGGCTCCACACAAGTATCTATGTCTAGCTTTCTGCAACCTCAGTCAGTTGTACCATAGTCTTCAGTACTTTGGGCAGTTCCAAATGTGCTTTCTTTCCTACCGATGCTAGTTAAGATCACCAGTCCACCTGCTGTAGAGGTCACTATCCTAGCATCCTCAAAACTGAAGGAAAACCCATCTATAGCAGTATCAAACTGCTCAAACTCGTCTTCCTCACAATCACCTTCTCCACTTGCTTCCTCACTAACTCATGAAGTGGTTTTCCTGTCTCCCCTGCAGAAGACCTATGACAGTATAAAGACCTCATACTTCACATGGCAAAGTCTTTGGGATTGGAAATTAAGTCTCAACTACCTCTGGTGCTGGACCTGGTTTTCCTGAGAGTAGATATATAAAGATCTACCTTAGTAATGCTGCCACTAATGCCAGTATCTGAATTAATTAAACAGTCCTAAATAAAGCCTTCATCTATGCTACAGGTATTATATCAGGTGTAACCAGAAAGAGCAAACTTCTTGTTTGTACACCTAATTTGGATTGTGGTGGAAGCCTCTCAATCAAAGGCAGCAGAAATTGCCACTCACCGCCAAGGTAGACACATGTACATAAGGGGCAGATGTTTTTACTTTTCTTCTGCATTAGCCATAAAGGTGGCAAACTATCAAGCCTATAACTACCAACCTAACAACATGTCTGGAAGAAGATGGTGGCTTTCATCCTCTGTCTTCTTGAAGGACATAGCAATGTAGGTTAACTATTTCATCAGGAAGTACGGCACTTGGTAACTCAATAAGTTATAGTGGCCCACCATGCAACAAATTCTGTAGTCAAGACAATGGCAGCATCAATCAATTTATGGCTTTGTTCATCAGGCCTCATGGAAGCTACCAAATATGGAACTGAGGACCTCCCATTTGACATGAAAGCTTCTTCAATGCCAAAACACCATGGATAATTAGTTTAAAGAAAGGGCCCCTGAGGGGGAAGATTTGGTATGCATGCCTGATTCCAACAACTTCAGAACCATTACTGGAGAAGACCATCATGCTTTTCTTCGTATCCTAAATCCAGGTCTTCTACACTCTCTTCCCATCAATCTTCATACTCTTCATCTCAATGAAAGTGGCAGTTTAAACTCACTACTGTTCATCTTCCAAACATACTGGAGGAAGCTCCAAACACCATCTTTCACCACTCCTGTGATGATGGTCCTTATAGATGCTGTCATTGCCCTCCTGCCATCCTTTCTGAAAAACCTTCACCACCATTTCAATGCTTGGCAGAACATCACTAAGGATAATGGGTTTTGACCATCATATTCCTAGAATATGCTCGATCTATCTATCTATCTATCTATCTATCTATTAATCATTCTCTTGGGTATGCTGCTTTTCCCAGTGTGCTGATTGGCTGCTTAGGAAACACACCCAATCCTCACCCAACCCAATACCACCCACATGCAAATTCCCTCTCCACCTCACAATCAACTCAGTCGGCATCACAGCCTCACAAGGGCTGCTCCCTCCTCTCAAGGGCTGCTCCCTCCCTGCAATGGGACTCAGGCAGTCAACTGGTGGTGGTGGTGGCAGGACGCTGCTGCCGCCACTGTGGCAGTGGCTGCAGCAGGGTAACAAAGCAAGTCACCCTCCCTCGACAATTTTGGGAAAAGTGTGGAACACTTAGAAGGGGCAGGAGGAATTTAAATCCACCAGCCTACCTTACAGTATTGTCACGAGGTCCAGCAGGCATTTTTTGGGAAGTGTTTTAACAGCGTATGGTATGCCGGGTTCAGCTAGTATAATTTAAATCCCACCCTGAGATGGGGATTTATTTTTTTTGGCCAAGACCTGCCAGAAAAGGTTCACACCTTACCAGACAAGTGTGCTACAGAAAAAGTTTCATCACAAGGAACATTTACAGGTTATTTTTCTCCCCGCTGTACAATTCTGAAATGGAGGACTGTGTTTGATTCTGGACTTAAGAGGAACACATTGTTTTATCTCAGCAAAAAGTGATTGCAGGGTATCTACCTTAATGTTGGTATTTGTCCTCCACATTGCATGTTTCTCAGGTGTGCAGCTAGGGATCATCGAATTCAGTATGAACTCCTTCCCTTCAGCCTATCACCAGCACCAAGTATAGCACAAAATGTATGGCTCCAGTTATCTCTTTTCTCAGAACTCAAGGAGTGCAAATCTTTCTATACCTAGATGGCTGGCTCCTGGTGGCATGCTCCAGCGACAAGTTGACCAAAGACCTGAACTCCATTTTAACCTTATTACTAGATTTAGGTGTCTGGATCAATTTAAAGTAATCAACTTTAACTCTAACACAGAACATCCAGTTCATTGGAGCAATATTGTACACCAAGTTAAGCCAAGCATTCCTCCTCCTGAGGGACCAAGTTGTCATGATTCCTGACATAGCCATGCAGCTGAGACACACAAGAAGATGTACAGCCATACTTAGATTTATGGGATTGATTGTATCGACCACAGCAATAGTACAGTATGCTTTACTCAACTTTCACCAGCTACAAAATTGGTTTATAAGGACTTTCGATGTATGCTGGACTCAACTTGAGGTTTTGCATACCTTCCAGCATACAGATCATGTTACAATGGTGGGGAAAGGGCTCCAATTTACAGATGGGCATGCCAGCCCACCCTCCACTACTTGACAGTGATGGTCACCATGGACACATCTCAGTAGGCTGAGGGATCCATGGTATAGACTTACACCTGAGAAATGGGTGGCATTAGAAGGAAAAACAGCTGCACATCAATGCATTTAAGTTGCTGGCAGTGTTTAAATTTATTTATTTATTTTATTTTATTTATATTCCACCTTTTTCCCAATATAGGGACTCAAGGTGGCTAACAATGAATTTTAAAACAATACATAAACTTTAAAAATATAAATATAAATATGGCCTTCAAAGAGTACAACTTAGTTTAGGTAGCATTGGGTAATACAACAGAGCAGGGAGACACACCAGCTATCACTCTCCTCTATTTGGCCAGCCACCTGTGGAAGTGGTGCATTTGCCTTGAGCTTCTCCCAGTAGCTGTTCATTTGGCATGTAGATGTCTTTACTTTCAGCTCCAACAGCAATTGCAGACCCAGCCAGGATGCTCCCATCCCCTTCCCATAAAAGAAGACACAGCACCAAATATCTTCAGAAAATATATTGAGTACATATGAATAACCATAGTGGATATATGAGGTAATAGATAAATATTGGCAATAAAAGGTCACAACTTGGTAAAGACTATAAATGATTTGTACCAATTGCATGGGTCCGGATCCCTTCACTGCCTAACCCTGTATTGGCCAATGGAGCGTTGCCAGTTGCCACTGACACCCACAGTGATACAGTGATGCATAAATGATTACTGTCCCCACAGCCATTTCAACTGATAGTAGTGATATAGGCCCTATATCACTACTATCAGTTGAAATGGCTGTGTGGACAGTAACCATTTATGCATCACTTGAACTTGATGGATACCCCCTTGCTTACCCTGGATCGGGGCCCATGCCATCTGCCATACAAGTTGCGACATGAAAAGAATACAGCATACTAATAACACTACAAAACGTAGACATGTGAATAAGGGAGGGACGGTGGGTCTTTGGCTCCTCGGAGCCAACTGAGGCCTCTGACATCAGGGGCCAGCTTAAATGCTGGCCCCCGATGCAGAGGCCACGTCATCTGGCCGTGCCAGGAGATACGGCCGGAGGCCCCTCCCCCCAAGCCCTGGCCAGTCGGAGCAGAGGAGGCCCTCCCCAATTGACCACAACTTCCCGCTTTCCTGGCCCGGCCCCAAGGCAGTCTGGGAAGGAGGAGACAAGCATGATGGCCCCCAGGCTGGCAGCTGCGGGGACTGCCTGCCAGGGATGGGGCTCTGGGCGGGCCGTAAATGGCCCACCAGCTGAGCCCGGTACACCCCCCCCCATGTCATGGATACTCTGGCCAAGCAGGGATAGGCTGCAGATCTCTTGGTGATGCATATATTCACGACTGGTCAGGAAATTTTCTGTACATTTCCCCTCAAATTCAGCTTTGAACAAGACTGATATTAAAGATTCAAGAGGATGGATCAAACTGTATCCTAGCCCCATGGTGGCCAGGACAACAATGGCTCACTACAGTTCTTCAGCTTGCAGGCCAAGTTTATATCTGATTCATATCCACACTGTTCCTGCCGACTCACTCTCAGAGGAAGAGGATGGCACACTTTGCTTCTCACAGTGTGGAAAATCTGCCATTGACAGATCTTCCAATACTTTGTGTGGTTGACACTTTCAAGAAGGTATCCATGGATTAATCATATCAGTATAAGTGGGCTAAAATTTTGATACTTGTAGATTCTCTATCCAGATCCAATGAAGGTCATCAGTGTGCAGAAACAGTCTTAAGCATGTAGAGTTGGTACAAATACAGATGCAGACTCACATTTGGGTCTTATTGAAATAACTGGGGATAGTTCCACTTTGGGTCCCACTTGGGATATGAATCAAATAAATAAATAAATAAATAAATAAATGCATTTTAATATAGATGGGAATGTACGTCTCCATCCATGGTCACAAATTTAATTTTCAGAGATGAGTCGATGCTCTTTGTCCAAACAAATTATTTAGAGAAGAAAAGAAATACTAATAAGAAAAGATAGGCTGTTGTATCAAGAATTTTATATAATGTTCTGCTAAGCTACTCAAGTAGAGCTAAAGAAATGCAAGATGCCCCAAACAGATTATCAGTCTGTTATTCACAATAGTGCTGGTGTTTTGATAAAATGTCACTAACTCCAGTTCCAGAATATTTTTGTCATACAGTGTTTTTTACAAAGTGACACTGCAAGTGCTTACTTACATGTTTTATAAAAAATGTAGTGTTTGTGCCCTTGGGTTGCAGATTGTGACAAAAAATTATTATATTTTAAATATATTACAACTCCAAGAGCCATCTTAGCTCTACAGAGAAAAGTCTGCTTCATTTTTACTATACTTTACCTATCAACTGATTCTGTTTTTCATATCTTATCCTAAATGGAAGAGAGGAACATTGTTTTAGAAATCTGTGACAAAATAGCCACAGTGAGCTACTATGTACTTTTTTCTGGATAGAGCTATATAGTTTCTGGAGAGAAACTATAAACTATGTTGCTAAAACGATGAAAATACTTACCTAGGCATGGGTCAATATATTTTAGGTGTATGGATTTTGTGCAGTGTATTATATTACTAGAATTAATAGCACCACATTTGCCTATTGTGAAAGTGAATTTTCCTTTTAAAATTGCCCTTAGCCACAAAAAAGGCAATTACTTTAACAGACATGAACCACTCCAGCAACATAGCCATTTTATTACCAGAACTGGAGAGAAAGGTTTGAAATAAACCAGGACGTGAAAACTCAAGAGACCTTGATTTGTAACAGCATTAGATATCTTACAGACAATGTAACTATTCCTGAATCAGAAATGGGATTACAAAGCACATTGGAAGTACAAAATTGGATCAGACCCCAAACCCATTTATTGGCAGTTTTATGTTTGTCATCTTATAGCTGTCATTTTTGTTGCCCAGCTTCCTTCTCTTGCTAGAGAAATCTCCTGTGACTCTTAATAGTTTAGATACGTTTTGTATTATTTCCTTCCTTGTGTCATACTGTTTGTGATTTTTATGATTTTTTTCCAAGACACGTTTAGAATATTTTAAACTTTTTATAGTTTTAATAATTATTATTAATTCTTGTCCTTTCTTGTCCTTGAAGACGTAGGGTGGAGCATAAATAAGAGTACAGCATAATAAAATGCAGACTAAGAGTACAATACAGTTGTATGAATTACTATCTGTCGGCTGAATATCAGTCAGAATAGCGCTGACACAAAGTTACCAAAGATTGTACTTTACAGATAATCACACATAGTATATTTTTTTCTACCCCCCCCCTTAAAGTATGTTTCAGTGGAGAAACAAGACAGAAAGGTGTTGCTTGTAACCCTTTCCCTTCAAGCACTTACGCACTTGGTGTCCTTCTAGCTGCTTTTGCTGAAAACATAGCTATCTGTACAACCATATACACACCTCACTTCCTACAATGAAAACGCCACAGGGGTGATTTTGATCAGTTAGAAAGGTAAAAATGTTAAGCAATCATGTCTGTGCTGGTCCTCATTCCTGATTTGTAGTCTTGAAGGCTGAAGTTGGTTTAAAAACAGAAAAGTTCAGATAAAAGATACACGTGACTGCATGTAATCAGGAGTTTTGGACATTTGAACCTTTCAAATGATGTTTAGGTCCAGACTTTAGGAATGGTCTCTGTAGAGAGAATTACGTGTGGAGTGCCTTGCTTGAACCTTGGCGTAAGGATGACTTTCATTGACCTAAAGAACGGAAGTAGGGTTGTGGTACAAAGACTGTAAGGTAGCTTGAATTCTAGTTCTATTGAACTTTCCTGTTTGTTTGTTTGTTTGTTTTGTTTTTGTGGAAGTCTACCACTGAATCCTGCCCATTATCATTTGCATGATAGATCAGCCTTGAACAATTTGATGATCTCTAGACTATGCTGTGCTGTGCTGCTGGAGTAATGGGAGTATTGTGGTCCAGTGCATTTCAAGGGAACTAGGTTGGAGGAGGCTGTTATAGATTATAGTAACAGCATTTTTTATTGCATGTCCAAGGATGAGGACACTAAGCAAAAGAAAATAGGGCTACAGAAATGAGTGGAAAAATTTGGCCACAACTTTTTTGATTATAGCTGTAGAAGGGTTGGCGCACACTTGGGTCCATATCCAGGCATTGACCAACTTTCCTCTTGATAAATGAGCCTGATGCATCTGGCCCACCGCCAGAACAAAGGAAGCAAAGAGAGGATTGTAACTATGGATGATAGCCCAGTGAGATCCCCTACCCTACTGGGGTTGCCTGAAAAGTGTATGCCCATGGAAGTCGAAGAAGAAACACAGTGTCCTCTGTGCTGGAGGACTTGCCCTGGACCTCAAACCAGCTTCATGGTAAGTCCTGCAGCTCTGTTGACCTAGAGGAGCATGTGAATCCAAGAAGGATAATAGAAATACAATTCAAAGACATAGCCACGTTAGTTTGGAATATCGATACGCAAAGGGCTCTTGAAGCACCTTTGAGACTAGCTGAGAGAAAGAAGTTGGAGCATAGACTTTCATAGATGTAGTCTACTTCCTCAGATGCATGGAGTGAACTAGTGCTTAGGAACAGACCTTATAAGCAGGCTTATGCTCCAACTTCTTTCTCTTAGTCTTAAAGATACTACAAGATCTTCTTCGTGGTCTCTGTGAATCACACAGTTGGGTTATTCCTGCACCTGCGCAGAGCATCGGAACCTTCTGGAATCACTAGGCAGAATGTGCTTTGATACATTTTTGGAGGTAACTCCGCCCACCCTAACGGTTCCTTTTAAGGCACTCCCGCCCAATTCTCCTCAGTTCCTTTCTTTTCACCGCATTAACAGCTTGAAGGAACCTTTGCTCACTAGTTTTTTTCTCTTTCACTTTCAACTTGGATTTTTGACTACAATTTTCTCTCACTCATTTGGATTTGGCATTCTACCTCTGATTTTGGTGTTGACTTGAACTGTTTTTCTCTACTCTCTGTGTTTCACCCTTTGGATTTAGCGACTGTGAGTAAAATGTCTGAAAGAGGGGCCTTCAAGAGATGTGTGATCTGTCAGGCTAAACTTCTGAGCGCAGATGGCCATTCCCGCTGCCTAATTTGTAGGCTCGAGTACTGCGTCATCGGTCTCATAGCCCTTCCCGACGTCGTTCGGTTGCCGTTCACCGCAAAGGTTCCATCTAGAGGAGCCACGAAGCATTCCGAGAAAAGATGCAGAGAGTCACGTATCTCCACGTCCTGAACAGCGTCCTCTGCCTCTAACTCCACCAACACCACCTCCACGTACAAGCTCTCTGCTTCATGCCGATCGCAGTCTGTCATCCGCTGCTTCATCCTCATCTTCATCAGGTTCATGGGACCCATACGTGCTCTATATCCACAACCTGACCTGGTGAAGGATGACTCTGCATCGCCAACAGATGACATCCGTGCTTTTTTTTCAGAGCAGATGGTCTGTATGTCCCACGTTCTGGACCTCAAGGTAGTGGAGAAAGAGTCAGAACCACTGGACCCCATCTTTCATCGGATTCAATTGAAGGCTCCTCCTACGGCTACTCTCCCTGTCTTGCCGTCCCTTCTGAAGCTCACTCAGAGTTCATGGGAGAACCCTTCCTCAATCCAGTCTACTTCAAAGAAAATTGATAGGCTGTATCGCGTTGGTGGTGAGCACACCGAGTGGCTTCAAACTCACCCTCGACCGAATTCGGTGGTGAGCGAAGCTTCCCATAATAGAAAGCAACACCGCCCTCAATCAATGCCACCCGATCCAGAAGGTCGAAAGCTCAATATAATGGGCAAAAAGATTTATTCTGTGGCAGGCCTGAGTTTTCGTGTGGCAAATTACTCGGCCTGCATGGGGGCATACCAGCAAGTACTTTGGGAAAGGATGATGCCCCTCATTCAAGATCTCCCATAGGAACGGTGACGAATGGCTGAAGCAATCCAGTCACAGGCGCAATTACTGGCGGGGCAACAAATGAATTCTGCCCGACATGTTGCTGATTGCGCCACTAAGATGATCACAGGATCCATCGCCCTGCGTCGACACACGTGGCTCCATTCATTGGTCCTCATCCCCCAGGCCTCAGCTACTATCGAGGATCTGCCTTTTGATGATTCGGGACTCTTCAACAGCTCCACGGACGAAAAACTGGAGTTCACCCAGAAGATGAGGACCACCGCCAGAAAATATGGTATGGCCACCTCCTCATCTTCCCAGTACCGTTTCAGGGGCCGCACCAACTGGCAGACCACTACATCGGCCAGCAGTTTAGACGGGGGTTCTCTGGCCAATCTTACAGACGTTCCAAGTATTTACCTTCTTCACCAGTTTCATCAGTGACGAGCCAAGGGTCAGCTTCGAGATACCGACCACCTGCAAGGCAGTGGTCTAAGGATCAAGCCAGGAGAAAAATTTGAATTTTCACCTCACCCTGTTTCTCTCTTCCCTCTAGACTCCACTGTTTGGAGATCGACTGTCAAACTTCCAAGAAGCCTGGTCTTCAATAACATCAGACCACTGGGTACTTCGAATCATCCAGAATGGCTATTGGATCGAATTCAACTCACTACCTCCAACAGGTCCCTCCCCTCCTCTCCTCGAGGAGGTGCAGATGCTGCTGCAGAAGGGGGCCATCGAAGCCGTGGACTCCAAACTTCACCACCTCTGCTTCTTCTTGAGGTACTTCCTGGTCATGAAGAAGGACGGCGGTCTCTGTCCCATTCTCAACCTTCGTGGGGTAAACAGATACATAGAGCTAAAGAAATTCAGGATGGTCACCTTGGCCTCCATCCTTCCACTACTGCAACAGTACAACTGGTTCGCTTCCATAGACCTCAAAGATACCTATTTCCACATCGGGATTCACCCATCCCACAGACGATTCCTGGCATTCCAGATCGGGACTGAGGCATTCCAATTAAGGGTCCTGCTGTTTGAACTTTCGACTGCTCCAAGAGTCTTCATGAAGTGCATGGCGGTGGTAGCGGCCTTTCTACACCAACGTGGAGTAGTGGTCTTCCCCTACATCAACGACTGGCTGCTTGTGACGAACTCTCGACGTCAGCTCAAACTCGATATCGACCTCACTTTAGATGTATTAGATGGCCTGGGACTTGTTGTCAACATAGAGAGGTCACAACTCCAACCGCCGCAATCTATCCAGTTCATCGGAGCTCAACTGAACTCATGTACAGCCGCAGCTTACCTACCTCGAGACCGATTCAACACCCTTCAGTCTCTAATCCATACCTGCTGCCGGTCCCAGAGGCTCCCTGCCCATTCAGTCCAGGTACTTCTCGGTCACATGGCACCTACTACCTATGTGACCTGCCTCACCAGACTCCGATTCCGCCCGCTCCAACACTGGTTTCTACAAGTGTTCGATCCCCTACACGATTCTCCAAACAAACTTCTCACGATGTCATGGGCGGTTCATCGGTCGCTGGAATGGTGGCTGGTACCGGACAACGTCCTATTGGGAATGCCGTTTGACCCTCCTCAACCGGACATTTCTCTGACAACAGATGCCTCGATGTCAGGGGAGCCCATCTCGAATCCTACGAAATCTGGGGCTCTTGGGATGCTGAAGAACGGACTCTCCATATCAACGTCCTAGAGCTTCTCGGTGTCCAGAAGGCATTGTGGGCCTTCGAGACCCTGGTGATGAACAAGACCATTCTGGTGGTAACAGACAACACATCGGTGATGTACTATCTGAACAAATAAGGGGGAACGAGATTCCCCCAGCTTCTTCAACTCACACTGGACATTTGGGATTGGTATGTCTGCAGGAACATTTATCTCCAATCCATCCATCTACCAGGGGAGGAGAATATTCTTGCAGACGGACTCAGCCGTTCCAGCCTCTCCATCCACAAATGGAAGCTGCACAGGTCAGTGACCTCAGACCTGTTCCGACAATGGTGATCTCCTCAAGTCGACCTCTCTGCATCTCCAGAAAACAGTCAGTGCTACCAGTTCTGCTTCAGACAGCGCACCCCAAGATCGAGGGGTGACACATTCTTCCGTTGGATGGGACCACTTCTTTACCTCTTCCCCCCATTCCCACTGCTGATGAGAGTAATCGCCAAACTGCGTCGGGACTGAGTGGATGCCATCCTTATCAATCCATGGTGGCCCCGTCAACCTTGGTTTGCAACCCTCCTGCATCTAGCCAGGCACCGATTCATCCAACTTCCGTCCCATCCCAACCTCACCATTCAGAACGGGAAGGTCAAACACCCAGATGTGGAGGCTCTACGACTAACGGCATGGAGACTACGGCCTTGAATCCATCTTCGGTACAGAGGGCCACTGTACCTATGGCCTCGGATTTGCCGTCGGTCCCGACGGGCCGGCACTCTCCATCCCTTCCTCCAGAGGTTCAGGCTGTCATTGACGCTGCCAGGAGACCTGCTACCCATAGTTCGTATCACTACAAGTGGAAGAGGTTTGAAGCCTTTCTATCTGGTCATGGGTCAGTTACGGAACCGTTCTCCATCCCGACTGTCCTAGATTTCCTTCTCCACTTGTCTTCCACAGGACTTTCGATCTTGTCGATCCAGTGCTACTTGTCAGCCGTATCTGTCGAATTCCAGGGTAGAGGTCATCCGTCCCCTTTTATGGATCCAACGGTCAAGAAATTCTTGAGAGGCTACGCCAACCTCCATCCTCTGGTACTCGAGCCTACCCCGACGTGGAGCCTTGAACTGGTCCTATCACAACTGGTTCGACATCCCTTCGAACCCATGGCATCCACCGACTTGAGACTCTTGTCTTGGAAAATTGCCTTCCTTATTGCCATTACTTCAGCGCGTCGAGCTGGTGAACTCTGTGCCTTGCGATCAGACCCTCCGTACACTGCCTTCCACAAACATAAGGTGGTGCTCCGTCCCGACATTTCCTTCCTTCCGAAGGTGGTGTCGAGTTTCCATCTGAATCAGTCTATCACTCTCTCTGCTCTGATGTAGGATCCAAAGGACGAATTCAAGCGTACCCTCCACTCCATGGATGTCAGGAGGGCACTCGCCTTTTACATCCAGAGAACTGCTTCCTTCAGGAAGTTACCTAAACTGTTTGTATCCAATGCCAACTCGAGACTTGGAGAACCTATTTCCCCACAACATTTGTCAAAGTGGGTGACATCGACCATAGTTCTCTGCTATGAACTGGCGAAGAAGCCGCTGCCACCACGGATTCAAGGACACTCGACGAAGGCTGTCTCCACCTCAACAGCTTTCCTCTCTGGGGTGCCTCTAGAGGATGTTTGCAGAGCAGCAACTTGGTCATCACCCTTGACATTCATTTCCCACTACAGACTTGACACTCGTTCCAGGAACGAGGCTGCCTTTGGGAAAGCTGTACTTTTGTCTTTTATTCAATGTGTGAGTATTAATGTGTTTCTAAGTTACTTGATGTGATAAGGATGTGTAATTCATTGTTTTTTGCTTAAGAATGTGCTATAAAAAAAATCCAATGGATGTCTGACAGTGCAACCTGGTACTAGTGTCAATATGTATAGGACATACCCTCTTCCTGGAGTGAAGCTTGCCAGTCTACCCAACTGTGTGATTCACAGAGACCACGAAGAAGATGGACAGGTTGCTTACCTGTAACCATAGATCTTCGAGTGGTCTTCTGTGAATTCACACAGACCCGCCCATCCTCCCCTCTATGTCCTATACATCACATAAACATGCTTAATGTACCTGATGCTGCTGGTTGCGGCGTCATTCAAGGAACTGAGGAGAATTGGGTGGGAGTGTCTTAAATGGGACCGTTAGGGTGGGCAGAGTTACCGCCAAAAATGTATCAAAGCATATTCTGCCTAGCGATTCCAGAAGGTTCCAATGCTCTGTGCAAGCGCAGGAATAACCCAACTGTGTGAATTCACAGAAGACCACTTGAAGATCTATGGTTACAGGTAAGCAACCTGTCCATCCCTTTGCGTCCTGATAGAAGAACTATGTCTCCACTGTCACACTCTAGTAGAAAGTAGGCAGCCATGTTGTATATTAGTTTCCAATCAGTCTGCATGTGCAGAGTCATATAGACCAGTTACAGGACTAGAATCTTGTGATTATAAAGTCTTGAATGGTGAATATTCATCAGATAAGGTTTTCAAGAGATAAGAAGGGCTGGAAAGACTATTTCTTCGGTGGTGTTGATAAAAGATGTCCTTGTCCACCAGTGGAATATGCAGTTCAGGCATCGTGATGAATTTGAACTCTCCAGTAAAGCTGGAAACTAAGCCACACAAGTGATAGTCTTCAACCCTTGCTCCCAAGCCTCAAGGCCTGTCTGTCAGCAGTACTTCAGTCTTATGAAAAGTCATGTCAGGATATTGGTAAGCAGTCAAAGGAGGAATGCAAAGAATGTTCACCAAACTTTTGTCCTTGATAAGAAGGGTCTTGTGTCAAGTGGAGACATACTGTCAAAAAAACTGGAAACCAGTGCAAGCTTTTTCACCTCATGTGTGAGAATCAAATGAGTGCTTTTTCTTCTTGTCATGATCACCATAATTTTCACAAGAAGCCTCTGCGCTAAAGTAGCCTTATTCCCTTTAAATAAGCAAAAGCACACTCCCAGCAAGCACAGAAATACAAGATTATTAATAAAAAAGCCACTTCAGCAAGCCACAGGGTTATTGCAAGGATCACAACTAGATATTGCATGTGAGGTGCTTTGAGCACTTGAACGTGGTATACAGACATTAAGAGCTCAATCATTTTTTTAAAAATTACACGTAATTGTCCCTAATTGTGACTGAATGGATTAGCATATTATGAAACAATTCAACTTTCAGGCAAGCCCTAAGGAAAGTATCAGAGGTCTAATCTATAGCTCTCAGATAGCGTGACTCATCGGTTGATAGTTGAGAAACCTTGTTTCATCTGGCCAATTTAAGTTTTCATTCTTAGTACTGGTATGCAGCAGGAATGTGGAGTGATTTTAAATGAAGTCTGATTCTTGCCACATTCATCCTCATTGTCTATCTGCTTGAAAGAATATTCTTGACACTCAAAAACAATACATGTAATTTCATTTCTAAGATAAATTTTCATGGTCTGAAAACAACATTGTATTTTTCCAGAAATTAGCTTTCTGGTCATAGTTTGGGAAGATTAATTTTTAACCAAGGCCCTCTGCATAGCCTCAGGCCAAAAGAGCTGTGGGGCATTTAAAAAATGATGTGATCTCTTTGATCAGAGTAAGGTGTAGATCTTTCTTTCCCAGTTGAAAAATACAGATTTCTGCTTACCAACAAAAGATTTTAACAAGCTATTGATGACTTTAAAATTAGAAGGTTTTTATATGTCCAGGAGACCCAGAATCATAACCACAAGGATTTCTCAGTTGCTCTATGGTAGATACTTCTTCCCCTCTCTCAAAATTCCAATCCACGTGTGCACACTTGCCTTCAAGTTGCCTATCGACTTATGGTGACCCCATGAATTTCATAGGGTTTTCTTATGCAAGGAATACTCAGATGTTTTTGTCAGTTCCTTCCTCAGAAAGGTTGCCTGGAGTTTTGGAGTCAGGGGTCACCAGTATGCTGATGATACCCAGCTCTGATACTCCTTTCCACCTAATTCCAAGGAAACTGTTGCTGTGCTACACTGGTGCTTGGCAGTTGTAATGGACTGGATGAGGCAAATAAATTGAAACTTAATCCAGACAAGACAGAAGTGCTCCTGGTCAGTCAAAAGAAAGATCTGGGAACAGGGATTCAGCCTGTGTTAGACATTTACCCTGAAAACACAGGTTCGCAGTTTGGGAGTACTGGATTCAACTCTGAGCCTAGATGCCTAGGTGTCGATAGTAATGGGGTTTGTTAAAATAACAATGTTACCGCCTGTGCTTTACTGCAAGTACCTTACAAAACAGGCACAATAAAAACTGATGGCTTTAACTTCATTAGAAATCACAGAACTAATTAAGCAGAGTTTCTGTTTAAAATACATATGCAACAGACACGTATTGATTCCAGCATGCAGGTTTAAGATAACCATCCACACAATTTCCCACAGTTTATGTTCTCTAGCATAAAAAGGACTCAAAACACTCAAAAGCAGTTTAAAAGTATAAAAACATCTTTACTTACAGTCAGTGTGCATATCTCAAAGAATATCAGCAGCATTTCAACAGGTGAAGGCTAAACTAGTAAAATACAACTAAAAACTGTATGCTAAAAACCAAATATGCAGGAGCCATGCAAAGCAGGTCCTGCCCCTAGAAAAAACATCATGGTGAGTGGTAAACTTCATAGCAGCTTTCCAGACAAAGAGAAAGACTTGGACACTCTTCCTCTGGAAAGCCAATTACATTTCAATAGGAAGTTGCATCATACATTCTGTTTGCTTCTATCAGTTAACCCTTTCAACAGTCAAACATCTCAACTTATTAGATTGCAAACTACATATCCCAACGGTGACCAGGAGTTCTTTTGCACTGTTAAAGCTAGTGTGCCAGCTGCACTTGCTCTTAGAGAAATTGGATCTGGCCATGGTGGTACATGCCTTGGTTACATCCCATTTGGATTACTGTAATGCGCTCTATGTGGAGCTACCTTTGAAAAGTGCTCAGAAACTTCACTTGGCCTGAAGAGCAGCAGCCAGGTTGTTAACTAGGGCTGGCTACAGGGAGCACACAACTCCCTTGTTGCCATGAGTGAAAAACAGCACGGCCACCTCCAATGCTAGCCGCAACACTCACGGACGCCGCCAAGAGGGAAACGGTGGCGTCCAAAATGGACCCCTTGCTGCGCAGCAGCCTCGTTACTGCTCTGGAGGCTGCTTGCGCAGCAAGATGCTGAAAGAGGAGTCTGAAAATCTCCCTAGTCCAACACGCTCACTGTTGCACTGCTTAGTGCACATTAATTCCAACCATTCCTCAACTCTACTGTAGTTCCAGCTAGATAGGATGTTTACTGACAGTGTTGCAAGGTATGGTTTAGAAATGTATTTGACTTAATGTGTTAAATCAGTCATTGTTTTATGGATGTCTCTGCTTATAGTTTATTAATCTAAGACTGTCTATCATGTTTGGGGCATTAAATTTTCATTGGCAGTCAATAATGCAGGGAAAGCTTGGGTGGATGAATTGGTTAGTGCTTATACTTTCTAGTGATAGCTGCATATAGTTTTTATTCATCTCTGAAAAGAGGCAAGCTACGAAAGAGCAAAGAAGGCTAATAACTGCATTTTGTGCTCAATGTAACCTTTACTTTTTACATTCAGATGAATGGCTGCAGCACGCTTTTACATAAAATTAGCAAGAATTTATAATAAAGAAAAAATGTTTTAAAGAACTCTAATATTAATGAGAAGTAATTTGAATGGCAGAAAAGCTTTCCTTTCTCTGGTCTGTTAAATGGAACATACATACAGTTCAGCCTAGTGAAATCTTGGTACTGTTATGAATATATAGAACCATTATATATGGTAGATAGAAAAACACAAGTGGTGTTATTTGGGTTGAACTGTCCTTTGTTTTTTTATTTTTATTTTTGATAATTTCCTTTACAGAATTCAAGGTCATACATCTTTCTATTTCCAAGGGAATCCTTGTCATGGAGATAAAAATCATGTTTCACCTGCAGTCTTGATCTTCATTAGCTGATAGGAGGGATTTGCAGCATTGGCAATAAGTTCTGCTGGTTGCTGGCTGGCTGCCAAACCAGGCTGCTGTTTAAGATACCAGGTCCTCGCTCTTTTTCTCTTCCTTGTTCTCTCTTTTTACATCATTCCATGCCACGTCTTTGCTAAAAGAATACTGTAAAAGCTTCTGGAAATAAAGCTGCTGTTACTTGCTTAGAGAATCATATATATGTAATTCTGTGGCTTGTGCTATAGAGGAGGGGATTTTTGCTGCTGAGAAAGAAGCAATCAGATATGCGGTCAGAATTTTAAGACTGGCTCAGCGTGCACTTGATTTCTTTGGTTTGCTGCTGAATGAAGCAGTACAAACAGATGTGTATATTTTAATACCTCAGTTTTAATGTATGGAATATGGAAGAAATGTGATTCTAGAACATGAAACCAATGGAAAGTAAGTCTGGATTTTCAAACTCTGTTTCTCAGCCAGAACATCCATTCTTCCAGGTGTCATGCAGGTATGTACATGTTTTGGTTTTTGTTCTGTTGATATATTTAGGCTTGCAAAATTGCACTATCGTGCCTGTTTCTCTAGTGGCAGTATGAACATTTGTCTGAAAACTCTTTGAATTGGAGAACAAAGGCAATATTTAACCATAAAATGTTGATGTGTTTTTCTGTGCTAATCTCTAGACAATCTTTTTAAAAAGATGTTATGCTTACAGGCAGATGACCTTCCATGATCAGGTATGAGGCTTCCTAATGTTTTAAACAGAGCTACGCTTGAAAGTGATGCTTTTATCATAGATTGTTTTTGAAACAGTATGTGTTGCATTATAAGGGTGGTTCTTTTGACATGCTGTGGCAAAGCTGTGTGTGCTTCACTGAATAGTGTTCTGTTTCTATTAAAATACTATGTAGTCACAGAGAAATGATCCTGGTAAATCAATTTTGTGGAGACTAACTTTCAAAACTGTAGAAGAAGACAGACTGGAAATATTTACATGTAGAGAAATTGCTGATATGAAAAATGATTCATACACCTTTTTGGATTTTTGTCTGTTTAGTAAGATATCAATATTGCCTTTTATAAGGAGTTACTCATGTAACTTTTTCAGGCATATTGGGACATGGCTTAAAGGTTCAAAGGTTTATGTTGCAGATGACTGAATTAGTACAAAGAACAAACAGAAGTTAAACAAGTTTTATTTTCAGCTTTCACTAGCTATCTTGTGTTTCTGGCACACCTTTCTAAAGGAATGCAGTCTTTGTTTACTGGCTCTGTATCTGAAGCCTCTGCCTCTTTCTAGTGCAAAACTGAAAACTAGAGAGAAGGTAGTTTCTGTAGAATTACTCATGTGTTTGAAATGTATTTGAGACAGAGTGTATGATAACAAGCTAATGATTAATGTGACCAAAATGCAAGTATGCGCCCTGAAATAGGAGTTAGGATATTTGCACATATCTTCTTAAGTCCCATTATGGTAAATATCATTACATTGTTAGCATCTATGAAAGTTGTTTCACATCCATCGTTTGCTCTTATAGCAAATGCAAGTGGTCAGGTTCCTATTGATTCAAAGTGAAAGAGGGCCATCTAAAAATAAGGTATCGTTTTCTACTTACAGAGGAACATTTTTAAAAAACACAATAAGAATTTCTAGCTCCAGGATTTATGGAATGTTACCACTTGAGCTTATAGAGATAATGCTACCCTGTGTCAAGATGTGAAACTTGCTGGGTCATATTAAATATCAAAGACAGGTATTGTTGCCTTTGTTGCTGTTTTTTGTTTTGAATGGTAAGGGAACTTGTTTCTGCACAGCTGTATTAACATGCTGTATTTCTTCATTGTTTTTAAGTCCTTGCTCTTGCCCCAGAGAGGAAAAAAAAGTGTGGGAAAATAGCTAGAATTCAAGCATACTATGTGAATCTGTCCATTAAAATTGCAATCCTATATACACATTACCAGGGAGAAAGATTAGTTGAAAACATGGATACTATTGGACTCTAAGTGTACACTTGAAGAATGAATGAATGTTTTGTGTAGAACAGAACTGAGGAAAGTGCACCAAGATTTTTTTTAAACCCTTCATCTAACAGAGATGCTTCATAAAGAAGAAAGGAAAAAGGAAAATCCCTTTCCACTCTCCAGAAACATATTCCCTGATATATGGTAATAGAATGATCATTTTCAGAGTTTTTCTCCAACCCTAACCTCAAGCACTAGGTATCCTAGTTGGGGAAGTCTTTTGGGGGAGAAGAAGAAAATATGCCCCCCCCCAGTGGAAGAAAGTAGAGAAAAGAAAATGTCTCTGTTATTCTCTCTTCTCCCTTGCCCCTTGTTGTGAAGCTCTTCCACCAAAGAGGCCTGAGCTGCACTCAAAGGCCCCCAATCTGTGCTGGCTGAAACCTTGAAATGGAGCATTCCTCTTAAGAAGTGGGAAGACACTGCTATGTTTTGTTTTAAGCCCCACTTGTTAAAATCTGTTTTGCAATACGCTTAAATCAATTGCCGTGTTATGTTGCACTTTTTGGGGGGAGGGGCTTTCAGTCCTCCAAATCCAAGTACAGTTTGGCCCCCATATTCGTAGGGGATACATTCCAAGACCCTACATGGATACTCAGGGCCAGTTTAAGGAATTTTGCCCCCCCCCTGCAACACTTTATTTTGGAGGCCCCATATGTTTATCTCAGGTCAATATAACCTAACCTATACTCAGTACAGGATGTTCAGATTACAGTAGAACCCCCGTATCCACTGATTCATTATCCACGGGACACAAAACAGCATACCTACCATAGAGTCTTCCTAGAAAATGTGTCCTCTCTAGCTATTTTCTAAGTCCTCCAAGGCAACTCTATGGTATTTTAAACCAGAAGTCCCGTTATTTTCAATGGTGTTTGCTATTACCCATGGCTTTTGGTATCTACGCCCCCCCCGAACCAACCCCAAATTATGTAATATAGTAATATGTACTATATTACATAATTTGCCACCAATAATTTAGTTTTAAAAAACTATATTATAAGCACTAACATAGTATTTTTTTGTTTATTAGCAATTAACGTAATGGTGTAGATTTCCTCAAAGAAAAGAAAGAGTGGACAACAAGCTGAACATGAGTTAGCAGTGTGATGCAGCAGGAAAAAAAAGCCAATGTGATTCTAGGCTGCATTAACAGGACTATACTGTCTAAATCAAGGGAAGTAATAGTACCACTATTCAAGAAGGATACTGAAAAGGATGGTGGGAGGTCTGGAAGCCATGCCCTATGAGGAGTGGCTTAGGGAGCTGGGCATGTTTAGCCTGGAGAAGAGAAGGTTGTGTCAGGCTCATCCCTGAATTCTGGGTATTGGAATGGAATTCGTGGAGGCCCTGACATGTAGCTGGTATTTTCCCAGGCTTTTGGAATGTCTGAGAAGTGAGCCAGGCCTCCTGGTTGGCATGGTAACGCAAGTCCTACCAGGAACTCAAGGCCATGCTCGCCGGCTACTCTTGCTCCCCCGTGGAATAACTCCCACCCTGCTCTGTCTGTTCTCACGCTTGATGCCTTATTATCTCTAGTTTGTTTATCTATACTTCAGTAGCAGCTTTGCCACTGTTCCTTACACATGCTTCTCTTCCAATAAAGAAATTTATTGAAGATATCTGAGTTTGTGTTCTGTGTACATCACAGAAAGCTGCTACTCCTTTTTATTTTTTTTTCTCTGTCCTGAAACTGTGGAGCCTTTACCTGCAATGTCTGACGACGCAGAGACTGGCACACAAACGGATCAAGATCTGATTGTAGCCAGCGCCAGAGAAGCCGAGGCCTCGAAGCAGGAGACCGGGGCAGAGGGGGGTGCTGTAGCCGCCGCAGCTGGAGGCGCCAGCCGAGACCGAGACCGCCGGAGGGCTACAAGATTTCCATCCTCCACTGAGCCCTGGGAGCTGGGGATGGAGCTGGCTCCAGGGAGGGGCAGCCTGCCAAGCTTCGGCACTCCGGTGCGAGAGGTTTTGGGCCCTGCCTGGCCATGGGCAGGGGCCGGTCGCCGAGAAGACCGCAGGTCCCAGTGGGACAGACCCCAGGGTGAGGGGCCTAGAGAGCCAGAAGCGAAGTTTTCCCTGGCAGAAGTTGGAACCGAGGTTCTTCAACTGAAACAGCAAATGGGTGAGATACGGGAGGTACTCCTAGAACTCCTGCACAGAACCCCTCCAGCTCCACCAGCACCTGGAGGGGCCCAGCCTCCCCCAGTGCCACCTGCGGCTGCCCAGGCACCCGGGGATGGAGTCCCCGTTCAGCCCCCTGCTGTACCTGGCCTGCCGGCTCCTGGACCGGCTCCCCCAGTGGGGGCTGGCCCGGTTGAGCCGCAGGAGCGACCCCGGGGCTGGAAACACCAGCATCTGAAGGCGAAGTTCGATGGGGATCCAGCAAAACTACCCTACTTCATGACTCAAGTGGTGAGTTACATGACTCAGTGGGAAGGGGAGTTCCAGTCTGAGGCTGAGAAAGTGCAGTATGTGTCCAACCAACTGGAGGGAGAGGCGGCCCAGTGGTTGGTGGGTCTGTATGATATGGGAGCCCCTGAACCGGGTAATTACCAAGAGTTCCTGATGGCTCTCAGGGCCCAGTTCGACGATCCCTTAAGAGGGAAGCGGGCTCGAAGCAAGCTTAGGAGCCTGAAGCAAGGTACGATGCCAGTGGCAGAGTACGCGGCTGAGTTCCGCCGCCTAGCCAGCCAAGTGCCGGAGTGGCCAGAGGAGGTCAAGGTGCAGTTTTTCCAGGAGGGCCTGAACCCTGACATTCTAGAGTGGGCCAAGTTCCAGGGAGACCCCGAAACCCTCATGGGGTGGATACGGCTAGCTGGGGAAGTGGAGTCGGTGAAGGCCAGCATCAAGATGTTGCGCCGCCAGGCCGGGACGGAGGGGAAGTCCGCTGGGGGCCCCGGGAAGAAGACCAAGACGGCACGCTCGGGGGGAGGCACCACCGGAGAGTCCGAACGTGAGCGAAGGATGAGAAAGGGGCTGTGCCTGCATTGTGGGAAGGCCGGACACCGCATAGCAGAGTGCCCAGAGAGGAGCCCTCGGGAGCAACCCGCCGCTGCCAAGCCAGCGCGGAGCAAGGGGAGATCCGGGTCCGCCAAGACTCCCTCCAAGCCCAAGACCAAGGCGACGGCCAGGGCCCTGGCAGCGGGCCACGCGGCAGGGGAGTCCTCAGATGATCTCGAAGATAGTGGGTCCTACTCTTCTGACGCTGAGCCGGCGGGAAACGGGCCCAGCCCGCCCTACTGAGCGCCCGAGGGCGGGCTAATCCGGAAGGGCGCCCGGATGCCGTGGTGAGTGGAGTGAAGGGCCCGTTCTTTATCAAAGCTCGAGTGGGGGTTGGAGGGGAGGGCCCCACCCGCAAAGTAATGTTAATGATTGACTCGGGATGTACCCAAGTACTCATTCATCCCTCCTTAGTCAGTGAACTGAACGTTGATACTGTTAAGCTGGACAAGCCCGTGTGGCTGTCTCAGATGGATGGGGGGATGATGAAGGGGGCCCCCGCCCGGCGCATAACTGGTCCCATGCACATGAGGATGGGCAACCACCAGGAGGAACTGCAGTTTGTGATTGCTCCAGGTTTAGTCCCCGCGGCAGTTGTGGGTCTGAACTGGCTAAAGTACCACAACCCCACCATAGACTGGATAAAAGAAACACTGACTTTTACAGACCCATTGTGTACCCAGGAGCACGGGGCGGGGGGAGGATCCCCAGGGGACGGGGGCCCCCTGGTGGATGAGCCGCAGAATTACACAACTGCCTTAGTAAAAGGGGAGCTGAAAGGGCTGCCAGTGGAGTATAAGGCGTGGCAATATGTGTTTGAGGAGAGGGAATGTGACATTTTGCCACCCCACCGGGCTTTTGACTGTGCCATTGAGATACTCTCGGAGTCCAGCCTACCCAAACCTCGCATTTATTCTATGACACCAGCTGAAATGGAGGCGCTCCGAGAGTTCATAGATAAAAACTTAGCCCGAGGGTTCATTAGGCCCTCAACCTCGCCTGTGGGGGCTCCGGTGATGTTTAGGCGCAAGGCTGATGGCGGGCTTCGTTTGATTCAGGATTACAGAGGGCTAAACGTGATTAGTGTCTCCAACCAGTACCCCTTGCCCTTGATGAAGGACATATTAGCCCATCTCTCCAAAGGGAAGATTTTCACGAAGCTGGATCTGCGAGAGGCCTATTACAGAGTACGGATTCGGGAGGGGGATGAATGGAAGACTGCATTTAATTGCCCCTTAGGGGCTTTTGAGTTCCTCGTCATGCCTTTCGGCCTCAAAGGGGCCCCTGGCATTTTTCAGAACTTAATTAATGATGTGTTACGTGAATTTCTGTACAAAGGGGTGTTGGTGTACCTTGATGATGTGTTGATTTATTCTGAGGACTACACGTCCCATGTGAAACTGGTGAAAAAGGTGCTTACCAGGTTGGGGGAAAATCATCTGTATGCGAAAATGTCCAAGTGTGAGTTCCACCAAAGCCGTCTGGATTATTTAGGGTACCGCATCTCAAACAAAGGGATTGAAATGGACCCAGAAAAGGTTAAGGGGGTCTTGGCATGGGAAGCCCCTAGAACCAGGAAACAGTTGCAGAGCTTCCTGGGATTTGCTAATTTTTATCGGTCCTTCATCCCTGACTTTGCGTCGGTAGCCCTTCCCCTGACAGATTTGTTAAAAACCAAAGAAGGGAAAGACAAAGGTTCCAAGCACGGTAAAGGGAACAAACCTCCCCAAAAAATTGTGTGGTCACCACAGTGCCAACAAGCATTTGACAAATTGAAATCCCTTTTCACTTCTGAGCCTATTCTCAAACACCCCGACCCCTCCCAACCTTTTGTGGTCCAAGTGGATGCATCTGATGTGGCTATGGGTGGTGTTCTGTTGCAAAAGGGGGAGGAAGGTGATTTGAGGCCATGTGCCTATTTATCCAGAAAGTTCAATGACACGGAACGAAATTGGCCGGTGTGGGAGAAGGAGGCAGGTGCTATCAAGTTGGCACTAGAGACGTGGCGCCACCTACTGGAGGGCTCACCCAAACCGTTTGAAGTTTGGACTGATCATAAAAATTTGGAAGTATTGGCTACCCCTAGGCGTTTGAGCCCCAAGCAGGTCAGGTGGGCCAGTTTCTTTTACCGATTTAATTTCACCTTGAAATTTATCCCGGGGAAAAGGAATTTTCTGGCTGACGCTTTGTCCAGGCTGCCACAACATGAGAGTAAGCGCAAGGAGGTCATTGATACCGTCTTTTCTCCTTCCCACTTGGGGCTAGCTGTCCTCACTCGGAGCAAAGCCAAAGAACAGGAATCCACTGCTAGCCCTGCTCAGGTGCCGGGTCCAACTGAAATTGGCGGTGGCTCACCCTTGGCGCCTGGACCGGTGCCCCAGCCCTTGAACCCCGAACCACCTTCCCCCGATCCGGGGACCCGGGCAGTGACCCCTACGGCGGATAGCTCTGCCATGCCCACTGTTTCTCAAGGGGAGAAAGGAGGGTGGCATTCTCAATTGGCCTCGGAACTGCCCCTGGACAAGTGGTTCCTGGCTCACCCCAATGAAGTGACTGTGAGGGATGGGGTGGCCTGGAAAGGGGATCGCCTGTATGTTCCTGAGGTCTTGAGAGCGAGTATTCTCAAACAGTGCCATGATGTCAAGAGTGCGGGACATTTTGGGTATCTCAAAACTTTGCATTTGGCCCGGAGACAGTTTTGGTGGCCCCGTATGAGGAAGGAGGTGGAGGAATATGTGAAGGGGTGTACCACTTGTGCAGTGTCAAAAAGGGGGTCAGGGAAGCCCAAAGGTTTGCTCCACCCTCTACCTACCCCAAACAAGCCCTGGGAGGTCATTAGCATGGACTTTATTGTGGAATTACCAGAGAGTAGGAAAAAGACGGTTATTTGGGTGGTGACTGATTTGTTCTCAAAGCAAGCGCATTTTGTGGCCTGTAAGAAACTCCCCACGGCCTCCCAATTAGCCAAATTGTTCATTCAGCATATTTATCGGATTCATGGCGTTCCGGCCAAGATTGTGTCGGATCGGGGGGCACAATTTACCTCGCAGTTTTGGAAGGCTTTCACGAACCTTCTAGGGGTGGAGCTCGGTCTCAGCAGCTCCCATCATCCCCAATCGGATGGACAATCGGAACGAACGAATCAGACTCTGGAACAATACCTAAGATACTATGTGAATTTCCAACAATCTGATTGGGTTGATCTTCTGCCTTTTGCTGAAGTGGCCTACAATAATGCCACTCACCTGAGCACTGGGCTCTCACCGTTCAAGGTTGTGTCTGGGCATGATTTCGGTCCCCTCCCCTTGTTGGAGGGGTCCCCCAACTCTGACCCCGTTTCGGTCTCCCAGTGGAGTCAAAAGGTCAGGGATGCGTGGCCTCATGTAATCTCGGCCTTGGACTTTGCCAAAGCACGCTACAAACATTATGCTGATCAGAAACGGGACCCTTCCCCTAGATATGCAGTGGGAGATCTGGTTTATTTGTCCACCAAATTCCTTAAGTGTCCCCAACCCTCTAAAAAGTTGGGAGCCAAATACATTGGGCCTTTTCGTGTGGTTAGGATGGTAAATCCTGTGGCTTTTGAACTGTCTTTGCCTAAGTTGTACCGTCATGTACATCCTGTGTTTCATTCTAGCCTGCTCAAGCCCATGCACCCTCCGGACAAACACCATCCGGCTCCAGAACCTGCTCCTCAGCCGATCCTGGTGGATCAGGACCAACATTTTGAAATTTCTGAGATTCTGGACTCTAGACTTCACCAGGGAGGGTTACAGTATTTGGTAAAGTGGAAACACCTGCCTTTGGGCCATGCGGAGTGGGTTGCTTCTGAGCATGTCAATGCCAAACGCTTGTTGCGAAAGTTTCATGCCCGCTTTCCCGATAAGCCTGGCTGAGAAAGGGGGAGGGTTGGTCTTCAGGGGGGCAGTATGTCAGGCTCATCCCTGAATTCTTGGTATTGGAGTGGAATTCGTGGAGGCCCTGACATGTAGCTGGTATTTTCCCAGGCTTTTGGAATGTCTGAGAAGTGAGCCAGGCCTCCTGGTTGGCATGGTAACGCAAGTCCTACCAGGAACTCAAGGCCACGCTCGCCGGCTACTCTTGCTCCCCCGTGGAATAACTCCCACCCTGCTCTGTCTGTTCTCACGCTTGATGCCTTATTATCTCTAGTTTGTTTATCTATACTTCAGTAGCAGCTTTGCCACTGTTCCTTACACATGCTTCTCTTCCAATAAAGAAATTTATTGAAGATATCTGAGTTTGTGTTCTGTGTACATCACAGGTTGAGAGATTACATGATAGCCATGTTTAAATATTTGAAGGGATGTCATACTGAGGATGGGGCAAGCTTGTTTTCTGCTGCTCCAGAGACTAGGACACATAACAATGGACTCAAACTACAGGAAAAGAGATTCCACCTAAACATTAGGAAGAACTTTCTGACAGTAAGAGCTGCTCGGAAGTGGGATACAGTGCCTTGGAGTGTGGTAGAGTCTCTTTCTTTGGAGGTTTTTAAGCAGAGGCTGGATGGCCATCTATCGTGAGGGTTTTGATTGTGTGTTACTGCAGGGAAGAAGCAGATTGGATGGGGTGGCTGTTGGGGTCTCTTCCAGCCCTATGATTCTATGATTCTAGGCTGCATTCAGAGCCTGGGAAGGTTACTTTTGGATTACACCTCCCAGAATTCCTTTGCCAGCACCCTTCTCAAGGTCTGGTTGCATTGTTCCTTTTCCAGCATTCTCTAGCCCAGTGATTCTTAACCTGGGGTCCATGATGTCCTCACAAGGGGTCCACAAAGGCTTGAAGGCTGCTTGGCCTACCTCCTCCCTGTAGTGGAGGAGCCACATGACAGGAACCAAGGCAAAGGCTGGCTGGCTGGTTTGGCCTGTACATTGCCATTCAATACACTCCAGCCACAAACTTGCAGGAAGAAGCAAGAGTGCCTCTGAGGGAAAGTTTAATGGATGGTGTAATTGTATTGTTGTTATTGTTAGCTATTATTATTGGCTATTACTATTAGGGTTTTAAATCTTGAGTTAAGTCTTTGGGCAACAAAAGATATTTAAAGGGGGTCCCTGGTAAAGAAAAGGTTAAGAACCATTGTGCTAGCCCACAGTGGCCCTCACATAACACTAATGAGATACTGGTGTTTTAGTGACAACAATAAAACCATTGTTCCCAGTAATATTACTCCAAAATTTTTATTTATATTCTTTATATTCTTCTGTTAAAAGAGCCAGAGTGTTGTAGAAGTTTCAGCATTGCCCTATGACTGTGGAAACCAGGGTTTGAATCCTTACTCAGTCATGAATACCCACTGGATGACCTTAGGCAAGTCACACTCTCTCAGCCTCAAGGGAAGGCAAAGGCACACCCCCTTTGTACAAATCTTGCCTAGAAAACCCAATGATAGGTTCACCTTAGTCAGAAATGACTTGAAGGCACATAGGCAAGCACAGAAATTCCTTTTGCAGGTTGAACTCAGTTGGCAGCAAGGGGAGTAAGCTGAAGACCAAGGGGGAAAGGGAGGGAGGGGAGAGAAACCAGGATATTTTAAGAGCAGCTGGAAAGATGGGATGGAGGGGATCTATGTGGAGTGTGGCTGCCCAGTGGGACCCTTGGAGGGCAGAAGTGGAGGGGCACCCTTCTTCCCAATAGAGGTAAGAGAAGGAGGAAGAGAGAACAGACAAGAGAGAGACAGGAAGGAAGAGAAGGGAAGAAATAAATAAATAAAGAAGCCCTTTCTGAAGGGGGAAGGGACCACCCTTTCCCTGAGAGAGCAGGGAAGAAAGAGAGGGGAAGAGATGACCCTCACACATCCCTCCCCCCTCTCTCTCTCACACACACTCACACTCACCCCTCTCTGACATAAACAGGAACACACACCTGGCTTGCTTTTTGGCGATCCCCTGGGAGGAGGGGGCGAGGGAGCAGCAAACTCCTGGCTTCAGCCACATGGAGGGCAGCTTGTTCTTCTTGGCGGGGCAGAGGAAGGAAGGAGGCACTGCTTTTTAAAAAAAGGCCCTATAGTCACTTCTATGTGCCTCAAGGTGGCACGAGCTTTTTGGCTTGCTCTCTTGCTCGCTCTTTCTCTCTTTCTCTTTCTCTCTCCTCTTTTTGCAGGAGGAGGGTTAGGAGGGGGACCCCTGTAGCTTGCCCTGCTGGTGGGGGCAGAAGGAGGAAGGACGAAGGAGACAGGAGACGCTGGTTTTTTAATAAAGCCGGGAGGAGGTTTTTGGCTTGCTATCTTGCTCTCCCTCTCCCTCCCCCCTCTCTCTACTATTTTTGCAGGAGGAGGGTTAGGACACCCCCCCTGTGGCTGTGGGGCCCATGCAGCTGCGGGTTCTGCAGGGCCCTTAAACCTGCCCTGTGGATACTTGATATTGTGGATAATAGGGAACCCTGTTATTTTCATTGAAAAAAATGCTGGGCGTTGACCATAGACTCACATTGGAGTATCTAGAAATGCCTAGAGAGAACATTTATTTTTAGATGTGGATAAGTGAAACTGTGGATACTGAATCCCTGCATACGAGGGTCAACCTGTAGTGAATTTGACCACTTGGAGTTTGATTTAGCTGTCCTTAGGGAGTGTTAATACCTAGATCTCCCTGTTTCCCTCTTTTTTAGGGTGGGAGTGAGAATACAAATCCTAGCTTTTTCACTGTATATAACAGTGCTATTCAAACTGGTCGTCTCTGGACTGGTGCCAATCCCTGAGCATTGGCTGCTGGTCCCTGGCAAAGAGGAGATCAGGAAAGAAACAGTTACACCCAATGGGCACAAATATGGCACTAGTCCCATACATCAGATAGCTTGAGAAGCAGTGATGTAAAGAAAGGACTTCATATTTAGAATTAGTTTAGTAATTAAAATCATTATATAGAATAGTCCCAGCTCTAAATGTCTCTCAGCCACAAACTCACTGAGGGGCCTCAGTCTTGTCTGTCAACCACAGTTCTTGTTCTAAGGCCTACTACATTAAATTATGTGAAACACTTACTACTAATAGTAGTATGCCTTACTGTTTGTCTTAATAAGCAAATTCTACAAAGTTTGTGGAGGGAGGTGGTAGGAGTAATGTGGACAGCTTACAGTTCCATCCACACTGATAGGTGTGCCAATAGGTGGAATCTTAGTCTTACTTTTCTTATAGACTAGAATGATATCAGAATCCTGATAATTCATACACATAACAGAATGATGGAGCAACTTCCCTACTTCACCTGTTTGCCACTCAGAGACATTTGTACAGACTGCATGGAACAGAGTACCATGTTTACAAGTTTATAAAGAATGCTTCTTTGTAAATTGAGTGGGTTCACTGAAGACATAATACTGTTTCTTATGCAGGTCCATCTGAGTAATTGTGCTGATCTGAAATATATGTGTCTGGTTCTCTGTATAGAGCTTCTTTAGAAGGAAGGAATTTGAAGGAAGGTATTTGTGCATCTGTGCCACAGTCTACAGCGCTGACTGCTGCTTTTTGGTAGAAAGGCAAGGTATAAATCTAGTAAATACCGTATATTCTGGCATATAAGACGACTGGGCATATAAGATGACCCCCCAATTTTCAAGTAAAAATATAGTGTTTGGCATATATTCGCCGTATAAGACCACCACCACCCCAATTTGGCTGGCTGGCTGGCTGGGAGAGCCTGGTCAGCTGATTCTCTTTGTTTCCCAACTTATGAGGATCTTCTCGTGAGTTGGGAAAGCGAACAGGATCAGCTGGCAGGGCTCTCCCAGCCAGCCAGCCACTACATTTGCCCCTCTCTTCCACCTTTGGTTGCTCCCCAAAGGGGGTGAAGGCAGAGGAGGGGACCAAGATGGAGGGAATGGGCAGTGGCCATTGCAAACTGCAAGATTCACCCCTTTCTTCCACCTTCCAGGCAAAAATACCCGGTTTGGCTCATCCGCCTCCCCCTTCCCTCTGTCTTCATTCTCTTTGAAAGGGAATGAAGACGGATGGAATGGGTAGCGGCCGTTGCAAACCACGGGATTTGGCCCTTTCTTCCACCTTCCAGGAAGGTGGAAGAAAGGAGTGAACGTACCCGATTTGCCTCGGCCGCTGCTCGATCTCCTGTGTGTTCGTTCCCTTTGGGGAACGAACACGCAGGAGATTGAGCCGCAGCTGTGGCAAACTGCAACATTAACCCCTCTCCTCTGTCTTCGGTTGCTCCCCAAAGGGGGAGAAGGCAGAGGAGGGGGGAGAATGAACCAGTAAATACTTTGCCTCACCCCCCCTGCCCGATTTCCTGCCTCTTCGCTCTGTTGGTGAAGGAAGCGAAGAGGCAGGAGATCGGACGGCAAGTGAAGCAATGTGTATCCGGCCCCCAATTTTAGAGGATATTTTTTGGGGTTCAAAGGTCATCTTATACATGCCTTGCCTTTGTTTCTGCCTGCCCACACTATGGTGTAAAGAATGCCTGAAATCATTGGCATTGTAAACTTCCTCCACTTCCAATTTATCTTAAATGAGAGATGCTACATCTGTATGTTTATATGGCTGTATAAGCCCTGGACCATCTTGGTTCCAAGGGTGTGGAGGGGCATGCATTTGTGCAGAACCACTTACACATGAAAACCATTAGCCTAAATGCAGTTATTATTCCCAAAAAGAGGAAACCCATGGAATCAATCAGAATTTGGTAAGTTCACTTATGTATGTTCCATTGAGTCCATGGTTCTATTCTAGTGGAGATTAATGACTGGATTTAACTCATAGAATTTGCTGCAAAAAAGAGAATATGAAAGGAGGCCTTCATTCCAGAAGTTAAATTCTATAATTGTTTCCACCAGAATACTGTAGAGAAAGGCTTTAACAAATAAAATTGAAGTACCGAAGTTCCTACATGAGACCGCTGCCATGTTAGAAATACTTTATAAATTGGGTGTGTGTCTGATCCATTCACCATCAAATATTTGTTTGTAAAGTTACCCATTGACCATAATAATAATAACAGTAGACTGGAATATTCAGAGTTGGAATATTATCTCTTAGTGATATATTCAAGAAGGAGAAATAATTTAGTAAAAGTGTTCCAATGCATGATGTAAAAATTTTAATGTACTTACTTATGATTATAGTATTCAATTGTCAATTTCCCCCCCAAAAAATAGAAAGTTATTTGTGCTATACTTTCCTGAAAATTAAGTCGGTGCAATCACATATCATATTGCATCATGCAGCTTGTGCCATCTTTGTAGGATAATTTAGTTGAGTGAATTTAGGTAGGGAAGATGGAAGCATGTTTATGATGAGAGCAAGGGCAGGAGTTGAGAAGCATGTTGGGTAATTATTACCACTGCTGTGGATTCTTAGCTTGTCCTTAAACTGGTAGCCCATACAAACACTCTGTGTCTTATAGTCCATGTCAAGTCTGATCCCTCTCCCGCACCCCATACCCATCTCCAGCTTCTTTGCATTCTGGCATGGGGAAATAAAGAGCAGGGATATAGGTATATGGTATCTTTAGAACATAGGCAGCAGGGCTAATTTTTTTAAAAAATGTGCCAAGGTAAGGAACCAGAAACAGAAGAGGTAACTGTTTCAGGGTTCTGAGCTAAGGTAGGCTGCTAGATTTGGATTCTCACTCACTGCCCCACAGCCGATAAAGTTGAAATACCTGTGCCATAACTTACAGTGATAAGTGATGTTGCAGGCCACTTAAACCTCAACACTTTGTACCTTATCTCTTCAGTCCTCTGTGTATGATTCCCATTTCCCCCCCCTGAATACTTTGGTGATGACTGATTCTCTGGAATGGGATGAATGCTATGTTGTCTTCCCTGGCCTTGTTGATCTTGAAGCCTCCGTAGATACTGTATTTTAGTACTAGACATCCAGTACAGTCAGTACAGTATTGAGCAGTGCACGGCTTGTGAATCTTCAGCCCTTTAAATATTTTTTTACATATCCTATCAGTCTCACCCAGCATTGTGTAATAGTAGCTTAGAATGTTTAGTAGACAGTGATGTGCTCAATATGGGAGAGATCCTACATTGGGACAGGCTCTGGACCATGTAGTTACAAAGCACCTTGCAGGTGTTGGAGCATATTCCCACAAGTGATTTAGTGGCAGTGGAGAGGGCAGTAGGCATCCAGGTAGTGTCCAGTTGTAGCTCTACAGCCAGGAGAAGAGAGTTTATAGCATTCAGACTACATATATGGCCATGGGAGCATACTCGAGCACTTGAAAGCTGCCTTCTGGGTGTGGTGTTACACAAAGAGGTATTGAACACCTCCTTCCACATCATCAAAAAGGGGCACACAGTCACATAACCCCGTATATATGTGTGTAGGTCACCAAAAGGGTTCCAACCTTTGCAATTTTTGACTGTAGTTTTGTAGTTTTATTTCTGTCTTGCTCCACACACAGCATTATCACACTACACTGTTATAACGCTATTATTCCACCTTGATTGCTATGGCTGCTTCCTGTGGAATTCTGGGGTTTGTCGTTTAGTGAAGCCTAAGAGCTCTCTGGCTAAGAATGCTAAATGCCCCTCCCTAACATGCAAATCCCAGGATTCCACAGGAGGCAGCCATAGCAGTTAAAGTGGAATAATAGTGCTATAACAATGTAGTGTGATAAGCAGGACAGTCTAGAATAGAAGTATATCTAGAACGTGCATCATTCTGCTCTTAACTGAGGACTTGTCTACATGGGCAAAAATATTCCTATATTCACGACACATCCCGTATTCGCAGCACAGTTGAGACACATTTTTGATGATGTGCATTTTCACTGGGGTTTCTGCAGTAAACTCCAGATCTTTATGATTTGTGGTTTGTTCTGCATTTGAGGGGGAAACCTGGATTTTTAGATTGGCTTTAGAGCAAACCTGGGTCGGGACTTCCAGTGGACCAGATTCCTTTCTGGTGCAATATATATATCTATATCTATATATATCTATATATATATCATTTTTTTGATTGTGTGCATATGTAGATAAGTGTATTTCTACTTATCCAGTTATACAGTACTCTGGGACCATGTATATTCGCTTATTTGCATGCATGAATGAACAGAAAAAAACAACAGAGCAGCTGGAAATAGTATGACGTATAGGACACGTGGTCAGCATAGGACTGCCCTTTTACTCTGATGTGGATTACAGTGTGTAAGGGATATTCCAATCTACAATCAGACAAGCATGTTCTGTGTGGCGTTTACAGGGCTGCTGCGGATCAAAGAGATCTGCCATAGCTACAAGGTAGGTGCGGGGTTTTCCACCAGTGTAGACAAGCAGACAGGCTCACCAGTCTTCATGAACCCACAGCTTTTCCAACTTCTGCAATACATCTTATTTATTTATTTATACCCTGCTCTTCAGCCACAAGGCTATCAGAGCAGCTTACAAATTGTTTTAAGCAATAGCAATTTACACATCTACACTGCATTAAGCAGTTTCCAATGTGTGTTAGCTAATTACCCCCACAAGCTGGGTACTCGTTTTACTGACCTACAAAAGGATGGAAGGCTGAGTGAACCTTGGAGCCCACTGGAATTGAACTTGCAACGTGGTGACTTGCAGTACTGGCATTTAACCACTGCGCCACCAGGGCTCAGTGTCTTGATGACAAGCATTTTAGCAACATTTTAGATTTGTATTATTATAGGAAGGAATTATTAGTTTTTTTTGTTTATATGGGGAAGCCTTCATAGTGAAGAGAGAGGAATGTAAAATGTCATATTTAACACGAGTAGTCAATTGTTAAGCTGCCAGATACAATAATAATGCTTTATTCTGGAATGGGAATTATGCAGCCCAGTTATGAACTGCATTTCCCAGCAACTCTAGTCATCATCTCCAGTGGTGAATAATGCTGGGAGTTGCAGTTCAGTAACATTTGAATGGCTACACAATTCCTGTGTGTGCTGTCAACTCATTGTCAACTTATGGTGACCCCATGAATTTCTGAGGCAAGAAATGTCAGGAGTCGGCATCTGAACTCCTTAGAAAATGGGCCAGACAACTGCCAAGCCTGCCAGCCTAGCCAAAGCCAGGCCCAGCCTCAAGCCTGGAGACCACAGCTGCACAATCAGGAGACTGCAGGGCATTGCATCAGGCTGAAGTATGGAGTGCACAGTAGAGTGTGGTGTGCAAAGCACAGTGCAGTGTGCAAAAGGCTGATGTAAGGCACCCATGTGTTTTGGGGAGCCAATGCCTTAAGGGACTGTCTAGGAGGCTGTGCCCAGAGCACTTTCTCTCTTGAGCAAATCTGGTGCCTGGCGTAGCAGTTTGTCCATCTACATTGTGAATACCGGTACGTATTGTAACTGCTTTGAGCTTCAAGATAAAGTACCTTCTGTTTATTTGGAAGACAATCTCTCTGTGTGTGAATATCCTTCTTGGAAACGAGCTGCTGCTGACTTCTACTGAGATTTTTTTTTTTTGCTTCCTCCTGGGATTGAGTGTCCTATCATCCCCAACAAGAAATGCACATAGGTAGTTTTGGTAGTTCCTTCCTCTGAAATATAGCACACAATTCTCCAGCTTTAATTTAACATATTACGTAACATTCATTTCTTCTTCATGGTCTCTGTGATTCACACAAATGGGTTATCCTGTGCCTGTTTTATACTGGTCAGAGCATGATTTAGTTTGATGTAATATTATTGCAAAATAATAGTAACAGTGATAGCAGCAGCTGCAGCAATAACAACAGCAATTCATTCTACTCTTCTAGTGAGTATGCATATAGTAAATTTAAAAAGAGAAAATAAAAATGCCACAAGATGGCTACAGCCTATTTTTGTAGCTTTGTATACAAGATAAATTTAATGGAAGGGTAAAAATATAATAGAATTACCTTACTGGCAAATCACAAAATTTATTCTGAGAAAAACAGTTTTGGCAGACAGTTAAAATTTCAGCACTTATTTGGACCTGTCAGAATAAACACACTAACGGTTGTATGTTATAAAAATAACTTGCTAAGCATGAATATTTTTGAAAATAAAGCAGTAGACCAATTTTGCTTTAAGGGAATAATACATCTCCAAAGAGAAGTAACCATGGAAGAAGGTTTTGAAGGTGAAGTATGCTGGAGAGCACCATTTTATTTTGTTTATTGGTGTGAAAATCAAAGACAATAAGAGACACTGGATGCGTTCTGTTGCCAATTAACCAAGGAAGTATAGGTACCCTGGATTATCAGTGAGAGCAGTTAAACAAACCATGGTTTCAAGTGAGTACTTTCTCTTCTTTGGTTTGTTTATCTCTCTACAAATCATAGAAACAAATCTAAAGCAAACCCTGTATTCTTTCTTTTTTTTTATTGTGGACGAAACAAACCAGAGAAGAGATAACATGAGTTTGGATGACATGACAAATAGCAGAGTGAAGTTCTGTTATTTGCTTACCTGTTTGTGCTTCTACTGAGAACAAGTGGGCAGTGTGCATCAGCACACTACTGGAACAAATAAGTACGGTAAGAATCTACTTAGATCCCTGTCATATCATTATGCTTTCTGAATGGATCTGAATGCAAGTGCTGTGAAGTTATTTGGTCAAATCAGTGATTGTAACTATAGCAGTATTTTCAAAGTGTGGGGAATATGTGTTACATTTCAAACTTCTATTATAAATATCACATAATAATTATGCTAACATCACAATTTTTAACAATACAAAACAGATTTCTCCTTGTGATACAATTACATTATCTGTGTTGAAACAATAGTTTTTGTGTAGTTGATGAACTCTTTCCCTAAGTTTTTTTTTTTAAAAGTAGGGCATACTTTACCAGATATGAATAAAATAAAATATGAGCAATACTTCAATATGAGCAAAAGGTTAAAGGGTGCTAAAAAGCCACCTTTAAAAAAGCATATTGACCTTGCAATTGTAAGGATTGGGGAAGCAAAATGAAGGAAGCCACTCTGTGATAGAAACAATCATACTACCATTTCTCTGAGGTTAGACCTACACAGCCTGTCTATTAAATAACAAGACTGATAAATAGCCCATCTTTATTCATATATATTACAATCCTAATGCCTGTCCCCTTCAATATACTACCCATTCATACTCACATATCTTTGCAGTCTTGTTTTCTTCTGATGGAAGGTGTAGAGCAGATGAGTTTCTGTCAGCTGTTTCAACACATCTGCAGTTTTCTACTTTAGTGCATCACTTGACTCAAAAACATGTTCCTTTAAGCACTGATTTCACTTTAGAGAAAAGAAAAAAGTCATATGGTGCCAAATCTGGCGAATATGGAGGATGTTCAAGTGTAGTAATGCGTTTATCAGCCAAAAATTGCTTCAGAGCAAGTGCTATGTGAGCTGGCGCATTGTCTTGATGAAGAATGAAACTATTTTTCCACAGTGCTGGCCCTTTTTTTCCTGACTCTTTCTCTCAGGTTTGTCAAAACTTCCTTAAAATAATGCTGGTTCCATTAGACATTTGTGCAAATTATGCATTTCTTCTATTAATAATGATGCTTATTCTTTTAGTGTATCAAATATGTAAGATGTAAATAATTTGGAAATCTGTAAAATAAACAAATATTGACAAAAATTAATGCTTGTTCACTGTTCTTCCTTCTGGAACCCATTTTGCCAAAATTACGCTCTTGGTGTCAACACCAACACACACACACACCGCAATGAGCATGGCTTTGAATATGGACTTGCTTTGACATGCTTTTTTCATTCTTGGTGATGTTGGTGTTTTCCATTGCATTGATTGTTGTTTGTCTCAGGATCATACTGGAAGATACAGGTTTCACCACAAGTGATGGGTTGTTGAAAAAGGTTTGGGACCACATCAGGTTGTTGCAGAATATCAGCACCAATTCCCTTGCGGCACTCTTTTTGCTCTGGTGTGAGAATCCTAGGGACCATCTTGGCATAAACTTTTCTCATGTTGAGATCCTCATGCAACATTTTCCACACAGTGTCTTTGTCAATGTTCACAGCTTCAGCTATCATTTGGACACTGAGTTGGCAGTCTTCTTGAACAATCTGGCTGATTTTTTCCCACAATTTCTTTGGTTCTTGAAATAGAAGGTCATCCAGGGCATTCATCATCCTTCTCTGAATCTTTTGTGCCACTCAAACACATGCACACAAGACATCCAGTCTTCCCCACAGCTCTCAGTAAGCATTTGAAAAGATTCCATTGGTCTTTTGTTCAATTTTACTAAAAGTTTCAAATTGACACATTGCTTGACTTTTAAACTTAATATTTTTGTGGCATACAACAGACAACACAGCTGCTTTAAATGACAACTGTCAATTAACTGAACGGCCAAGAGTGTTGATGTTTGTCATGCAGGTGCAGACATGTTCAGGGTCACCACTGAAGCATTCACAATCAGTTCTCCCTTTGTCTCAAAGGTAGAAACACAGTCTCGTTATTTAATAGACAGAGAACAGAACACTTTCTTTACAAGTAGACTTAACAACTACCTCCTTCAGAGCCACCTCTCTCACTCTTTGAAAATCAGACATTTTTTTACCTCTCAGACTCAGCTGGTCATCATTTCCCTGCTCAGTGTTTTGTGAGCCCTTCTTAAAATACACATAGACAGATTGTTATGTACATTTATTAAATAAATAAATTTGAAACCAAGAGGGGCAAGCAAAGATATAATAGGACATGCTTCTGCAGCCACTTCGCTCATGTCCTTGCGCTTTAACAACTAAAGGCATGTATGGCAGTGCTCTGAACACATTTACTATAGGATTTATCAGTATAGTAGCATCTACAGGTACAATTGATTATATCCCTAAATAATACTGTATGTTACAACATGCTTCTGAAGGCAGTGTTTCCATCTGGCCAAAAAGCATGTACGTCTGAATGGTATAGAAAATATCTAATAGCTACACACACACGCGTGCACACACAGACACACACTTCTTTTAGCCTCTTTTTCACTTTTGCCCTCATCACTGCTACAAAATGAACACTTGTATCTGCTAAGATTTACTCTGTTTTTCCCCACATGCGTTCCCACCATAATCTCATTGGCTTCAGGGTTCTCCAAACTCCCCAATAAACAGAGGAGCTGAATGAATTTTGTTGGGAGTGTGTGGATCTGTGGTGTCACTAAGGCTGGTATCACCCCTCCCCCCCCCACGGTGTCATCTGGTGTCATTTGACCTCTCTGCACCCCCTCTAGTGCCACCACTGAGAAAGATGTTGAGGAAGTAATCCTTCTACTGCTCATGTCGTCGGAATGCCAAAGACTGATTTGGCCTCTGCATCAATGCAAATAGAAAACTCACTAAGGTCCATATCCTTCCACAAATAATCCCTGACTCCTACAGAGAGAAAAACTCATCATATAAATTGCACTGAGGAATGTTCTGGCCATGGTGAGACAGCCAAACAATACCCCCATCCAGATCAGCATCCTTCTGCTCCAGTGAGACTACCAAGTAATTTGATAATTATTGGGACAGTTTCATAGTTACCATGGTACCTGTGAAGCCCTAAGACGATTCTGATAAGACATGTGGATTTACCATCCAGTCATCCTAGGCGTTCTCAGTATCAATTATGAAATCACTTCTGTCAACTTCTAAATTTTTATTTACATTCAAAGAGTATCTCAGTTACATACAATAATGTTCCAGTATAACAAAAGCAGGAAAATAAAAACACAAAAGGAGTTAAAATAACGACATTAATCATGGGTTTTATAAAAGTTGACCAAATGTCCATATATATGTCCGTTTGTAAAATTTATCTGGACATCATTCTTTCAAATGTTGCAAGCATTGTTAGTTCTTTGAAAAATTATCTTTCCAGTAATGAAGTATCAATCTTCTAGTGGTCAAAAGGATATGGAAAATCCACTTCTGTTGGCCATTTGTTAATTTCCAAGAAGCAGGTAAATAATTCAAAAGAACATGCACATCCCTGAATATCAAGTAACCTTCCCAAACCAAATTTACAGTAGGACTCTTGTATCTGCTGGGGATTGGTTCGGGGCGGGGGGGGGGGCAGGGATACTGAAAACCATGGATAATAGTGAACACCATTGAAAATAATGGGACTTCCAGTTTAAAATACCGTAGAGTTGCCTTGGAGGACCTAGAAAATTGCTGGAGAGGACACATTTTCTAGGAAGACTGGTAGCTGTGCTGTTTTGTGTTCTGTGGATAATTGAATCAGTGGATAATGAATCAGTGGGTACGGTGGTCCTACTGTACTTGTATGATTATTTCTTCCCAAAATGTAGCTGCTATGGGACAACTCCAAAACATATGCATTAAGGAAGCATTAGCAGTGTTATACATCTCCAACAGTTTGCTGATTTAGAAAGCCCTTTCTTGAATAGACGTTGTGGCGACCAATGTACCTGAAAGAGCAATTTCTGCTGTATAAGATATAGTTAGAAATCTATAGCCATACTAGTTATAGATGTTAAAATTGATGGCCATTCATTAGTAAGATCTGGATATTCCAAAAATCACTAACTTGGTTTTAGGGGAGCTGTTGTGATTAACTCTTGCACTAGTGTATTTCATGTTCCCACTGTCTGTGTCATTTCCAGTGATATCAGCAGCCAACTAAAGTCAGTATCTGTGCACATGAATGGTTTTACTATATAAGAAATGTCATGTTAAACGCATGAATTTGCCCACAGTCCCACTTCCATGTGAAGAAAAATCAGAAGAGTACAAGTAGTTTATGGATTGGTAGGAATGTGGTTCCCCTTGTTATCTTCATATATATTGTACTTCTGGCTTATTCCTGATTACAGTGCTAAATTTTGTTCAAGTTAAAACTTGTTGTGAGAATACATTTATGATTAATGTAACAGAGTTGCAGCAATTTGTTATAAATTGTACTGGCAGGCAAAATGGGACTTGGAAGGAAGGTAACTTGACCATTATAATAATGTCCTCTATTCACAAATGTTTTTTAAAGAAAAATAAAATAAATTACACATGAAGTGAAGGATTACTACTGTAAAGTGTGGTGCACTTATCTCTCATGATTAATTGATAAGCATTTGTACCCTCCCTTAATTAGCAAACTGGAACAACAGTGCCTTTGCTTTCTTTTTAACAGTAACAGCTTTGAAGTTTTATTTTATTACGTTTTTCTTAGTGTTTCTTAATAGTTTCAGGTTGTTGTGTGCCTTCAAGTCATTTCTGACTTACTCAAGGTCACCCAGTGAGTTTCCCTGGCTAAGCAGGGATTTGAACCCTGGTCTCCAGTCATAGTCCAACACTTAAACCACTACACCACACTGGCTCTCTACCAGAGTATTAATTAATGTTCATATTATATTTTGGTGTCTCTAATTGTAAGTATTAATTTTTCTGAAAGACCACCTCCTCTTGCAGGAACCTGGCTGGAATTTCAGTTGCTCAGAGTGTTCCTGTTGTGTGTCCCACCAACCCAAGAGACAAGGTTGGTGAGAACTTGAGACAGGGCTTTCTTGGTAATGGTACCTTAGTTGTGAAACTCCCTCCCAAGGGAAGTCTTGTGTCTTTTTTCAGCTTCTTGCAGTCTTCCAGGATTGCACTGTTTCACATAGCCTTTGGTCCTTACAACCAAGGATAAGTCTAGAGACTCGTTTGCGTTTTAAAATTGATTTCAAAATATTGTTTTTATTTGCTTTTAAAGATTGTTTTTATCTTTTATATTGTGCATTGCCTTAGAGGCCCTTGTGAGCTTGAGGGGCAATGAAAAAAAAAGATTTAAATGAATAAATAAATAAGAGAATAATAGTATCATAGTTGGAAGTGGCCTCATGGGCTATTGAGTCCAACCCCCTGCTCAGTGCAGGATCTCTAGCTAATGCATTGAACAAATACGTAGAAGAATAAATGTTTTGTATACTATATCAGTTTAGCTTTTTCTCCTGTTTTGTTGCCCATGTTCAACAAAAGGCAAGTTACATTTGGATTATATTTTTGTTACCTAGCATTGTTCTCCTTTGGATCTTCTTTGTGGTCTCTGTGAATCCACACAGTGGGTTACTCCTGCGCCTGCGCAGAGCAGTCGGAACCTTCTGGAATTGCTAGGCAGAATAGTTTTTAATACATTTTGGTGGTAGCTCTGCCCATCCTAGCATTTCCCTTAAAAGGCGGTCCTGCCTAATTCCCCTCAGTTCCTTTTCATCCACCGCGTAAGCAGCAGTTAGGAACCTCTTTTGCTAGTGCTCTTTAATTGCTTCACGTTTTGACTCGGACAGTTTGACTTTGTTTTGTGGATCTCTCTTGACTTTGGCTACGTTCTTCTCGTATTTGAGTTGGACTGACTGACTTCACCTGCTTCATCCCTCAGATTGTTCTTGGACTCTGATCTTGGTTTGACTCTTCTTTAGTTACGACCCTTTCAGAGGATGATGTCTTCGAAATCCGCTGCCTTCAAGAGGTGTTCGGTCTGTCAGGCCAAGCTGCCAGCTTCTGATGGCCGCTCCAGGTGTCTAATATATTTGGGACAGGCTCACAGTGTCGATGCCTGTGTCCACTGTCACGCCTTTACACCACAGGCCAGGAAGCAGCGTTCATCTCGGCTGAAATCCTTCTTGTATGAGAAGACTCTTCTGCCTTCATTGGCTTCTACTGAGGGAGACCATTCCTCGACTTCCAAGAGGGGCTGTTTGCCATCAGTGAGTCTGACTTCGAAACGCCATTGGTCCCATGCTCCGTTCTGTCACCGGCCCATAGTGTCTGATCCAGAGGCGACTGCTTGGTCGCATAAGCATGCGAAGTCATCTGACTCTTCTCAGGATAGAGACTACTTGAAACACTCTGATTCTGATAGAGGCCATACTTCTCCTCGACCATCTACTTCGGGCCATGATCAAGCTTCAGTAAAGCCATCTGCCATTCAGGAGCATGACTCTTCTACCTCTTCGAAGGAGAAGAGTAAAAAGAAGAAAAAGAAGGAGAAACACGTTTCGATGGATTCATCAACCCAGCCGTCATCTAAGGACACAGCCTCTATGTCACGCGAGCCCGAAATGCACCAACAGCCCACGGAAAAGGCAATTTTGGTGTGAGAGTCTATCCTGAATATGGTTACGGCTGCGGCCATCAAATCTGAGTATCGGGCTCAATCCTGTACTCCATCTCAGGAGGTTTCCCTGGCACCCTCCCTGGAGATTGTTCAAGTGCAGGTTGGTGACGTGTCTGATGAGGAGGCCTCTCCGCCTCAATGAGCTCAGTCACCTACTTTGATTGTTTCCCGCAATGAGCTCCTGGGGAAGGACTTAGACACTGGTCAGCTGGAGTCAAGGGCACTTGACATGGAGATTGAAGACCGATCTGAAGTGGTGTTCGATAAACCAGCGACTCCGTTGCCTCATGACTCGGCTTTTGAGCGTCAGTATGGCGCTTTTGATATCATCTGCTCCACGTTGGATCGAGCTCAGGATGTCACTCTCACCCATCGAACTCATCTTATTGTTCAGAAACGAGAACGGTATACTTCACCTCCACGGCTCCATGTTGCAGACCAACCATTGATGAGGGACTACCACCTTCCTAAACCTAACACTAGAGAAACGGGAGTCAAGTGTCTCTGGTTCAAGTGGAACCTTGACCTCTGCCGTTGTTACCACCTTCTCCACCGCTTCGCACGAGCCCACGTCTCTGTCGAACTCCTTCTCCTTCATCGTACTCTTCGTATTCTTGCAACCCGTTTGTGCCCAGACTTCCATCACCTCCACCGGATCTTTTTTTTTTTGGACGATGATTCGTCTTCACCAACAGATGATGTACGATCCTTTACTGAGCAAATGGTGAGAATGGACCATGCCCTGGACTTGAGGGTGCAAGAGAGGGAGTCTGATTCCATGGACCCTATATATCAGAAGATTAAATCTAAGGCTCCACCCGTCGCCAGCATACCTGTTTTGCCGTCACTTCTGAAGCTCACTCAGGAGTCATGGGAGAACCCGTCTTCAATACCGTCAACATCCAAGCGTATAGACCGCCTGTACCGAGTGGCTGGTGATGACATTGACTGGCTTCGGGAGCACCCTCAACCTAACTCTGTTATTGTGGAATGATTGCAACAGAGGAGGCAACGTCGTGCGCAGTTGACACCATCTGATCTGGAGAGGTGGAAGACTGATATTATTGGAAAGAAGTTGTACTCCACGGCCGGCTTAAGTTTTCATATCACTAACTATTCAGTGTGTATGGGCGTATATTAACAAGTACTCTGGGAGAGAATGGGCCCTCTGTTGCAGGACTTACCTAAGGAAAGGAGAAGATTGGTGGAGGTCATTCAATTTGAAGCCAAATTGCTAGCAGGGCAGCAAATGAATTCCTCCCATCACGTAGCTGACTGTGCAGCCAAGACCATCGCTGGCTCCATTGCTTTATGGAGGGGTGCATGGCTACATTCAACTGGGCTCGTGCCACAGGATCATTCTGGCCTATTCAGTGCAGCCATGGATGAGAAGTTAGAGTTCACCCAGAAGATGAGGACCACCGCCAGAAAATAGGGTATGACATCATCTTCATCTTCTGGGTTCCACTATAGAGGGCGCTCGGGATGGTACTCCACCTCTTATGACTACCCGTATAGAAGAGGATACACGCCTCAGTCTGCTAGGCATTTCCGTGTACAACAGCCAGCTTTGACCACTCCATTTATGAGGAGTCAGCCTCTGCCTCATGTTACCGGCCTCCATCGAAGCAGAGATCAAAGGACCAGGGCCAGTTCCGGTTCTAAGTGTTGACCTCTCCTTATTTGTTTCTTCTAGACCCCCCTGTTCGGAGACTGCCTGTCAGCCTTCCAGGATGCCTGGTTCTCAATAACAACGGACCACTGGGTCCTTCACATCATCCAATCCGGCTACTGGATCGATTTCGAGACGCTCCCTCCGACAGGTCGGATCTGAAAGACACCGCCTTCTCGCCCCCTCCTCGAAGAAGTGCAAACGTTACTGCAGAAGGGAGCCATCAAACCCATCGACCCGGATTGACATTACCTCTGTTGCTTTTCAAGGTACTTTCTTGTCACCAAAAGGGACGATAGCCTTTGTCCCATCCTCGACGTCCACATGGTGAATGAGTACATCGCCCCGAAGAAATTTCGGATGGTCACTTTGTCCTCCATCCTGCCTCTTATGCAACAGGAAGACTGGTTCACGTCGATAGACTTCAAAGATGCGCATTTCCATGTGGGAATCCATCCAGCTCACAGGCAGTTCCTGGCATTCCAGATCGGGGACGATGGCTTCCAATTCCATGTTCTGCCCTTCAGTCTCTCCACAGCACCGAGGGTCTTTACAAATTGTATGTCAGTGGTGGAAGCCTTCCTCCGTCAGCATGGTGTGGTTGTCTTCCCCTACATCGATGACTGGTTGCTGGTCACAAACTCCCAGCTTCAACTATTCTGGGATGTATACCTGACACTGAATTTCTTGGACATCCTGGGACTGATCGTGAACTTAGAGAAATCCCATCTTGATCCCGTTCAGGTCATCTAATTCATTGGGGCTCTTCTAGATTCGACTAAAGCGAGGGCCTACCTTCTGAGGGACCATTTTGACACTCTGTGGACTTTGATTTCATGCTGTCTTCGGTTCCGACAAGTCTTGGCGCATTTAGTACAGGTTCTTCTTGGCCATATGGCTGCCACGACGGCGGTCACGTACTTGGCCAAGTTGCACTTCTGTCCTCTGCAGGCCTGGTTTCTGGATGTCTTCAATCCAGTATGAGACTCCACACAAATTATTGACCATTCCTTGGGCGGTCCACTGCTCTCTGAACTGGTGGCTGCAGCCTCTGAATATCCTCTCAGGTATGCTGTTTGATCCCTGCAGCTCAACGTTGTGATCACCATGGATGCGTCCCTCCAGGGATGGGGGGCACATCTGAATGGCTACAAGATTCAGGACACTTGGGATGCCAACAAGAAGGACCTACATATCAACATCCTCAAACTCATGACTGTCCAAAAAGCATTCCGAGCCTTCAAAAGTCTGATAGCAGGGAGAACAGTGTTGCTGGTAATGGACAACACCGCGGTGATGTCCTGACAACACCGCCTGAACAAACAAGGTGGGATGAGGTCACCTTCTCTGCTGTCACTGACCATGGAAATTTGGAACTGGTGCGTCTCGAGGAATATACTTCCCCTCTCCATCCAGCTGCCGGGGGAAGAGAACACTCTTGCCTATGGACTCAGCCATTCAAGTTCCTCCATCCACGAGTGGATGTTGCACCGCAGTGTGGTTCATGAACTGTTCCGTCGCTGGGGCACCCCAGCAGTGGACCTGTTTGCGAGTCCCACCAACAGGCAGTGTCGCCAATATTGTGCACAGTTTCAAGCTCGAGGATTGAGGGGCGATGCCTCCCTGTTTCATTGGAGCGGTCCTCTTCTGTACCTGTTCCCACCGTTCCCACTCTTGACTCAGGTAGTGTCCAAACTTCATCAAGACCGATCAAACACAATTCTGGTGACACCATGGTGGCCCCGGCAGCCGTGGTTCACCCCTCTCCTCTGCCTAGCATGACACCATTTTGTCCACCTGTCTTACCAACCGGACCTACTGACCGTCCAAGATGGCAGGGTCAGACACCTGGATCGAGAGACACTAGATTCAACACTGATTCCACCATTGGTACCGGCAAGCCAGTTGCCGATTCCAGTGCCAGATGACATCCAGGCTGTGGTTGACGCCTCTCTCCGCCCGGCTATGCGTCGGTCCTACTCTTACAAGTGGAAGTGATTCTTGGACTTTCTTACCTCTCATGATCTCACTGTTGAATCTGCCACCACTGTTTCGGTGCCCCAGTTCCTTCTTCACCTTTCGAGTTCGGGGTTGGCTATTTCGTCGCTGAGGGGTTACCTTGCCGCTGTTTCCATTGAACTTCAAACTTGGGGTTGACCCTCTCCATTTTGTGATCTGGTCATCAAGTTCCTGAAGGGGTACACCAACCTTCATCCCCCTGTGGTCGAGCCCACTCTGGCCTGGAGCCTCAAATTGGTTCTATCTCAGCTTTCTAGACAACCCTTTGAACCCATGGCCACTGCAGACGTGAGACTCCTCTCATGGAAAACGGCCTTTCTTGTTGCCATTACCTCAGCCTGCCAGGCTGGTGAACTACGTGCCTTACCTTCCGACGCTCCGTACCTGTCATTCCATAAGCACAAGGTGGTCCTCAGGCTGGACTTGTGTTTCCTCCCGAAGGTGGTTTCTAGCTTCCACCTCAACCAGCCCATCATCCTGCCAGCTCTGATGCAAGACTCAAAGGATGACTTTGAATGGGCTCTCCACTCCCTCGACATCCGGAGGGCTGTTGCGTTTTACACTCGTCGAACTGTTCCAGTTCGAAAGGATCCACGTTTGTTCATGGCTTATGCGGATTCCAAGCAAGGTGCTCCGATCTCGCCTCAACACCTGTTAAAATGGGTTGTCTCTATGATCACGATGTGCTACGAGTTAGGTCGTAAACCTCTGCCCAAACGAATTCAGGGCCACTCCACCAGAGCTGTTTCTACTTCAGCTGCCTTTCTCTGGGGTGTTCCCTTGGAGGACTTTTGTCAGGCAGCTACCTGGGCCACACCTATGACTTTTATTTCTCACTACAGACTTGACATTTGTTCTCACAGTGAGGCTGCATTTGGAAGGGCTGTGCTTTTGTCCTCCCTTCAGTGAGTAAAGGTGGTGTTTTTGAATTTGCTGTTAATAAATCTGGTTGTTTTTTGTGCACTACAACTGTCCTCGTCTTGCTTGTGTGCATGACACACACGCCTCCTGGTTATGAAGCTTGCTAATCTACCCACTGTGTGGATTCACAGGGACCATGAAAAAGATGGTCAGGTTGCTTACCTGTAACCATAGATCTTTGAGTGCTCTTCTGTGAATTCACACAGACCCGCCCATCCTTCCCCTCTATGTCCTGCAATGTCATACATGCTTAATGTTCTTGATGCTGCTGATTGCAGTGTCCTTTATGGAACTGAGGGTAATTAGGCAAGGGCGCCTTTTAAGGGAAATGCTAGGATGGGTGGAGCTACCACCAAAATGTATCAAAAACTATTCTGCCTAGCGATTCCAGAAGGTTCCGACTGCTCTGCACAGGCACAGGAGTAACCCACTATGTGAATTCACAGAAGACCACTCGAAGATCTATGGTTACAGGTAAGCAACCTGACCGTATCCTGCCTCAGGTGCCACAGTATTAAAGTCCAAGACTATCTAAACCTAACAGTATCATCTTAAATAGATTCTGAGCAATGGAAGTATATAATGGGAGCCCTGATAGTGCCGTGGTTAAATGCCAGTACTGCAGCCACAACATTGTGAGTTCAGTCCTACAGTGCTCCAAGGTTGACTCAGCCTTCCATATTTCCATAGGTTGGTAAAATGAGAACCCAGCTTATTGGGGAAAATTAGCTAACCTAATGTAACCTGCTTAGGGAGTGCTTTGCACTGATAAGTGCTAGAGAAATATAAATGCTAAATAGATGCTATAATAGATTTTCCTTGGGTTTTTTCCAGGCTGTGAGGCCGTGTTCTGACGTTTCTTTATGATGTTTCGCCTGTGGCTGGCATCCTCAGAGAATGATTGTGTAGATGTGTGTGTGGAGTTTATATGCTGTGAACCCCTGTTGGGGAGTATATGTAAATTTGTGTAATTGAATGGTTAGTTTCTGTGTATAGAAATGCAAGGCTCATTAGTGTCTATTTGACTAATTGTTGGTTGATGGGCCATTATCTGCTGGGAATCCCCCTGACCCAGGGTGGAATTCTTTTGTAAGTGTTGAGTTTTGATTCTATTGTATTTCAAAACTGGGAGCCAGATTTTGTTTACTTTTAAGGTTTCTTCTTTTCTGTTGAATTTGTCCAGGTGTTTGTGGATTTCAATAGCTTCTCTGTGCATTCTGACATGATAGTTGTTGGCCTGGTCTAGAATTTCTGTGTTTTCAAATACCATTTTGTGTCCAGGTTGGTTTATCACATGTTCTGCTACTGCTGATTTTTCTGGCTGGCCCAGTCTGCAGTGTCTCTCATGTTCCTTGATTTGTGTTTGCACACTGCGTTTAGTGGTCCCTATGTAAACTTGTCCACAGCTGCATGGTATGCGGTAAACTCCTGTAGCTGTGAGAGGGTCTCTTGTCCTTCGCTGAGCGTAGCATTTCTTGAATTTTTTTGGTTGGTCTATAGATTGTTTGGAGGCTGTGTTTCCTCATAATCTGTACTGTTGAAAGGCTATTACAAAGACTGAAATAGCACCAAAGTCTGAAACAGCAGCAAAGTAGAATCTGACAAGATAAACTTTCCTTCAAGTTCCTTGTTGGGATAGCCCTTTTCTCTCCAATAAGTATGTGTTGCCCAGCTACAATCAGTCAATCCATTCTTTTATTTTCTTGTGTATGCAGAAACTTTCCAATTCATTGTCAGAGATGTAGCAGCTCTGTACATGTATAATTTTTTTTACATATTTTTCTTAGGATTGAACCTCACCATTAATGAGAAGTGTGCCTCAGGCAGCTGATTTGGAGTGCCATTAAAATGCAGTTAATTACTAGGTATTTAATATTTCTGTAGCTTTACTGAAAGGGAGGAAAATAGTTTACAGTGTGTTTTTATTGCTTGTTTAAGGAATTTTGAGATAAATTTGAGATATTGAATATGTTTTGAGCACTGAACACAGTGCTTCCTTGAGAACGATTTTGGCTTTGGGTACCAAAATAACCTGACTAGCCTTGGGCATTATGCATCTTGATGTGCATGTGTGTGTGTCCAGAACCATGATAGAAAGCATGAGCCAATCTTGAAACTTACCCAAATTGTGATATAACAGGTAGCTAAAGCACCCCTTGTGACAGCACCCCTTTTTAGTTCTGTAGATGCATGCCTTTTATAGTGTTTAATCGGTTAGCTTCAACTAGATTCAACTGAGAATTTCCAAGTATCTGTGACCAACTAGAAGAGTATCTATGAGGTTCTTTGCATTCTTTCCCTTAGGAGCTAGACAAATATACAGGATTTGGCTCCCCCCCCTCCTCCTCATGTAACTGGATTTACAGGAGGATCCCCATATCCCCTGGGGATTGGTTCTGGGAGCCCCCATGGATACCAAAAACTGTGGATAATAGCGAACGCCATTGAAAATAATGGGACTTCCGGTTTACAATACCGTAAAGTTGCCTTGGAGGACCTAGAAAATGGCTAGAGAAGACACATTTTCTATGAAGACTCTATGGTAGGTGTGCTGTTCTATGTCCCATGGGTAATTGAATCAGTGGATAATGAATCAGTGGATACAAGGGGCCTACTGTACTCATTCCACACATCACATAGCTCATCCTGTGTTATTCATAGTCAGGTTTACCCACATATAGCCTCTTAAGGTGTTGTTAGTATTAGGAATAATATACTACTCCATGAAATGTGGTGCTGGAGGAGAGTTCTGCAGATACCGTGGAGTGCTAAAAAGGCAAATAAATGGGTTGTAGAGCAAATCAAGACTGAACTCTTGCTTAGAAGCCAAGATGACTAAACTAAGACTGTTGTACTTTGGCCATATCAAGAGAAGACATGACACACTAGAAAAGACCATAATGCTTGATAAGGTAGAAGGTGATAGGAATAGATGAAGACTGCATTCCAGATGGATAGACTCAATCAAGGAATCCACATCCCTGAATCTGCAAGTCCTGAGCAGGGCTGTGGATGATAGGGTGACTTGAGGTCTCTCATTCATGGGGTTACCATAACTTGAAGTCGACTTGACGACAGCTAACAACAACACAACAATGCTTCCCAACCCTGCTACAAGGGAAGAAGTAATCTTTCTCATGTTTGCCGAGAAGGGGTGCCTAATCCATTACCCTAACTTCAGACCTGCTGTCCCAGCGGTGGTTCTTCAAGTACATTTGGCTCTCTGTATCCACGGGTTCTGGATCTACAGATTGAGCCAACAACTGCTTGAAAATATTTGGGAGAAAAATTCCAAAAATCAAACATCGCTGTTCGCCATTTTATATAAGGGACATCATTTTACTATCTCATTATATAGAGAGCATCTACAGATTTTGGTATACATGCAGGTCCTAGAACCAAACCCAATAGGATACTGAGGGGCCTCTGTACCATTTTAAAAGTGATTTGGAACCACATTTTCAAAGCATGGTGTGGTTTGGAATGCCTTCACACCTTTTTGGCTTTAGTGACTTTTTGGCTTAAGAAGGACAATCAGGGCAAGCTTACATGTGTTTAGTATCTAGTGTAGTTTTCAGATGTTGACAGGCAAAAAGGCAGCTCAGCAGAAATATTTGTTAAAAAAAATAGGTGTAAATTTCTTAAAAGCTCCAGAGAATATCAGAGTAGCATTACTCAGATGGCGACTTTATTCTTGCATTTTTAATTAGTATTTACTGCCTCTTCATTTTTGGCAACATTTTGTTTAAACATTTTCATTCAGGGTGCAGAATGAATGGCAGTAATTAAAATTTCCATTGTCTTTCTAGTCAAGAGGAGCTTTTCATTGTTGCCATGGTAGTAGCTGAGTGACAGTATGAAAGTAAGTGACTGCTTCCGAGAATAATTAAAACATAATTGAGAATATTTTTCAGGATAAAATTGCAGACTTCTGTATAATAGATTTTTATAAAGTCAGTTTAAATGTGTGTGCTAGCAGACTGCAGTATTTGAGACAGTGCTCTGCTTTGGTGTGAACATGCACAAAAGCCATAGCATTCCTAATTACTATGTCTTCCATTCCAAAAAATGCCTGAAAAAAATCAAAATGCTAGCTAGGATAGCCAGAATTTCAAGGCTGATTTACCAGTGTCTTTATCTACCGCCTGGTCTGTAGCAACTAGCAGGTTACAGTGTTTATCCATGCTATGAAAAACATAATATTTTGATTTTTGCATGTGATACTATGGTGTAGGCAAAAAGATAGGCCAACTGAGGTTTCCCCACCCCATGGCAAGCCCTCCTGTGAGCTGGTAGGGTAGTTCAAAGATGAGCCTCTGATGCTAGCCTTTATGGAACAATAGTTCTGGGTCCTTTGGATTTAGATGCAGAAGGTGACGCTTTTTGATCCAGAGGATGGTATAGAGCAATGCTATGCATGTTGGCTCAAAATTGTCAGTTGTGTTGACTGAATACAGTTAACCCAGAAGGACTTAATAGATATAGTAAGGCTGCAAATTTCAATTATTTCTATGAAGTATTAACTTTTAGGAATTTTCCCAGTTGCCCTAGTTATTGCTGCTTCTGAATTATTTGAAAGCATTGAAGATAAAACACAATTCCTGTTTATGCCTTAGTATTCTACTATTCTTATCCTTTCAGTCCAACTCCTAATTCCAGTCTTTAATTTTATGTACTCAAGAATGAGGAGCTTTTGTAGATAGGTAATTAAGCGATCTTACACAATGATGAATGTATGCAAGCAGAATAAAATAAATTATCATAAGCTTTATAGAGCATATTGTAGAGTAGACAGGTGAGATTGACATTCAGTGCCTGTACTAAATGTGTGGTTAAAAATAGTTTCATTTCTAAGGAAAAGAAATAATCTCTATGTATTTAATATACATCTGTACTATTTTTTTTAAAATGTACATTCAGGAAGAACAAGCAACCACTGAAGCTCTCCAGAAAAACACCAGGAATGACAACCACTTCCATTCTGCCCATTATATTGAATAGTATTAGCTCTAGAAACAGTGTGTAGAGAATGGTGTGCCCCCAGTAACACAGAAATTGGCTGCCCTTTGACACCTAAATTTTGTGTACTTGTTCTTTTTGGTTATTTTACAAGATTGGTTACACCTATCTGTAGTAATTTTCAGATCTCCTCATAGCATTCCATCAAATCTGTACCAGTTACTAGAAACATACATTCAGTAGATATTTGAGGTCAATTTTATTGTATATAACCATAGCTTTAATACAGTTTATAGTTTTATCAAGGAAAAATGAACACACTGATCAAGTATGTTCCCCATCCACGTAACTTACAGTAATATCATTTAAAAACTGCACTCTAATCTTAAAAGAATTTAATATTTGTTGTACTTAGATGTGTTTTACTTGCTTATACTTCCTTTTCTTTATGAGGAAAAAGTCAAGTTATATCTAAAAAATGTCTACAATCTCATTTTCTTTAAAATGCTGGTGCCAAATGTTAGAGAAAAATGATTCCAGTTTTTCCTTGAACTTATTACACTGAACTGGAACTGGAACAAATTCCAGCAGTCAGCAGAAGAAAGCTCATATCATACATGGAGGAAGCAGTCATAATTTGCCTTTTTAACTTTTAACTCCAAATTGTTTCTTGTTCAGGAAGACAAATTAAAAATGAATGTGAAATGGAAGGTTGGTAGTGGAAGGCCCTTTAATAAGACAAACACTTGGTTAAGACAAATGTTATTTCATATTCTTGCAAGTGCAGCAAGTCCTGATGCTATGATTCCTAACAACCATGGTACCTGTAACAACACATTCCAAGGAACAGAGGTTGGGTTGCTTTTGTTTGATGTATTGTATTAAATTCAATTTCTGTATGATTAATGCTTCATAAAGTAAGTACTCATTCAGATCCTGAATTACATACTCTAGTGTTTGCTGAAAGTATTATTTTTTAGTTGAATAGTCAAGTTAGTTTGATACATTAACAAAGATAAAAGTAACATGTTTTGTTGTGAGACATTGGCCTAAATCCAGTAATTAGTCTCAGCAAGAATAGATCTGCTGATTCATTGGAACTAATAACACAGATATAAGTTCTATTGGCTCAGTGGATAAGCTTACGTTGGGGTTAACAGGTAGTTTTAGTGCCTATACAGGTGAGGAGAAGACTGAAGCCAGCAAGTTTTGTGTTCCATTTAAGTATGGGAACTGGTGGTCTAAAACAATTGTGCAGGGGAGGTCGTTTTCATTGTACAGCTGGAGTTCCTGTTAATACATTTCTACCCTTTGACATCATGTTGAAGTTGATATTCCAGTCAATGGAAAGGCTGGGACTCAAAGTTTTTTTTTTTTTCAAGTACTATTTTGTACAAATCAGTTCAAACCATTTTGACCAAGGATTGGATCCAAGCTTGATCAAATTAAGAGTAATTTGCTCCCTTAACCAACTAACTTAAGGACCAATTGTTTCCAGAGGATCTACTGAGTCTAGTATCTTTCACATATCTAAAACTGTTTCTTGTCATGATTTATATTAATGTCTATTAAGTTTATTAGTTTTAAGATAGAACAATAGGTTTATGAAAAAGATGCAAGATTCCTTTATGTAAAGAAATGAAATAGTATGTTTAAACATTAGAGACTACCTTTACTTCTCAAAGGTTTATGGCATTGTTTTTACTCTATTAGTAGAAGCAATTACAGTAGGAAGGAAAATAATAAGCACTGTATATCTGGATATCTTTTTTTTTTTAAATGGAAATTGCATGCGTTAAATTTTTCAAAAACAAATCAACATAATTTTGTTATAAAAACTCAGATGATGACTCTCTTATGCCCTTTAATGAGAATACATTGTTTATTACTTCTTTTCCCATGCTGCATCTTTTTAGGGAAGATAGGTTATTTATGAATTTTCCCATCTGATTCCTGGCATAACTACATTGGCATGAGAAAATGCAGTTATGATTCTGTAGACCCTTTGATTGTTAAATTATTCTAGTAATGCAAACCAGCACTGTTGTATAACATATGTAACTATTTACAATTTAAAGTTGCATCCAACAAACAACAACAACAACACTCATGTAGTGATGATGGCCCAAAGATTCATAATTCAGGATTTCAGAATGACAAACTTGGGGACCGATCTCCAAGCCCTTTACAAATTATCATGCCATTGAGGCATTGGTCTAGCTTCTTCATTGGCTTGACTCAGAATTAAGCATCTCTTAATGCCAGGAAGCACTGAGATCAGCATTTCCCATATTTCCCCACATTGGTTGATGGTTGCTCATGTGCAAGAGCATCTCTTGACACTAGGAGGCATAGGAAGTTTAGTTCCCATGTATATGTTGTCAATCAGAAACTTCAACTTGGAAGTTTTCAGTCATTTGTTCACAGTGGAACAAGATGCTTCCTCAAGCACACTTTGTATTGATACCATACTTAATTTAACTAATTTATTAGCCCCATTATCACTCAAGGTCAGCATTATCAAAAAATGAAGATGACGAAGACTGACAGAATGACCACATGTGCTAGATTATGAATATTCCAAAGTGGGGTGGTGGAATCGCTTACTGGTTTTACTTGCTTATTACAATCTAAGTGGGGTTTGTATTCTTGATGCAACAATTTATTCTATTCAGTTCAATTTATGCCCCACCTTTCTCCCAGCAAGGGATTCAAAGCAACTCAAAGCATGGTTTTTAACTCATATTTCAGTAGAGTGGTAGGTTCAACTACTTCAAACTAAAAATAAATAAATATGTAAATCCTTACAATTACTGTTTTCTGTTTCTTACTGGAGAGTGTCCAATGGACAAAATCCATTACAATTTTGTCAAAGTACATAATTGGTGGTAATCACTTGTCAGAATTACACTGGGCCCTTGGTGTTCACTGGGGTTTGGTTCCAGGACCCCCCGTGGATACAAAAATCTGTGGATGCTCAAGTCCTATTATAAACAGTGGCATAGTAAAATGGTGTCCCTTGTATAAAATGGCAAAAGCAAGGTTTGCTTTTTGGATTTTTTTTCCTTTGGAATATTTTCAGGCCATGGATGGTTGAATCCGTGGATGCAGAATCCATGGATATGGAGGGCCGACTCTATTTCTGTAAGTCCATATGCCCCTGGAAAGCCCAGCATTGATATTGTTTCTGCAGAGATGAAATTCTGTTAGAGCCGCAAATCTGTCCTGTTGGGTGTCTGGTTGGAACAGGAAGCCATGGGGTGCATCCTAAATGCAAAAAAGTACAGAACAAATATAGAGTCAAATAGGGTGTGCTGTGAATCTGAAACTAGGCAGAGATACCCGCATTTGTGGCAATTTGTTGTTGTGTGCCTTCAAGTTATTTCCAATTTATGGTGACTCTAAGGTGATCTTACACCTCATGAGGTTTTCTTGAAAGATTTGTTCAGAGGGGGTTTGCCTTTGTCCTTCTCGGAGGCTGATGGCGCCATTCAAAACCCAGCAGTTTCCCATATCCTCACCTGTTCTTCTAACATTTACAGAAACAGAAACCCTAACCTGACTTTTAGTTGTTTCATAATAGTTCTTGGAACCTGCTGTGAACTAAGTGGCTCTGATTAGTGCTTGGCACATTATTTTTGTTCTGAGAGTCTAGGGTACGATCTCTGGAATACATGTCACATTTTCCCATGTAACATATGTTCTTTCATTTGAAACTACAATATACTGAAAAAATCTAATAGCTAGATTCAAAGAGCCTCTTTAGTGTTAGTGCTTCAAGTCACTAATGTGACATTGTAATCATGGCAATTATAGCAGAGCTATGTTGCCCTAATCCACTTTCCATGGAAAACTGGAAGCAAGCAATATTATCTTCATAAATCCTCCACCTTGTGATGCACCAACAATCTTTTTGAGAGCTACACCTGCTTTGATGACTTTCTTGATACATTATTTCAGAATATAGTTATGATGGGATGACAGCAGCTAAAGCCCAGAACTTGGACTTTACATTCTTTCCCAGACAACATGCAGATATTGAGCTTTAACAACATAAGAACAGCTATGCTGAAGAAGACCAAAGCAGGGATGGAAAGAATATTCAAAAATATTTGGAAAATGGTTGAAAACCATGTTTCTTGAATGCCAAGAAAACCCCAATAAGGAGAATCCTGGAGCCATAGAGTCATAGGACTTTATCAGATAACCCCTTTTAAAATGTTCTTTTGCTGGCATTAAAAAACCATTTCTGTGTCAGTTTCCCCCATATATACCTTCCTCTCCTGGCAAAGGCTCCATGGCAATAAAAAGGAAGTTCCTCATTCAAAATCCTGCAAGACTTTGTCACATGGGGAATAAAGCCTTAAAAGTGACACCGAGCACCCAGGCACACTTTAGAAGTCCCAAGTAACTTGGGGAGGGTCATGAAAAGAGCAGAACTTACCTGGATGTCTCAATGTCACCCGGAAGTGTTTGCACCGGACCAGCCACTCTGGCTGCAGTGACAAGAGTTAAATGGGCCGAGGTTTCACATGCTGACAATGCTGGCACAAAAGTGGCACAGGGGATCCATTGATGGCTTAAGCCATCAATTAAAAGGTACAGGATTTTGACAGGATGTAACTGCGAAAGTGCGATGTCATCTGATCTGCCCACCCTTTTGTGTTTTGTGGCATCGTAACGATACCGTATTTTGTCTGTCTGATCAAGTCCATAAAATCATAAGAGTTGGAAGGGGCTTTGTGGGCCATTGAGTCCAACCCTCTGCTCTATGCAGGATCTCTAACTACAATTTTCACAGTTCAGGATTTATTCTGGACAAAATTTGTGCATGGTTGTTTTGTGCTAGAGACAGAGAGAGAGAGAGATCCCCTTCTACTTCATTTTTTTTTTTTTGTAATTAGCTCCTTAGGAAAAGCAAGGGTACAACTCTATGATTGTGACCACCATTGGAAAACGGGTTTTTTATTCATTTCCTACACTTGTAGCCACAGCTGATTCCCTTAAAATATTCAGAGCATCTGAAAACAGAGTTCAGTTGCCATTATCCCACATGAGCCATTAAAATGAACACTTCATATCTTTCTCCCTGCTTGGCATTGTGTGTGTGTGTTGAGGATGGCTTTAATTCCTTATATAATAGCAAAATGATATTCGTTTTCCAGTAATGCAAGCGCAACAAAAATTTTGAGCATGAATGGACATAGGGAGTTTGAATAAAGTAAAATGGAAAAATGGTTTTATTTTTAGAAAATAATAAAACATCATAAGGCAGGCATATATGAAAGAAAAGGGATATTTCAAAATCAGGGCATAACCCCTTTGCCCAGAGCTTAGATAGTTAATGTGAAGTCGAAGGCTTTCACGGCTGGCATCCATAGATTTTCCTTGCTTTTTTTTTTCTTTTTTTGGGCTGTGAGGCCGTGTTCTGCAATAGTTTCTTTCAGACGTTTCGCCTGCATCAAGGAAAACCAAGGAAAATCTTAGATAGTTATTTTAAAAAGGAATTTCTTCAGCTCGTTATCACGGTATTTAAAACAGCTCATGGCTGTTATAGTGATTAAAAACAAGTACAGTTGTCCCTTCATATTCACTGGGGTTTGGTTCCAGGAAACACCCCCCCCCCGTGAATACCAAAATCCATGAATACTCAAGTCCCATTATATGCAATGGCATAGCAAAATGGTGTCCCTTATATAAGATGGCAAAATCAAGGTTTGCTTTTTGGATTATTATTTTTTATGAATATTTTCAAGCCATGAATACTTAAATCCGTGGATACCAAGTCTGTGGATACGGAAGGACAACTGTAACTTGTTATATTGTTTCATTGGTTACTACATTTCCATTACTTTCTGTTAAGAAAAAAACCCTCTTAGGTTTGATAATAGAACGTCATAAAACTTGAAAAATTCTTGTCAAAACGTCCTTCAAAAGTAATTTTGGAAAGTAACAAAAACCATTACTCTGTATCATAACTATTATCTTATTCTCCATATTCATAGCTCCATAACAGTGCTCTTGTTAGTATCAGGTAGCTGTTACTTATATTCATTACTTTCAAGCACTGCCACTATCCTATAGTGGTAGGAAGGATGAAGCATATTCTTGGGCATTTCTGAGATTCAAGAAATGAAAGGTCTGTTTTGAAAAGTTGCACCTAGGCAGAGGAGTTACTTTCACTTGAATATCCTTTGTTTAGCACAAAAAAGCAGTTACCCCATACTAGGAAGAGGCCAACTAAAAACTCAGTCCATAAACTCTTGAATCTACTGGATCTCATTTTTTAATAGGAAAAAAGCTTTCAGGGAATGGGAAGAGGATCACCATTTTCCAAATAGCATGGACTAATCAATACTGCACATGCAGTCAATACTGTTAGAACATTACGTGAGAGCAAGGACTGACAGCCCCCCCCCTCAAAAAAAAAAAAAACCTTGGTGCAAAGCCAATTATGGAAGCTTATGGTAATATGAGATGTCCCTTTCCCCATGGGGTAAACTAAGGCTTTAATTCTATATATACTTCTATATAGACTGCTATGTTGGATAGTTATGAGTTTGTACCTCTAAACACTGAGTTACTTGATACAACTTGGAAAGATATGGTAGATATTTCACATGGACACCTACAGGGATGCACATAGTTTTTTTGCTACTTGGAAAGTTTTAGGGTGGGTATAAAAGAGAGGGGAAAACACCAAGAATGTTGCATATCAAGAAAGAACAAAGATAGAAGGAATGTTTCAGTATAAGGTTCTGAGAAATGAATGGTGTGTTGGAATAATGCTGGTTTAGTTCTTCCAGGAATATGATTCAGTTAAGAGATTTATGCAAAAATGTTTCAGACAGTAACATTTTTCAAAAGGAAAATTGGTATACTTATGTTCTTATTGGAAGTATTTCTTTGGGTTTTCTTTTTAATTTTCAGAGATATATAATTCACACAGTTAAAAGAACATGTCTTTTTACTTCATTGAGAATTGAACTGAGAGGTCTTATGGGCTGATGAAAGAAAGAAAAAATTCCTGGGTGCATTTTGGAAGACGCTTTCAAGCAGTATCCAGAAGGTTCACAATATTTTTATTTAGTTATATGAGGATTACCAGACCTGGTTCTTTCATTTCATGTGTGCATATTGTTAGTTTTTGTAAAAAGTTTCCTAAATCATGTTGAATTGCTCTCCCCACCACCACCTTTTTGTGGCATAGGAATCTATCCCTATTTTGTCTGTTATTTCTGCTCTCTGGTACCAAATTATCTGCTAAAACCATAATGCCTTGGAACTTACCTGCTTCATTAACTGAGGTTATACCTTTACGTTAACTTGTAGAATCATTGGACTTATCTGTAGTTTTGAAAAATAATTGGCAAGCATAGCCAAGTGAATCTGGCTGCAAATGTTTTCTGGGGTTAATAACACACTGGCTTCCTCTATAGAAGTTGGCTCCACAGTAGTCATAGCTAATTCTGGATTCTATTCAGTAAAAGTCAAACCTATATTCAGGAAATAAATGTTGGCAGCAACATTTTATACCAGTTAGAACTGCACAGATTGCATGGTATAGCATTTATTATCTGGTGCAAGATTTTGCTTTCTGATAATCTGGGATCATTTTTAAAAGAGAAGTCTCCAGACATCATGCATGTGCAGAAAAATATATATGTAAGAACAATGGTTTCTGAAGACTCCAAACCTAAATTTTCTTGTCATAAAAAGTCAATACTGCTGTCATTTATTTATTTATTTATCTGTTCTACCTAAAACAGCAAATAATGGCAACGTTCAAATAAAAATACAATTAAAATATAAAAACAGTTTTAAATTGTTTTTAAGAAAACACAATCTGAAACACACCAATAAAGAAAAAAAAATAGCTTCCTTCAGTATTAAACAAAGTCTTGTCAGAAAGAAAAGGGTGTTGCCTTTCCCGGTGACTTTCCCGGTATGCGTTTCTGTCCCCTTTTCAAACTACACAATTATAGTGCTATGATGCCACTTTAATTGCTGCAGCTACATCCTATGGAATCCTGGGATTGGTAGTTTGATGAAGCACTAGAACTCTCTAGGTGAGAATTCTAAATACTCCTTCTTAAACTGCAGATTCTAGGACCCCATAGGATGTTGCTGTGGCAGAGTCAAATCAGAGCTCAATAATTATGCAGTGTGAAAATCCCCTTGGTTTTTGAAGTTAAAAAAGGATATTGTGTGACAACTAAAATGATCAATGGGCTAGAACAATTCCCCTGTGACAAAATATTAGAATGTCTGGATCTGTTTAGCTTAGAAAGAGATAAGGGGATGTATGACAGTGGTGCATAAAATTATGTGTGGTTCAGAGAAAGTATATAGGAAGAAAATTTTCTTCCTCTCTTGTAATATTAGAAGTTGGTATAAACTGTTGAAGCTAAATGGTAAGAGGTACAAGACAGATAAGGGAAATGCTTCTTCACACAGTGGATAGTTAAACTGTGGAACTCACTGCCATAAATATAGCTATGAGTTCTAATTTGTATGGTGTAAAAAGGAGGAGGCAAATTCATGGAGGTTGCAAACACCAGTGGCTACTCGTCAGGATGGCTACTTTTCATCTCTAGCAAGTCTGTCTATTAAATAATGAGACTGTGTTTCTACCTTTGAGACAAAGGGAGAACTGATTGTGAATGCTTGAGTGGTGACCTTGAATATGTCTGCACCTGCATGACAAACATCAACACTCTTGGCCATTCAGTTAATTGACAGTTGTCATTTAAAGTAGCTGTGTTGTCTGTTGTGCGCTAGAAAAATACTAAGTTTAAAAATTGAGCAATGTGTCAATTTGAAATTTTTAGTAAAATTGAACAGAACACCAACGGAATATTTTCAAATGCTTACTGAGACTTACAGGGAAGACTGCATGTCTCATGCGCGTGTGTTTCAGTGGCACAAAAGATTCAGAGAAGAAAGGGAGAATGTGGAAGACAATGAATGCCCTGGATGACCTTCAATTTCAACAACCAAAGAAATTGTGGGGAAAATCAGCCAGATTGTTCGAGGAGGGAGTCAACTCAATGTCCAAATAATAGCTGAAGCCCTGAACTTTGACAAAGACTCTGCATAGAAAATTTTGCATGAGGATCTCAACATGAGAAAAGTTTGTGCCAAGATGGTCCCTAGGGTTCTCACACCAGAGCAGAAAGAGTGCTGCAAGAGAATTGGCACTGACATTCTGCAGCAACTTGAGGTGGACCCAAACCTTTTTCAACAAATCATCACTTGTGATAAAACCTGGATCTTCCAGTATGATCCTGAGACAAAATGGCAGTCAATGCACTGGAAAACACCAACATCACCAAGAATGAAAAAAGCACGTCAAAGCAAGTCTACATTCAAAGCCATGCTCATTGCGGGGGTGGTTTGACACCAAGGGCATAATTTTGGCAGAATGAGTTCCAGAAGGAAGAACAGTGAACCAACATTATTATAAGGAAGTTTTGACAAAGCTGAGAGGAGTTAGAGGGGAAAAGGCCAGAACTGTGGGGAAATGGTTTCATTTTTCAAGACAGTGCACCTGCTCACATAGCGCTTTCTGTGAAGCAGTTGTTGACTGATAAACACATAACTATACAGTTGCCCCTCCACATTCGCGGAGGTTAGGGGCAGACAACCCCCGCGAATGTGAAAAAAACGGAAATAAGAAATGAGCCTGCAGGCAAGCGGCTTTCCACCCCAGTCGTTCCCAAGGCAGCAACGGGCTTCGTGAGAAGCCCCTCGCTGCCTTGAGAAGAGTGGGGTGGAGAGTGGGCGCTCCAGCGGCTTTCCACCCCGCCTTCCTAAGGCAGCGACGGGTTTCATGAGAAACCCCTCGCTGCCTTGAGAAGGATGTGGGGTGGAGAGTGGGCACACCAGCGCCTTTCCACCCCACCTTCCCAAGGCAGCGACAGGCTTTGTGAGAAGCCCCTTGCTGCCTTGAGAAGGGAGTGGGGTGGAGAGCGGGCATGCCAGCGGCTTTCCACCTCCTACCCAAGGCAGCGACGGGCTTTGTGAGAAGCCCCTCATTGCCTTGAGAAAGGAGTGGGGTGGAGAGCGGGGGGGGGCAGAGGCTTTCCATCCCCCCTCCCAAGGCAACAACGGGCTTCATGAGAAGCCCCTCGCTGCCTTGAGAAAGGCGTGGGGTGGAGAGAGGGCGTGCCAGTGGCTTTCCACCCCCTTCCCAAGACAGCAATGGGCTTTGTGAGAAGCCCCTCACTGCCTTGAGAAGGGAATGGGGTGGAGAGTGGGCGTACCAGCGGCTTTCCACCCCGCCTTCCTAAGGCAGTGGGGTGGAGAGTGGGTGCTAGTGGCTTTCCACCCCGCCTTCCCAAGGCAACGATGGGCTTTGTGAGAAGCCCCTTGCTGCCTTGAGAAGGGAGTGGGGTGGAGAGCGGGTGCACCAGCAGATTTCCACCCCCTCCCAAGGCTGCGACGGGCTTCGCGAGAAGCCCCTCGCTGCGTTGAGAAGGGAGTGGGGTGAAGAGTGGGGGGGCAGGGCTTTCAGCGAATAATCAAAACCACAAGTGTGGAAGTCGCGAATGTGGAGGGGCAACTGTACTTGAACATCCTCCATATTAGCCAGATACACCATGCAACTTTTTTCTTTTCCCTAAAGTGAAATCAGTGCTTAAAGGAACATGTTTTGAGTCAATTGATGCCATACAGAAGAAAACGGCAGATGTGTTGAAACAGCTGACAGAATCTGATCTGCTCCATGCCATCGACCAGTGGACAACAGGACTGCATCGGTGCGTTAATGTGAGTGGAGAGTATATTGAAGGGGACAAGCATTAGAATTGTAATACATATAAATAAAGATGGGCTATTGTATCAGTCTCGTTATTTAATAGACAGACCTTGTATCAGAGGCAGTATCTTTCTACCTATTGGCTGCCAGGGAGTGTGAGATGAAAGGTGCAGTTCTACTTATGTGCTGCTGGTGGGCTTCCTGATGGCATTGATTAGCTACTGTGGAAACAGAATGTTGGACTAGATAGGCCTTTTTATGGTCCAACATGGCTCTTCTGTACTAATTATTACTACTTTTTGCTCTGTTGCTGTCGCAGTCCTTACAAAAAAACCCCCCAAATTCTGCAAAAACCTAGAATTTGAAACAAAGGATATACACTTTTTTTTACTGCCCCTGACAATATTGATTTTATTTGCTCCAGATTGGGTATCTTCTAAGAAATGTGGAATGGAAATATATGAGCAATCATGAACAAGCTATCAATTTGAAAAAGAAGGCAAAAAACTAGGATGATTTTGTTTGGATTTTGTTCGAATTAGGAGCCCCGTCTCTTGGGACATTTAAATTTTCTTTCCTTTTAACCGTAAAGTAAAAAGCATTGACTGCATATTTTGTCTGAAACTCAGGATTGTAAGTGCTCTGATAGTGTTGTATGTGGCTTGAATCAGCTTTATATTGTTTTATTATTTTTAATGAGATCTTTTAATTTAAGTAATTCAAATGTATGTAATAAAAGCACAAATTTTCTATTGTAGATTATGACAATGTAGTTGGTTGCAATGGAAGTAGAAAGTGTAAATGATACGAAGGTCAATTTTTAAGGACAGCGTTTTAGGGGAGGGGAGGGGGAAGGCATTAAATTATTGTCTTCTCAGACCTTGGGAAAATACTTTTTAAAACACAGCTGGCCATGCTGACTTGGCAATACTGGGAGCTGTATTAAAAAAAGTAACCTGCTGAAGTTCTGGTATTGTGTATGTTTTTAATTGTGGAAGTCATATTGTATGAATTGTATGATTTCAAATTGTATGATTTCCAATGCAGTCCAGCAGAAGTCCATTTCCTGGATCTTACAGTAAAAAAGTCAGGGCACCTTTCTATATGGAACACCCATGGATGCTAACACCTACCTATGATTTGACACCTCACATCCCAGAACAGTGAGATGTAACCTCCCCTATGGCCAGTTCCTCAAATTAAAATGAAATTGCTCCCAGCAGAAATATTTTTTGGAAATGTCCTGTATATTATCAAAACAACTCATTAACAAAGGTTATCCATGTCATATTAATATAATGTATATAATATAAAGGCCAAAATGTGGTGGGCTTTTTACAAAACAGGATAATCATAAAACTTTTAAAATAATAAAATGCAACCATTAATAATCACATGAATACTTGTTTCTTCTTTTGCTTGTGGATCCTAATACAGAATTACAAAAACAAAAAGTCAGTCTCGTATAGAGTGAAGGTGAAAACATGCACGTCTCGTTTCTGTTAAATAGCTGCTTTCTTCAGAATTGAAAAAAAATACACACTAGCCATTCTCTAGCAGATTCAACAAGCTTGTGACAAAACAGATGAAAGTATCTCATCCCTTCAGTGTATTGTATGAAACATGTCTTTGCAGGAGCAGGAGTTTGTCAGATGAAATAATATTTTTGAATTTTTTTTACATTCTGACATTTGTGCTGGCTTTGGTATTAAATTATATTTTGACTTTTGTTTCAGCCACAATCAGCAGTCTACAACATTTAGGCATCCTGTGACTGGCCATTTTTCTCCAGAAAACATTGAGTTCATTTTACAAGAGGAGTAAGTACAGCATTTGTCTTCCTGTTTTTCTCAAAGTAGACATTTGAATATTTGTGTTTAAAGCTGTGGTAGAGTATTCCCAAGTACAAAACCTGTGATGTTTTGCACTTCCCTTTTGCACTGATATTAAAACAGTTTTAGAACTAGTAACACTAATGATTCCTGTTTCTCTCAACTCAGAAACTGTGGTGACATTTCCCAGTTAGAATGGGGAAACCTTATCCAAAGAGTGCTCCTACACTAGATGTTTCTCATGTGGAGGAGAAAAAAAAACTTGGGCAATAACAACAACCAGATTACTACGGAACTCTCAGGCTGAGGGCTTGACTATACATGGGGTAAAAATCCACTTGAAAATCAGACTTCTTTGCCTGGAGCTGCCCTGCACAATATTTGGTCACTCTGGTCCAATTTAAGTACCACAACTACGTGGCCAAAAAGTCCAAATCTCCCTACAGGATTTTTACCCCCTGCTGTAGGTATGTCGCTGCTGCCTAGCCAGGCACCTCTTCTCCAAAAGCTTCATGCATACTCTTCAACAAGATAGACCCCCAGCATATGGCCAATCGTTCTGAGGGTAAGAGCAAGCGACTCCACCTAGTGCAGTTGCTCCTCTGGCCTCAGAAAGAGCAGCCGTACACCAGGAAGGCAGAACCCCCACCCCAGCATACAACTGATCATTTTGAGGATCAGAGATAGCAACTCCACCTGGCGCAGGATAACAGACACCAGCATTCCCCCCGCTTGGTGCCACTGCCACTGGCTCTGCCTTCCCACTGTATAGTGAATTAGTGACTGTACACTGGAAAGGCAGAGCCAGCGGTGGTGGCACAGAGGAGGGGAGAAATGGCAGCACTTGTACTGCTTCCCCATCCCCGGAATCCTGTGTGGATCCTTTGTCCACACTACAGTTTTCTCCGGAGTTTCTAGTAAACTCTGGAGAAAACTGTGAGTATTCCAAAAACAGGTTTTAGGTGGTATACCCCAAGTCTGATGCAGATAGAGCCGTAAATCATGTGACACTATTGCACCATATTCGGGGATAATGCTGTACGTCATGTGACATTAGTGGGCTAGATTTGGGGGGGATTCAGATTTTATTGCTAGTATAGACAAGGCCTCAGTCTCAAAATGGAGATTCAGACTGTCACTAGTAAGTGTTGCATACCTTACTTAGCATCCTGGGACAAAGGAGATTATCATACTAGGCTTCTAATGTGCAGTGATCATGTTAGTGAAGCAAACAGAGACATACTGGTATTGAAGCAATCCTCATTGCACCTCCATTTCAATGCCAGTATGTTTCTGTTTGCTTCACTAACGTGATTGCTATGCAATACTGGCAGAAGGATGTTTGGGGGGGGGAGGAAAGAAACAGATGGGGTGGGAAGAAAAGAGACAGATTGGGCAGGAGGGGGAATAGTCGCATCAGGCAGATAGGGAGGGGGAGAAAATTAGGAGGCAGAAAGTTGTGGGGGAGAAAGAGACAGATCAGGTTGGATGGGGAATAGATCAGGTGTGCAGGAGGGTGGAAAAGATTGGGCAGCAGAAAGGTGGGAGGACAAAAAAGACAGATTGGACTGGAGGGGGGATAGATCAGGCAGACAGGAGGGTGGAGAAACAAGGGAAGAGAGACAGAGAAAAGGACAAATATGCCCACTCCCCTATGTGACTGCTGGTATGGGAACTGAAGCAGAAGAGGACTTATCACAGGAGGGCAATAATGGGAACACAGCACTATTGCGGGCCTATTGATGGGTTTCTCCTCTGAATGAAAAGATGCCCTCCTGCAATGATTTGAATGCAGTCTAGCAATAGAATACAAACAACATTGTGTGATAAGGAACGGTCACATATGATATTATCCTGGTCTAGTAGCACTGGTAATGCCTCATGTGATAATCTCTAAAGAAGCAGTGACTTACCCCCCACTTTTGAAAACATAAAAGCTGGGGAGCAAAGTAGCACAATTTCCACAGAGTTCTCTTTAAAACAATCCTTCTGCCTTTTAAAGGAATTGTGACATTTATGTGAAGAGGTGTATCAAGCTGTCATCCTATCATTGAATGTACCCTGGTACACTTTCACTATTACCTTTGTGGCCAGTGCTATTTTAGCAACCATCTGTTTTTGTAATTTTATTTTTTCTCTTTTTATCTAATGGTGGTATCTTTCTGTTAGCCAAGAGTTATTTGCTATACTTGTGAATCAATTAAACATAGCCAATTCATGTTACAATTAATTCCTATTTGATATAGTAAATGTGTCTATCACTTCCAATCCATACACACAATCATATGATAATAGGCAGTTCCATTTTGTCTGTGATGCAGTATATGCTCCAGGTGCTCAGTGGGGGAATCCCTTACTGTGAGTACAATGCCCTCCTAGAAATTGAAGGAAAAAAGGCTTGTAGAGAGTTCTGTATGTCAGTTTCATAGAACATTCTTTCATGGCTAACAGCTGCAGGTTCAATATTCTGTCTCTACAGCTATGAAGACTAGAAACGTGATTTCAAATAAATACGGAAACAGAAATTTTCTGGTGTCTGTGTGAAGTGCTACATTTTGTGCAACATGCAGATTTGTGGACATTAAATGCATTGTACGCTGTGGACGGATTTGTATGTATATTGCTGGTAAACTGATAATACTGTGGATTATAAGAAAACATTTTAGTACAAAAATGTGAATAGATGTTCATTAATATTATAAGGCAGATCCATACAATATTTACTTGGTTTTTCTATAGTGCTGTATGTGACACCAGAGAGGCCTATAAACAGAGTAAATAAGCATCACAGAGGGGCTTATTTTAGTCTTGGTATTTGGTCACTGTGGAAATTAATGAAGACAAAGGAGCTGGAAGGACAAATGCATTAAACATAGAAATACATTTATTCAGTTTTTGTTCAGCTAAGAATGAAGGGCTTAATTGCATTGAAAGGACAGTAGAAGAAAGTAAAATGTCCTTGTTTCAGTTTCAGGTTTTTTTTTTAAAAAAATCTAAAAATGTTGACATAGACAATAACTTTCTGGATTAGGTTTCTGTGGGAGTGCTTCAAGCAACCTTAATTTTTCCACAGATCTAATCTGTGTTGTAATGAGTCTACATGTCACAGTTGGGTTTTGTGCTTTTAAAGTTAGGAAATGGAAGTACGAAAAGGTGACAGTAAATTTTTGAGGGGGTTATGCAAGAAGGATGGAACTGTGATAAACAGTAGGAAGTGAAGTAGAAGGTCATAGGAGTTAGGAAGAAGGAAAAAGCAGTTATTTTCTTTAGGGATGGATCATTTGAAACTACAGTAGGAATTAGACTGAAAGTTTATCATTTTCTTCTTCCTATTAAAACAGTTCATAAAGATTGTGTGTGTTGGGGGGGGGGCTGGTTCCAGTGCTGGAGGCAACACATCTGACAACCTTTTAAAGCTTTTAAAGGGAAGAAGGAAGGGCTTGGGCAGTGTAGACATGATGGTGCTGGGGAGCCCAGTGCCACTTTAGGCCTGGCAGTGCCACTCTTAGCATTTTAAAAATTTTGGAGCAGTGAAGTAATTCACTATCCTAGTATTCACATATAGTGCCTTGCGGAAATATTCACCTTCCTTGGCTTTTTAACATTTTGTTGTGTTGCAACTTTGGATTGAAACAGATTTAATTGATATTGTTACCACTTGATAAACACAATATGCTCAACACTGTGGTGCAAAATATTTTTATTGTTGGTCTTTACTGCAACTACATTTTTTTTACTTTATTAATTGCTGTCAAGTTGTTTTCAATGAGAGACCTCCAAGACGCTCTGTTGTTAATAGTCCCGCTAAGGCCTTACATACTTGAGGTTGTGGTTGTGTCTATCCAGCTGTGGTCTTCCTCTTTTCCTACCTTAAACTTCAAGTATTATCATTTTTTTCTAACGAGTCATGTCATTTCATGACACCTCCAAAGTATAATAGCCTAATTTTAGTCATTTTGGCTTCTAGGGAGAGTTCGGGATTGATTTGCTCCCAGTTTCATTTAGTATTTGTCTTTTTGGCAGTCCATGGCATACATAGAACTCTCCTGCAGTACCACATTTCAAATGAATTGATTCTTTTCCTGTCAGTTTTCTTCACTGTCTGGCTTTTACAACCATACATAGAAATCAGAAACGCAATGACATGGACAATCTTGACATTGGTATTCAACTATATATTTTTATACTTGAGGATCTATCTTATCTAGTTCCTTCATAGCTGCCCTTCTGTTTCTTACTTTTGTATTCCAGTTGCCTATGAGTATCAATATATCCTGTTGATCAGTTTCCTTCTGAATGCCAGTATATAATTTTTCAATTTCTTCCTCTTCTGTCTTTGTAGTTGGAGCATAGACATGGATTATGGTTATACTGATAGGTTTTCCTAATCTCTTACTGATATTATTGGTCAGACATCGCATTATACTCCCTGACTACATCTCACCTCACTATTAATCCCGCCCCATTTCTTTTTAGATTTTCATTTCCTGAGTAAAATACTGTGTAATTATCTCACTAAAAATATCACTCACACTAAGTATGGCTATGTCTGTGCATTCCATTTCTTGTTTTACAGTTTCTAACTTTTCTGGATTCATGCTTAGAGTAATAGAATACAATCATAATATTGGAAGGGGTCTCATAGGCTATCTAGTCCAACCCCCTGCTCAATGCAGGATTTCCAGCTAAGCCATCCCCAACACATAGCCATCTAGCCTCATCCACAGAAGGAGACCCCACCACCTCTCTAGGCAATTGAGTCCATTGCCAAATGCTTTCACTGTCAAGTTCTTTCTAATGTTCAATTGAAATCTACTCTCCTCTAACTTCAAACTATTAGACCTGGTTCTACCATCTGGGGCAGCAGAGAACAGGTTTACCCACTCCTCTCTATGATAGCCCTTGAGGTATTTAAAGAGTGCAATAATGTCACCCCTCAGTGTTCTCTTCACCAGGGTGAACACGCCCAGCTCCTTTAACTTTCCTCATATGTTTTGTTCTCCATACCTCTTATCACCCTCATGGCCCTTATCTAAAATTGCCCCAGCTTGTCTATATCCTTCTTAAAATTAGGCACCCAGAATTGAACACAGTACTTCAGATGAGGCTTGACCAGTGCAAAATATAGTGGGACTTGCCTTGATTTTTTTCCGGGCTGTGAGGCTGTGTTCTGGAAGAGTTACTTCTGATGTTTCACCTGCATCTGTGACTGACATCCTCAGAGAATGGTTGGATAGGAGTGTGTGTAGTTTATATACTGTGAACCCCTGTTGGGGGAAGTATATGTAAATTTGTATATTTGAATGGTTAGTTTCTGGGTGTAGAAATGCAAGGAGGATCAGTGTCTGTTTGGCTCTCTCTCTCTCTCTCTGGCTTCTCATCGCAAACGAAGATTCAGGAAGGACTCATCCCGCGCTTTCTGCAAGTGCGCTGATGATTAAAAAGGCCAATCCGAGATAGACAAGTCCGGTTGCAGAAAGCACAGCAGAAGGTTTCCTTGGGTGATGTTTCCGGGTTGTGATTTTTTCTGCGTTGTCGTTTCTCTTCAAGACTTGTTCGGCGTGAGTTCTCAAATAAGGCTGCAGCATTGTGGATAGTGCGTCTCCATGCCTCCCGATGTGAGGCCAGGGCGGACCATTGTTGGTGATCAGTTTGGCCGAGCCTGAGGTGTTGTTTCAGGGAGTCCTTGTATTGCTTTTTTTGAGCGCCCCTCTTACGCTGACCCGTGGCGAGTTCATCGTAGAATACTATTTTGGAGAGGCGATGGTCCTCCATCCTAGAAATGTGCCCTGCCCAGCACAGCTGTGTTCTCAATATCATGGCCTCAATGCTGGTGATCCCTGCTTGCTCAAGGACAGCAACATTCGTCACATAGTCAGTCCAGTGTATATTTAGGATTGTGCGTAAACAGCGCTGATGGAAGCGTTCGAGGAGTCGTAAGTGGTGGCGATAGGTGACCCATGTTTCAGACCCATAAAGGAGAATAGACAGTACAATGGCTCTATACACACTGATTTTTGTGTTTCGCCTCAGGTGTTTATTACTCTAGACTCTTTTGTAAAGTCTTCCAAATGCGATATGTGCCTTTGCTAATCTGTGATTGATCTCTTTGTCAATCTTGGCATCTGAGGAGATGATGCTTCCTAGGTAGGTGAACTGCTGAATGGACTTAAGCACAGAGTTGCCGACGACAATATGGGGATGGTGGTGTTCGTCCTGTGGTGCAGCCTGGTGGAGAACTTCCGTTTTCTTCAGGTTGACTTCTAGCCCAAACAGCTCTGCAGCTGTTACGAAGCAGGATGTTAGGCGCTGCAGAGCTGCTTCTCTGTGGGCAATAAGGGCAGCATCATCAGTGAAGAGCAGCTCATGGACTAGATAGTTTAGAGTCTTAGTGTGAGCCCTCGGACGGCTTAAGTTAAACAAGCTACCATCAGTACGGTAACGTATATAGATTCCATCTTCTTCTTCAAGCTCTGCCGTAGCCCTTTGGAGCATCATGCTGAAGAAGATTGTAAATAAAGTTGGTGCAAGAACACAACCTTGCTTCATTCCATTACTTATTAGAAAGGGCTCTGAAAGAGCATCGCCATATCTGACTTGACCATGCTGGCGCTTGTGTAGCAAGATAATCATTTTAAGGAATTTGGGGGGACATCCTAGTCTTTCCAGGATCTGCCACAGACCTTTCCTACTCACTGTGTCAAAGGCTTTGGTGAGGTCAACAAATGTTACATAGAGACCCTTGTTCTGCTCTCTACACTTCTCTTGCAGTTGTCTAAGGGCAAATACCATATCTGTAGTACTCCTATTGGCTCTGAAGCCACATTGGCTTTCAGGAAGAAGTTCTTCTGCAATGGCAGGAACTAATCTGTTCAGGAGTATCCTTGCAAGGATTTTTCCAGCAATAGAGAGCAGTGTTATGCCTCGATAGTTTGAGCAATCAGATTTTGCTCCTTTTTTCTTGTACAGGGTGATGATGACTGCATTTCGGAGATCTGATGGCAGTTCCCCCTTTTCCCAGCAATTCACAAGGAGTTCATGGAATTTATCGTGGAGTACATGACCTCCGTTTTTCCAAACTTCAGGTGGGATTCCATCAATCCCAGCTGCCTTGCCGTTTTTCAACTGCTGTATGGCCTTAAAGGTCTCTTTCAAAGTGGAGGTATGTCCAATTCATTTTTCATCAGTTTTTGTATCATATGTTGGATAGCTGAGCCTTGGACTACTCAGTTGGCACTAAAGAGACTTTGAAAGTGTTCAGCCCATCGATTCAGGATGGAGGCTTTATCAGTAATTAATGTTTGACCATCTGTACTGTATAAGGAGCTTTGGACCTGATAAGTAGGTCCAAACACTGCCTTAAGAGCTTCATAAAAACCTCTAGAATCCCCCAGATCTGCACAGCGTTGTGTCTTTTCTGCTATATTGATCCACCACTTGTTCTGCATGTCTTGTAGTTTTTGTTGAAGTTTACTACATATGGGATGGAAAGCTGCTTTTCTTACAAGGCAAGTTGGCTGGGCTAGGTTTGCCTGGTGAGCAGTTCTCTTCTTTGTCAACAGCTCCTGGATCTCTTGGTTGTTTTCATCAAACCAGTCTTGGTTTTTCTTGTGAGAGAACCCGAGGGATTCTTCCGCAGACTGGAGGATACTGTTTTGGATATGTTGCCAAAGCACTGTGGGAGAAGGATCTGGAGGGTGGTCTTAAAGTTTTGTTTGCAGGTTTGCCTGGAAGTTGTCTCTCATGGTAGCTTGTTGAAGATTGTTGACTTGGAGTCTCTTCTTTAAGATGGCACCCCTCTTAGTACTTAAGATGAAGATTTAGTTTACATCTGACGAGGTGATGATCTGTCTGGCATTCTGCACTGGGCATCACTCGAGTATGGCGGACATCGTGAATGTTTCTCTGGCAGACTAGAACATAGTCAATGAGGTGCCAGTGTTTGGATCGGGGATGCATCCAGGTTGTCTTCAAGCTATCTTTCTGCTGAAAGATAGTGTTTGTAATAGTCAGCTGTTGTTCTGCACAGAACTCTAGCAAGAGGCGTCCGTTATCATTGCAATTTCCAACACCATGCTTGCCTAAGACACCTTTCCAGGCTTCCGAGTTCTTTCCTACTCTGGCATTGAATTCACTAAGGATAATAATTTTATCTTCTACAGGGACTTTTTGTATGAGCTGGCGTAGGTCTGTGTAGAATTTTTCTTTCTCTACAGGGTCGGCTTGCATAGTTGGGGCATATATACTAAAGAGAACAACATGTGGGAGGCGTAAGGAAATAATGCGATCAGAGTGTCCTGTTGGCAAGGTTTTGAATTTGGAGGCAATGGAGTTTTTAATCATGAAGCCTACTCCTGAAAGATGTTTTTCAGTTTTGGGTTTGCCAGACCACTAAAGTGTGTAGCCGGCGCCGTGTTCTTTAAGGTTGCCTTCCTCATGGAGACAAACTTCACTAAGAGCAGCAATGTCAATATTAAATCGTGATAGTTCATGGGCTATTAGAGCAGCATGACGCTCAGGCCGTCCACTATCTTCAGAGTCTTGCATGGTTCTGATGTTCCAGCATGCAAGCGTCAGTTTATTTACACCTTTGGAGGCCGGTGTGCGCCTTTGTTTCTTTGCTTTGGTTTGACCACACCAGAAGATTCCTGTTGGCCGTGGCTAACCAACCAGGTAGTTGGGGATGAGCTTTCATTAGGCCACCTTTTCTAGGCCCCTCTCCATATGGAGCAAGCAGTGCTCTCCTTAAAAAAGGCTGCTTGGTCATTCAGGATGCTGCCGAACAAGACTGTCATCTCCCGGGTCAGCCTCGAGCGACCAAAGTCCTGAACCGCCTGCATGCAGGGTTGGGTCTGCAGCTTCCAGTGCATCTTTACACCTGCAATTTCATCCCTTGCCTATCGCTACAGGGCTTTTTTTTGGAATTGGATTTGTCCTTCGAGCCTGTGAAATGGATTTTTCTGGTGGAGCGCAACGTGCACAGAACTGGCCTCACCCTTTAAACCAAAGGTTCATCTGCTGGCCTTGACGCATGGACGGTAGCAGTGAGGTCCTCGGGCCGTAGGTTTGATTAGAGTTTCATTCTCTTAGATGGTTGACCTTACAGGGTTGGACAAGCACCATCTGTCCAGGTTTGGGATTAGAGTTTTCCTTCTCCTAGGATGGTTGCCATAAGGCTAGAGAGCCCATCTTGCCCTTTGATGCTCTTTGTCAAACCCTTCAGTTTTGACCTGTCTGGCATGGGAGACCCTACCGGTGGCTATTGTGCCACCGCCAGCATAGCTCAAAACATCATTAGGGCTGTTTGGCTAATGGCTAACCAATCATTAGCCAAACAGACACTAATCCTCCTTGCATTTCTACACCCAGAAACTAACCATTCAAATACACAAATTTACATATATTTCCCCCAACAGGGGTTCACAGTATATAAACTCCACACACACTCCTACCCAACCATTCTCTGAAGATGACAGCCACAGATGCAGGTGAAATGTCAGAAGTAAATTCTTCCAGAACACGGCCTCACAGCTGGAAAAAAGCCAAGGAAAATCTATTGATGCCAGCCGTGAAAGCCTTCAACTTCACATATAGTGGGACTGTTGCTTCCCTTGACTTGGAAACTATGCTTCTATTAATGTATCATTTATTTATTTATTTATTTAATAGAATTGTAGAGTTGGAGGAGACCACAAGGGCCATCCAGTGCAACCCCCTTCCACGCAGGAATCACGATCAAAGCATCCCTGACAGATGGCCATCCAGCCTCTGTTTAAAGACCTCCAAGGAAGGAGACCCCACCACGCTCCGAGGGAGTGTGTTCCACTGCCGAACAGCTCTAACTGTCAGAAAGTTCCTCCTAATGTTGAGGTGGAATCTTTGTTCCTGGAGCTTGCATTCATTGCTCTGTGTTCTAGTCTCTGGAGCAGCAGAAAACAAGTTTGCTCCATCATTCATATTGCCCATTAACCATCTTTTTTCCAGGCTAAACATACCCAGCTCCCTAAGTCTTTCCTCATAAGGCATGGTTTCCAGACCTTTCACCATTATAGTCGCCCTCCTCTGGACACGCTCCAATTTGTCAATCTCCTTTTTGAATTGTGGTGCCCAGAACTGGACACAGTATTTATACCCCGCTCTTCAACCACAAGGCGACCTGAGTGGCTTACAAATTGTTTTAAGCAATAGCAATTAACACATCTACACTGCATTAAGCATTTTCCAATGTGTGTTAGCTAATTGCCCCCACAATTTTACTCATTTTACCGACCTACGAAAGGATTTAGGCTAAAATAGCATTTACCTTCTTTTCCTGCAGCATCACACTGCTTGCTCATGATCAACAATAATCCCAAGTTCCTTTTCACATGTAATACTGCTGAATTGAATTTCATTTTATTAAGTTCTGTCCATTTTTTCTAGTTTATCTAGGTCCTTTTGAATTCTGTTTCTATCTTCCAGTATGTTAGCCATCCTTCCCAGTTATGTGTCATCTGCAAACTTGATAAGGATTCCATCCACCCTGTCATGTAAATAATTGATACAAAGAATTGAAGAGTAATGGCCCTAGGACAGAACCCTGAGGCACTCTCCTTGAGACCTCATTCCAGTTTGAAATGCAACCATTGATTATTACTCTTTGTGCGTGATTTTCCTACTAGTTATGGATTTATCTCACAGTATTCCCATCTATTCCACATTTAATCAGTTTGCTAATCAAAACATTACAGAGGACCTTATCAAGTGCTTTGCTGTAATCTAGATAAATGACATCTATAGCATTCCTACTATCTACTAAACCGATAAAAAAAGATACAAGATTAGTTTGGCAGGATTTGTTCTTGACAAGCCCATGTTGGCACGTACTGATCACTTGCACTGTCATCAAGATACTTGCAGACAGACTCCTGTACAATCCATTCTAATGTTTTTCCTGATATTGAGGTTAGTCTGATTGGTCTGTAGTTTCCTGGATTTTCTCTTTTGCCTTTTTTGAAGAGAGGTACAATGTCTCCAGTCCTTTGGCACCTCAACTGTTCTCCAAGATTTTTCAAAAATGATGGCAAGCAGTTCAGAGCATGTTTTTCCAGTACTTTGGGATGCAGTTCATCTGGCCCTGTGGATTAGAACTTGTTTGCGTTAGCTAGGTGGCTCCTGATTAACTCCCTATCAGTTTTGATTTGCAATCCAGATCCCTTGGTAAAGTCTCTGCTGCTGCATGGAGGTATGCAGTTCTCTTTTGGGGGGAAAACTGATGCCAAATAGGTATCGAGCAATTACTATATGTTCCGGCATATAAGACGACTGGGCATATAAAACGACCCCCCCATTTTAAGTTAAAATATAGAGTTTAGGGTATACTCACCATATAAGACGACCCCCAATCACCCGCCCTCCCCAAAGCCACGATCGGGCAAGAAAAGTGATTCCATCTACACATTAGGAAGAAGTTCCTGACAGTGAGAGCTGTTCAGCAGTAGAATGGACTGCCTCATCATGTGGTGGAGTCTCCTTCTTTGGAGCTTTTTAAAAAGAGGCTGGATGGCCATCTGTTGGATGTGCTTTGATTGGATATTCCTGCATGGCAGGGGGTTGGATTAGATGACCCTTGTGGTTTCTTCCAACTCTATGATTCTATGAATTAAGAATTTAGCCACAAGGAACTAGTCAAAGTTCTGTCTTTTCTGCTTGACCAACAGTTTAGAAAGTTCTTACTCTGTTCTCTATTCCACTTTCAGATGATCAAGCCTAGTCTATTAGAGCCAAATAACTAAGCCAGACCCTACATTTTTTTTAAAAAACAACAACAACAAAATAAATGAATTGGCCTGAAACGAATTATCTGATAGCACTGAGCTAATTTTAATAATGTAGTAAATTCCTACCACAATGTTGTATTTATTTCTCTATGTTGTATTTATTTCTCTATCCCTTCACATTCGCGGGGGTTAGGTTCCCCAGACCCCCGCGAATGTGAAAAATCCGTGAATAACAATTGCCCTCCCCCTTCCCGGCCAAAGCGACCACAGGGCCTCCAGAGGCCCTATAGTCGCTTTTCCCCGCCTCCACCTCCCTCCCCAGGCCTTTCTGGGGCCTCCGGAGCTCTCCGGAGGCCCCAGGATCGCCTCCCCAGCCCTCCCCACCCCGTCCCCAGGCCTTCCTGGGGCCTCCGGAGCGTCTCCGGAGGCCCCAGGATCACCTTCCCAGCCCTCCCCACCCCGTCCCCAGGATCGCCTCCCCAGCCCTCCCCACCCCGTCCCCAGGCCTTCCTGGGGCCTCCGGAGCGTCTCCGGAGGCCCCAGGATCGCCTCCCCACCCCGTCCCCAGGCCTTTCTGGGGCCTCCGGAGCTCTCCGGAGGCCCCAGGATCGCCTCCCCAGCCCTCCCCACCCCGTCCTCAGGCCTTCCTGGGGCCTCTGGAGCATCTCTGGAGGCCCCAGGATCCCCTCCCCACCCCTCCTCACCCCGCCCCCAGGCCTTTCTGGGGCCTCCGGAGCTCTCCGGAGGCCCCAGGATCGCCTCCCCAGCCCTCCCCACCCTGTCCTCAGGCCTTCCTGGGGCCTCCGGAGCATCTCCGGAGGCCCCAGGATCCCTTCCCCACCCCTCCCCACCCCGTCCCCAGGCCTTTCTGGGGCCTCCGGAGCTCTCCGGAGGCCCCAGGATCACCTCCCCAGCCCTCCCCACCCCGTCCTCAGGCCTTCCTGGGGCCTCCGGAGCGTCTCCGGAGGCCCCAGGATCGCCTCCCCACCCCGTCCCCAGGCCTTTCTGGGGCCTCCGGAGCTCTCCGGAGGCCCCAGGATCGCCTCCCCAGCCCTCCCCACCCCGTCCCCAGGCCTTCCTGGGGCCTCCGGAGCGTCTCCGGAGGCCCCAGGATCGCCTCCCCACCCCTCCCCACCCCGTCCGCAGGCCTTCCTGGGGCCTCCGGAGCGTCTCCGGAGGCCCCAGGATCGCCTCCCCAGCCCTCCCCACCCCGTCCGCAGGCCTTCCTGGGGCCTCCGGAGCGTCTCCGGAGGCCCCAGGATCACCTCCCCAGCCCTCCCCAGGCCTTCCTGGGTCCTTCGGAGCGTCTCCGGAGGCCCCAGGATCGCCTCCCCAGCCCTCCCCACCCCGTCCCCAAGCCTTCCTGGGGCCTCCGGAGCGTCTCCGGAGGCCCCAGGATCGCCTCCCCAGCCCTCCCCACCCCGTCCCCAAGCCTTCCTGGGGCCTCCGGAGCGTCTCCGGAGGCCCCAGGATCGCCTCCCCAGCCCTCCCCAGGCCTTCCTGGGGCCTCCGGAGCATCTCCGGGGGCCCCGTGAAGGCCTCCCTGGCCCTCCCCCTCCCTCCCAAGGCCTTCGCGGGGGCTCCGGAGGGTCTCCGAAGGCCCTACGGAGGCCTTCCCAGCCCTCCACCCTCCCTCCCAAGGCCTTTGCAGGGCCTTACAGGGCCCCGCGGAGGCCTCCCTGGTGCTCCCCAAGGCCTTCGCGGAGCCTCGCAAGGCCCCCCGGTGGCCTCCCCAGCCCTCCCCCTCCCTTCCAAGGCCTTCGCGGGGCCTCCAGAGGGTCTCCGAAGGCCCCGTGGAAGTCTCCCCGGCCCTCCCCGCTCCCTCCCAGGGCTTTCACGGGGCCTCCGGTGGCCCCGTGTCGCGGTTTTGTGGGGGCCCGGGGGGGCCCTCCCAAAACCGTGAATAATCAAAACCGCGAATCTCAAGTCCGCGAATGTGGAGGGACAACTGTATTTCATTCAGATGATCTCAACTGGTCCACTCTGGGCACTGCCATGTATTTCTGTACAGGTGGATTTGTCTTTGACATATGATACTATTTCTCCTCCTTTTCTGCCACATCTATTCTTTTTGAATGCATTATACCCTTCAGTTGTAATATACCAAACATGGGAGTCATCCTGCTAGGTCTCCATTATGCCTAAAATGTCATATTTATCTTCTTCCACTAGGTCTTCAAGTTCATCTTGTTTGTTTCCAAACTCTGTGTATTGGTATATGATATTTGAAGCTTTGTTTGTTCCCACTTATTAATTTACTCTTAGTTTTTTTTTTTTTTGAGGATCCTATTCTCTCCCTCAGCTTCTCCTCTAGAATTCACATTCTTCTGTTAAGAGCTTGCCTTTGGACTGATGTTTGAGCTATTCTGTAGGATGAGGTGTCAGGAAGAATCCATTACCATTGGGATTCTATGGATTCTATGGATTTCTATGGATATTCTAGGATCGCCCAGAAGGAAGCAGGAAGTTGAATCATGGTCCTTGGAGATTTGAATTTCTTTGCTCTCCTCCATTCCATCTCCACGAGGCCAGTTCAACTTCCTGCTTCATCCAGTAAGGATCAGGATTCAGCTCCTCCAGCTCTCTTTCAAATTTCTTCCTTTTTTTCTTACCTTTTGCCTTTACCCCCACCCTCCTTTTCTCTCAGTACCTTCTCCTGCCCTGCCCATAACCTCGCCTTAAAAAAAAACAAACCTTTTCTTTCTCTTTTACTTTCTCCACCCCACTGTGCTTCACCCTTGCCCCATTCTTCCCTGTTTGCTGAATATCTCTAATCCAAAGCATGGGCGGAAGCAAGGGAGCTGCGAAGCCTAGCAAGCAGCCCGCTCAGAACTGGCAGCAGGGGGCAGCCAGGGAAACTCTCTTTATCAGACTTGCTATGCTACTACCAAATACATTCCTCCCAGTCTTTGTGAGGTGCAGCCCATCTGTATCCAGTAGTCCTCTGTTTAAGAAGTGAAGACCATTGTCCCAGAAGCCAGACTTCTCCTGTCTATATCATCTATATACCATCTCATTCAGTTTTAGTACTTTCCTGTCCCTATCCTTCACTGGCAGAATTGACAAGAATACCCCCTTGCCTCAGAACTCTTCAGCTTCCTGTCCACATCTTCATAGAGGTGATCTCCTCAAAGGTATTCTTGGCTATGTCATTGGCACCACATGAATAAGGAGAAAGGAGTACTGATATGTATTCTTGATGAGTTTGGGCAAGTTGTAAATGAAATCTCATGCATGCATCAGGAAGACAGCACACTTCCTGATTCATTTTGTCAGCCTGGCACACAGGTTCCTATATAGCCCTGAGCAACAAGTCCCCAACCATTAGCACCTTTCTTTTCTTCTTGTTCTTGACAAGCAGTATCCCTTGTTGCTGGTTTCCTGTTTGAGCATCTTCACTGCTGCCATCCTCCTGAAAATGTAGGAAGCAATTGCTTGGTTGGACAGGTTCAGAATCCCTTTGGTATGGTCTGCTTCTCATAGTGTCTTTCCTCCAGGATGCTGGAAGGCCTCTTCATTTTCCTTGGCAGTTTCTTCCTATTGGTTTTGTATGATCAATTTTCCATGTGTTCTATCCAGGAAGTCTTCCCATTTTCTGATGCACTGAAGAGACACAACGCATAGCTATAGTGTACCCATTTTCTTCCGAGAGAGCTACTAATTTATACTTACTGCAGGTGTAGTTGGTGATGTTTTCTGGCAAGGAGATAAACATTGCACATATATTGCAGCAGACAATTATGGATCCTTCTGCCTCCACCTGTGCAATTATTTCTCTCCCCTTGCTCCCTTCTCTACAGAGTTGCATTGCTTCTCAGTTTTTCCTGTATTTCCTAGTTCATATTCTTATTATATGCATTGTCTAGCTTCAGATTTCCCTTTTGCATCTGAGCATATCAACAAGCGAAGGTACTTTTGGCTTGAGTCTAGTTGCGTCATTGGACACAGGGCTACTTGTTCTTAAATAGTAGCTAGATGAATGTCTTCTGACCTGGGAGTCCCAGCTTCCAGCACCATCTCTTGCTTCATTTTGGATTGTCTCATTGTAGAGTTTTTGAGGTAAAAGGCATTCAGGACCTTTTTTAAAACGTTGCCTCTTTCTGTGCAGTGTTAACAAGAGTTAGGTGACGTGCCACTGCCTCTGAGAGATTCTCCACCAGTGTCACCACACACTATTATGGCTGCAGTCCAGTAGCTATTTGGCACATTTAGTCTGGCTCCTCAGTGAAAGCCTGTCTCACTTGGGGCACTCTTTCCATAGCAGTGCTACCATCAACATCTTACCTCACAAGAGCACACAGTCCCATTACCCACCATAGAAAGGTAGTGCGTGCCATGGTGAGGCTTGGTGGGATTGTTTCATAATGCAGACCCAAATGTTGCTGTACATACTTCAGTTTTAAAACAGATGGAAGAGGGTTTTTTTAAAAAATTAATTTTTATAATCATACATTATACTATCCAATCGATACTTATTTAGTATAACAGATAAAATTACTATAAACATCGCAATTTTTCTATTAACTAATTTCAAAAGTTAACATAGATTCTTTACTATAATTCTATTCAAAAATATTAATTCCCCTACCCCTCCCACCTCAGTGCTCCCCTTCACCATTATCTCTTACTTGATCTTTCCAGAATCTCATTTCTTCTCGTGGAATCTCATTTCTTCTTCTCCCATCTTTTGTCTGTAAAACTTTTTTAACAAATACTTTCCAAATTTTATCAAAATCTCTTTCTTTCCAACTTCCTCTTCTTACTTCAATTCGACATGTTAACTTATCATTTATTGCCATTTTCCAAACTTCTTTATACCACTCCTTCACTTGTACATTTATTTGCATTTTCCAATGTCTTGCTATAATTAATCTTGCTGCCATTAATAAATTTGTTATTAAATCCTTTTCTGCTTGGTTCTCATTCTCTCCATTATAAATTGACATCAATGCTATACTCGGTTTCCTTTCTATATTTCTATTCAGAATATTCTCTATTTCTATAAAAACCATTTCCCAAAACTGCTGTATGCATATACGTACCTATTTCTTGACAACCTCTCCAACAATATTTAGAGTTATTCTTTTCTATATTATGCAATCTTGCTGGTGTCAAATACCATCTCCATATTATTTTATAATAATTTTCTTTTATCCGTATCGGCATATTTTTTAGATGTCTTTGTTTCCATATCTTTATCCCATTCATGATCTTCAATTTTTTGTTTCAAATCTTCCTCCCATATTTTCCTTAAATATTCCCCTTTGTCTTTTTTATCCTTATTTTTTATCAATATTTTATATAATTCACTTGTAATACCTTTCAAACTTTCCTTATCATTCCTCTTTTCACCTTTTTTCACAAAATTTTCAAATTTTGTGAATTCCCTTGTTTCTTTATGATTCTTTTTCCAATTTTTAATCCATTGTTCTAACTGTATGCATTTAAACCATAAAATTTTCATTCCACATCATTTCTCTCTTATACACCCTTTCTCATTCATCCATCCTATCCATCCCTCTATTTTGTCTAGTCCTCTTTTCTTTAATTCCTTTCCCATTTTTTCCTTCAAATTATTTGGAAAAAATTTTTTGCATTATAACCGGTGTTAATACTGAATCAATAGGCAAAAACGCTCTCTTATATTTATACCATATTTCCCATATATTTTGCAAAAATGGGTTCTCAATTCCTTTAATTTCCTTTTTTGTAAAATTATCAAAAAATATGTTCCATATTATCTTTTCTATTTTCCCTGTTTCTTTCTCTAACCATTCTAAATCCCCCTGTCCTACAATTCCTTCTATAACATATCTCAATTGATTAGCTTCATTATATCCTTTTATTTTGGCAAGACCAAGTCCTCCCTTCTTCTGTGATATATACCAAAATAATTTATTTAATCTTGTCCTTTTCCCTCCATTACAATATTTATTCAACACATTTTGCCATTTTTTCAGTTCTATTTCTGATATTTTTATTGGTAACATTCTAAACAAAAAATTTAGTTTAGGTAATATTTTCATTTTAACTAAAGCTATTCTTCCAAACCATGATAGGTGAATATTTTTATATTCTTCCAACTTCTTTTCCATTTCTTTCCTTAGTACCATAATATTTTTCTCTTCTAATTCTTTTAAATCTTTTGTAATATTTATTCCTAAATACTTAATATTACTTTTTAATCTTCTAATTTTTTCTCTTTTACAAATATATTTTCTTCTTCCTTAGTATAGTTAAACAACATCATATCTGATTTGTTCCAATTAACCTGTAAGCCTGTCATCTCCCCAAATACTTTTAAATGTTCTTTAATTTTTTCTATTCCGTTAATCAATTCCTTAATTGTTAGCAATGTATCGTCAGCAAACAAGCTTATCTTATGTTTTGTTTCTACTCCAATTCCTTCTATACTATTATCATTTCTTATTACATTTGCTAGATGTGAATACAGGCTATTATTCAAGACACAGCCAAACACATGTCAAGGTAAGCTAGGGAGAAAGCATGTTGCTTCAGTACTGCTGCACAAATACATCTAGTGACTCTTCTTAGTTCCCACTTAATTGCTGACATTCTGCATTTCTTCCTACAGTTCTATACATGTGGCTCTCTCACTCAAACAGCTGAGCAGCCATGACAAAGTTGATTTTTAAAAAATTCTTTCTGCACCATCGTATTGTGGAAGGCCGCAAAATTCCCAAGGCTGCCTCTACAAATCAGACACATAGTGATAAATCTTCCTTGTTCATTTATCATGCTATGCTATATTATCAAATTCCTTGCCATTTGCTTAATTTAAGAAAGACTCAGCTATTCTATAAATAACAGATTATATAGCACATACTTCATTGTACATCTTATCTCTTGTTCCCTCTGCCCAGGATGTAATCTTTCATATACTGCTTCTTTCTAAACACCAGTACTGTTCTAGACACTACACTGACAAAGTAAGGATGAAACAAGAGGCTAGAAATTAACTCTGAGACTGACAGTAATCTCAGGCAGAACTATCTCAGAGATACTGTTATCTGCCAGATCTCTCAGTAACTGAACATGGAAAAGGCTGAAGTCTGCTTTGTGGAGGCTTAGTGAAATGCAGAAAAACACTGAGTGCAATTTATCTGACATTTTGTGCACCACCTCCACTGAAATTAATGGAAAATGCACAAAAGCATTGACTCTCTTGTTTCCTATAGAATGTAAAAGCATTGCCAATATTTAAAAAGGTATTGATGCTAACGAAGATGTGATGTGAATGTTCTCTATATGTAGCTAACAAAGACCAATAAATAAATAAATAGAACATTCAAAATGTTGATTAATTGGCCAAATGAGGGCAGAGGCAAATGAGATGTGCTTATGTAAAATATCATATATCCCGACAGAGGTTGATTTAACAAAATACTAGAATATTTTTCCTCTGATGTAAACAGGAACTGATATAACCCTTGTCAGTTCCGTAAGACAAATCATTCAAAAAGTATATGAGCCCTAATACAGGCTGTTATTCAAGAGCTGTGAGCCCTCCTCTTTTTGAAATTGAGCCTAAATGGAAGGTGTTCTTATCAATTTAGCAAAATTTTAAAACTGTGGAAACACAAATGTGTAATGTTGAAAAAACCTTTTTTAAAAACTACATGCTTTGAACTGTGAATCAGCTAAGCTGTTGAGTTCTGAAAATACATTATTTGAATCCAAAGTAGTTGTTGGAGGTTAACCTGCAGTCGGCTTGAATCAAACCATGACACTTGATTGTCGTGTTCACTAGCTGTTTTCCTCTGATTGTTTGCCCTTTTCTAGGAGACCTAATGAACAATGACCTAAGAATTGCCCTAAACTAGCTGTTCCATTTATTATTTGATTGAATATCAGTGACAATACTCAATTTGTCAAACCATTCATTTGGCTGTGTTAAGGACAGATAAGGAATAGTGAGATTTAAGTGCAGCAGTAGGTTGTATGCACTAGCTTCAATTTATGTCATCTCTTTTTCCATTTGCAAATTGTGCTCAGTATTTAACAAACTCTTCTGTCCAAATCTTGTCCATATCTTTTGTTCAAATGTCTAAAGTATAGTATGGCATCAGCACTTAGGTCTGGAGAAGTAGCAATCACAGCTGGTAAATATACTGATGAGTAACTAACTTTTCTTCCATATTATGACACTTTTTCTAGCCTGCAGTGTTTTACCCCTGGAAAATGAGGATAAACTGTACCTAACGGAGAAAGATGCCTATTGTAAATTACACTTGTAAGGCATATGCCTACTTATCACATAAAATACTTATTTTTCTTTAACATATTATGTTGATATTTGTGCGAGCCAGAATGCAGTGAAAGCTAAAAAGTATTTTCTTACTGACACTTGTGTTGGAGGGTATGAGAATAAAATTAAACATTTATTAAAAATTCCAGGGATCTAGCCCTTTTAAAAATAAAAATATCTTCTTTAAAAGTAAAAAAAACCCTTTCTTTCAAGGTAAGCAGAGTAAAGGCATCGGAATGTAGACACAGCTCAATTAACATTTAAATGTGTGGTCTGATCACCCAGTCAATTTGACTCATTAAACAACAAAGACGGCAGTTTAAAAATGCATATCAAAAGTTTACTGAAGGTATATCAATCTTAATCTACATATTAAAACAAATTTTAAAGGTCCTTAACTAACTAAGCGAATTTAGGGTAGGAAAAAACTCACCCAGTCTTAAGTGATGAGGGCTACATTGTGAAAGGGTGAAAAGTAAAACAAGACTAAAAGAAAATATGTCTACAGCCACATGGAGACAAACTTAAAAAAGAAACTTAAAGTGTAATAAAATATTTAAATTAGGTCATGTGATGAATGACCCATTGCTCCAGTTGGCTGAAATTGCCTAGGGAAAGAAGAAGGGGGAGTGGAAAAACTCATGCATGCAGGGAAGTTCCTAAACTGAACTTAACATGGGATACACAAGATTGTATTGCATTATAATAATAATTTCCCCACATACTACAACTTCACATTTAAATGCAAAATGAGCGCTCATTCAGTCTTGCATGTCTCTGTAGTTTGTAAAGATTGTGAAAATAACTCAGTGTATAAAATCTTAATTAAGGTTTATTAAATGGATACGTTCAGTTAAATTTGACTTTAACCAGCATGTTACAGGTTTGTTCTGCAAGAGATAGTTAACATAATGTGGCAACATTTTTCTGCTGACAAAATTGAGCATCTTCCTTGTCCTCCAAAGACCTTTTCATTTTAATCTGTTTTCTTCCTCTGAGCCCAAAACAGTACTTCATTGTTGTTCCCTCTTTGCTCTTTCTGTCCCCCTTCTGTGAGATGAACTGTCAACTTTCCTGTGGTATAATGGCAATAAGCTTTGGTTACAAAACTGCAGTGTGGATTTGGACTATTAATTGATATAATGCTTTAAATACTGCAGTTGCATATGGATGATCAATATGCTGCATGACACAAAACATACCTTGAAAGTTTGTATTATTGGAATATTACACAAACATACTCATTTACCTAGGATATAATGAGTCCTGGGTTTATGCACTCTTCTATCATTCCTTCCCTCCACCTGCATGTCTCTTGCTTGTCTTGTTTTGTTATGGTGGTGGTATGCCTTCAGAGATGTTCACACCAGCTATCTGTTCAGTTGCAGGCATGGAACAGCGTGGCTGAAAGATTTCTCTTTCTGTAGGGTGAGTTGGCAGAACAATCCCTTAGCATTGGGAACCTAGGACCACCCAGCATGAAGCAGGAAGTTGAGTCATAGCCTTGTGAATTTCAAATCCCTTTCTTCTCCTCTCCTCCACTTCCACGAGGCCAGTTCAACTTCCTGCTTCACCCAGCAAGGACCAGGACCCGTCTCCTCCGGACTTTGGCCCTTTCCCATATTCCTTACTATTTTTTTTTAACCTTTCTCTTTCCCTCTCACCCCCCTCTAAATTACTCCTCCCCTTTTTTTCTCTTTTTAAAAAAGAAAAAAAAACACTTTAGAATCATAGAATTGTAGAGTTGGAAGAGACCACGAGGGCCATCCGGTCCAACCCCCTGCTATGCAGGAATACACAATCAAAGCATACAAGGGGTAGCTCTCTGACTCCAATACCTCAGAACCGGAAATCACTGACAGAATCTTTCAAGGAGATAAATTCGCCTATCTCCTGAATAAGGCACTGTCAGCACTGGAGATCGTGCCCCCTCCCTCCAGCAAGACAACTCCAGGGACTCTCAGACCCCCCAAAACACAAAGGTGGCGGCACTCATGCCCTCGACAAAGCCTAAGAGGCCCTTGTTCCCATTCCCAGGCCCATTCTGGAATCTGGTAACCGAAGAACGGGATAAACCTGCCTTGGGCAGGCGGGGCATAGCAGCAGCCTAAAGGTTCTATAACTTCCCTAAAGAGGTCCTAGATAGGCTGAAGACCCCATTCGTCGACTGTCCGGTGGTCTCCATGGTCTCCAACTTGCTAGCACCGAAGGAGGGGGAGGGGGTCACTGAAGGACTCTGATGAGAAGAGAGCCGATGGAGCTCTAAAGAAATTGTATGAAGCTTCAGCGCTGGGGATTAGATTTCCCTGGCCACCGCACTAATATCAAGAGCAGCCATCATCTGGCTGCAAGAGGTGATGGAGACCCAGGACTTGGACACCAGGACGTTGCACAAGGCATTCCAAAAAATACAGCACGTGATGCACTTCATTGCAGATGCCTCCTAGGACTTGTTGTCTTTTGCAGCCAGGGCAATGGGAGCCACTACCCTGGCTCGAAGGTCACTCTGGCTCAAACACTGGGATGCAGATACCCAGTCCAGAAACACCCTGGCCACCGCAGCATTCAACGGTACCAAGTTGTTTGGCGAAGAAGCCCTGAAGGACATTCTGGTGGAGGCAAAGGACAAGAAACAAGCCATGCCTTCTACAATCCGAAGACATCCCAGGACCTCAGAACAGCCATAGATCACCTACTGGAGATAGAAGCAATCGAGGAAGTACCCACAACCCAATGTTTCTCAGGGGTGTACTCTTCTTCACGGTGCCCCAAAAGTATGGGAGCGTCAGGTCAGTTCTAGACCTGGAATACACAAACTCCTGCATTACATACAAGCATTTCCAGATGGAAACCCTGTCATCAATAAGAGTGGCAATAGAGGAAGGAGACTTCCTAGCCTCTCTGGACTTGTCAGAAGCCCACTTGCACATCAAGATGCACCCAGACAGCAGACAGTTCCTCAGGTTTGCATTCGGAGAGGAACACTTCCAAATCAGAGTGCTTCCCTTCGGGCTCTCAACAGCTCCCCGCGTATTCACGAAAGTCATGGTGGTGCTGATAGCATACCTCAGGACCATGGGGATACACCGCTACCCCTACTTGGACAACATCCTTCTGAGGGCACCCTCCAAGGCCAAGGCAGAGAGGGACCTGCAGGAGACAATCACCTGCCTCCAGGATCACGGCTTCATAATAAACATCAAGAAAAGAATTCTCGTGCCATCGCAAACTATAATCCACCTGGGAGTACAGCTGGACACAGTGAATTATTGTGTATCCTTGTCGAGGGAATGCCAGCAGTCCCTCCAACGGGAGGCCAGGGAGGCAAGCAGAAGGTCAAAAGCACCCATCGCGACCCTGGTACGTCTATTTGGACTGATAATCTCGGCAATTCAGATAATTCCATGGGCCAGATTTCACTCCAGACCCCTACAGGCCCTACTCCATCCGCACCAGGAGCGGATATCACAGAGGGAGAACTTTATTCTAGTCATTCGTTTCTCACTGAAGGAATCCCTCCTCTGGTGGATGCAGCCGAGGAACCTCGCCAGCGGGTCTCCCCTGACCATCAGCCAACAGATCGTAGTCACATTGGATGTGAGCCTCCGAGGATGGGGGGCTCACTGCCTAGACCAGGTGGTTCAAGGAGTATGGTCAAAGGAAGAGCAACATCACAGCATAAACTGGTTGGAACTGAGGGCGGCACGCCTTGCACTGGCGCATCCTGAAGGATCAACATGTCCTGCTCCTCACGGACAACACCACGACTTGCTCCTACATAGCGAAGCAAGGGGTCTCCAAATCGAGGCCCCTACACCTAGAAGCAGTGTCCCTTCTTCAGTGGGGAGAAGTATGCTCACTCTCGGCACAACACCTCCAGGGAGATGCGAACGTCCAGGCTGATTTCCTGAGCAGGCACACAGTACTCCCAGGAAAACGGGAACTGAACCAGGAAATATTTATCGTCCTCCAGAACAGGTTCGGGGAAACGATGGTAGACCTCTTTGCAACATCTCAAAATGCCAAGCTGCCACATTTCTTCTCCCGGTTCCCTCAACAGGGGGCAGAGGGGTTCGATGCTCTGCGATGCCTCCGCTATCTGTTCCCTCCCTTCCTATGATAGGGAAGGCTTGCAGGAAAATCCAGCAGGAAGGGGCACAGGTGGTCCTCTTAGCTCCCCACTGGCCATGCCGTCCATGGTTCTCGGATCTGATGAGGATGTCAGCCATGCCCCCCACGAGGCTCGCATCACAGCAGGACCTTCTACACCATGGGCCAATAATGCACCCCAATGTAACATGGCTGCAGCTGATGGCATGGAGATTGAACTGAGAGCTCTGAAGGACTACAGATACGAGAAGGTGATCTCCACACTCCTGACCTCACGATGGCCTTCAACCAAGAGGGTATACCAAGCCACATGGAAGGTATTTTCACAATGGTGCACCAGAGAGAAGGTAAACCCTCTCAAAGCCACAACACAACACATGTTAGCGTTCTTCCAAACAGGGTTAGAAAGAGGCCTTCGCCCCAATATCTTGAAGCGTCAAGTTGCTGCCTTGGCAGCCTTTATCCAGTGCCCCCAAGGGGGTTGGATTTCGATCCTCCCACACATGAGAAGATTCTTGAGAGGGGCGACGTTGATTTCGCCTCCGGTACACCATAGGTCCCCTTCATGGAACCTGCCTTTGGTGTTACGCCAACTGATGCAGCATCCCTTTGAGCCCTTAAGAAAGGTTCCTTTACGAGTACTAATGCTCAAAGTGGCCTTTCTGGTAGCCAGGAGGGTTTCTGAACTAACGGCGCTCTCGGTCAGGAAGCACCTCTGCTCATTCAATGAGGACTCAGTAAGCCTTCGTGTGGGCCCCTTGTTTCAGCCCAAGTTGCTCTCACAATTCCACATTGCTCAACAGCTCATTCTGCCTTCCTTCTGCCCCAACCCATCCCACACCACAGAGAAGTTGTGGCACAAACTGGACGTCAGGAGGGCGCTGAGGATCTACATCAAACGCACAGCCTCCTTTAGATGCTGCGACTCATTGTTCGCTTCCTTCAACCCAGCATCAATGGGATCCAAGGTACCAAGACAGACCTTAACAACATGGATCAAGGCATGCATTTTTATGGTGTACGACTCAGCGTGTACCCTAAGACCAGCAGGGGTGGTAGCACACTCAACCTGTTCAATAGCTACCTCGGCTGTGTTTTTGACAAATGCACCCATATCAGAAATCTGCAGAGCAGCAACCTGGAGTAACTCATCCACCTTCGTCAGACACTACAAGGTGGATAAATTCAGATCAGCAGAAGCCACATTCGGCAGAAGGGTGCTTCATGAAGTGTTATGCTCATAAACACCCTCTATGCCAGCAGTCACTCCCTCCCTAGGGCTTCAATGAGCTTGGGTATGTCCCAATGCTAAGGGATTGTTTCTGCCATCTTACCCTACAGAATGTTACATTGGGTACTTACTGTGAAGGTACTTTCTGTAGGGTGGATGGCAGGAACAATCCGCCCCACCTGATGACTGCAGAGGTGGATGTTTCTGGTTCACTGTCTTACCACTGAATTGCTTCTAACTTGTACCTTTATTTGTAGGTGGAGATTTGATCGATGTTTTCAGGGCTTTGCTAGTCAGAGAACTGGCCTTGTGGAAGCAGAGGAGAGGAGAAGAAAGGGATTTGAAATTCACAAGGCTATGACTCAACTTCCTGCTTCATGCTGGGTGGCCCTAGGTTCCCAATGCTAAGGGATTGTTCCTGCCATCCACCCTAAAGAAAGTTCCTTCACAGTAAGTACCCAATGTAACATTCAGACGGCTTTCACCCCCTTCCGTGACCTCAACGTGACTATCCTGTTTTCTCCTCATGATATTTCAATCATAGGGAGAAGTCGTTAGTGCCCACCCATTCTGTTTCTGTCACAGAATCATGGGTGATCTAAAAAGTGTCCTGTTCCTCTCCCACGATGACAGTTGCAGGGGGGAGGTCTGTTCTGGACACTTCCAGGCGGGAATGGGTCACCCAGGTAAGTGGCACCCTTTCCCCACCTCCCCGGGTTATGTGTATCTCTCTCTGTGTGTGTGTGTGTGTGTGTATATATAACTTGTACTTTGTTTTTGTTTTTGATGTTTGGGGGGGTATTTTTGAATTTCCCATGTGGCCGTTCTCTTGTGAGAACAAGCGGGATTTGGCTTCACTGCTATAAAGGCAACTTTACGGCAGCTGCATTTACAGCAGTGAAGCCGAGGGGAGAGGGAGGATGTGCCTGCTGCGGGATTAAGGTAAGCGTGCGAACATTTTCCTTAATCCCGTAGCAGGGACGGGAGAGGGTCTTGCGGAGCATTTGGCCCTGTTGTGAAAATCTCCTTCAAGTCATTTCTGATTTGCCCATCCACTTGGGATGCTGCCTCCTCCCCTTTCCCAACACAGTGAGCACCAGACACAATTTTGTTGGAAAATTTTTTTGGCAATAAATGATCACAACTTTATTGATGACAGCTGCAGTTGGTTGGCACTACACATGGGTCAGGATCCAAACATTGACCAACTCGCCTGCTGGTTGATGAGCCCATTGTCAGCCCACTATGCCGACAGGTGATCCCAGGGAAGGGGAGGGGTCCCTGCATGCCCCTATGCCTGCCATACAACCTTGCCTCCCCCCCCCAAGAAAATAGGGGGGCATCTGGCAATGCATACCCTGAGCTGGTATGACTTCCCGGCTCATGCTCTCCACCTCCTTTGGCCCAAGTGGTCTCCTTTACCTTGTCCTTGAACTTGATGGAGGCCCCCTATACTGATAACCTTGGATCAGGAACCCATGCCAACTGCCCCCAAAGTTGTGACAGTAAGAAATTGCACATGCAGTGATAAGCCTAGCCTAAAGGGTGGGTCGGAGGCTCGGCTTGTGAAGAGCCACTGGCTGGTTTGTTGCGGCAGCCGGGAATTTATTCCCAGCCACCAGACTAGAGGGAAAACTGCTGCAAAAGGTGCAGTCTCTCTCTACCCCCCCAGCCAATCTGATTCAAACCTGGTGTTTGCCTCCAATTGGCTGCCTGTGGAGCCCTCCAGCCAACCAGAGCAAAGCGGCTTTGCTATGATTGGCTGATGCCCCCATCTTGTGCGTGCAGCCTGCTGCGAAAAAGAGAGAAGCAGCATTGTGCTGGCCATGCCTATTCGTGGGAGGAGATTGGCAGCCCTGTGTTGGGACCACAGAAACAGCTGCCAGGTAAGTCTGGCAGCCTCATTATGGTAATCCTAAGGTGAATCCATTACAGGATTTTCTTGGCAAGATTTGTTCAGAGGGGGTTTGCCACTGCCTTCCTCTGAGGCTGAGAGGGATTCTAACCATGGTCACCCAGAGTCCTAGTCCAACTCACAAACTATTACACCACATTGTCTCTCCTGTCCTGTCCTGTAGCATAACATAATTCTGATTTCCAAACCAGAATGCGGGGGTGGGGGTCCTCAAGCAGTGATTGTTATTTCTGTTTGTACACCAACCAGTGGTGGTTTGGTCAAACCACAATTTCCTGGTCTGGATATAATTTGCTAGCTATTATTTAACACAAACTAGGAAGCACAGAAGCAAATCAGACCATGCAAAGGTGAATAAAGGTGTGCACATGTCTGAGATCCAATTTCAGCAGCTGAACTTTAGCTTGGCTGTTATGTTTAAATCAACTAAATGGCTTAATAATTGTTAGACACTGCATACTCATTGGCAATCAAAAGCACCCTGTTTCCTGTGACATTCCAAGCAGACATGCCACAATTGCTCCTAATGAGGGATTGCCTTGAAATGAAATGAGAAACCATGGTTTGGAGGCAGTTTGCCCATAGTGTGCCCAATTCAGAAGTCACAGCAGAAAATAGCTAGATGAAACCAAGAAAAATAGGCTGTGCTCAAGAGGATTGTTGGGAAGGATTCATGAGTCTACACTTAGCTTCTGACCACCAGACCATAGTATAGTTGGCCTTCTGTATCTATGGATTCCGCCATCAACAGCTTGAAAAATATTCCAAAAAAATACATTCCAAGAGGCAAACCTTGATTTTGCCATATATAAGAGACACCATATTACTGTACCTTTATATATAATAGAACTTGAGTATCCATGGATTTTGGTATCCATGGGGGGTCCTGTAGCCAACCCCCAGTGGATACCAAGGGCTCACTGTATCATGATCAACAGGCATTAGTTCTGAACTACTACTCCAATGACTATTTATTATATGTTCATTCTAAATATCAAAATAAATCATGCAACCTCACTTCAACATAATTTAGACTGGCTAATAATTTCAAATTGATATTGACTGTATCATTTAATCAGTACACTTTCTGGACCTGTAATCATAGAATCATAGAGTTGTAAGAGACCACAAAAATGATGCAAGCACAGCTAATATAATCCATGTTTCTATAACATATGAGTTTCTGATTTGTTAGGAATACTTTAAGTCAATTAACTGTGAAGTTGTCAGATTGGAATGACTTTTAGAATACAAGGCAAACCAATTTTACCCTAAAACTGCATAAAGTTACAATTATTTGTATAGGGGTACACTGCAGAATCTTTCCTCCGAGTTGGATCAAATTATTGAATTTTAAGTTATTTTCTAGTAGTGTTACATTATTGTTGATTATTTTTCCCTAACTATTTTATATTCTTTATATAAAGAATTTTGTATTGATATTGTTTTAAATTAAGCAGTTGTTCTTTCTGCTTAATTTATTTTTTGACAGTATTTTGTGTTTGTTTTCCTCTGAGGCTGAGAGAGAATGGCTTCCCCAAGGTCACCCAATGGGTTTCCATGGCTGAGCAGGGATTCAAACCCTGGTCTCCAGAGTCATAGTCCAGCACTCAAACCATTACACCACACTGGCTCTCATAAAAATGGATAGCATTTGCATAATTTACATTACAGCTCTGGAGTATCAATTCCACAGTTTTTCTGCAGCAGGTATGAGAGGTAAGGCAGAAATGCATTCAGCTTTGGTAGTTGGGCAAGCAGGTTCCCTCCTCTGGCAGGTGCTTAAAGACTTATGTAACAGAAGGAAGAGATGGATTCCTGTGGTTTACCACTTCAGATTGCAGGTGGGGATATCAGGTATATATGTGCTCAGATGATGATGATGATGATTACTACCACTACTATTATTGAACTCAAAAGTGATTTTTATTTGTTTCCTTGTTGTAGTAGTGTTTTTTTTTAATTCCTCCCATGTCTGAATGTATACTCCTGGGTTCCATTAATGTATCTGCTGGACTTAATCCCCTCCCACAGTGCCATCCCCTTTTCTTTTTGTGACATGGATTAATGAGATTGCAAGCCTGAGGGCAACAAACTGTTTCATTATTTTACTTATATAGCACCATGCACAGTGATGGTGCTATATAAGTGGTGATGATGATAATGATAATGATAACAACAATAATGATAATGATGATAACGATGTGTTAAATGAGGTCTGAGTGATAGTTTTGAAATAGTAGTTGCAAATAAATTACTCCTGTCACGGTGTGCCAGGAGTGTTGGTGCACTCCACTGTCTTACCTATGCAGGACAAAAAGACCATAAGTATGCTGGCCATGAAGAAACAAAAGGCAATGGAAAAGTAAGTTGCTTGGAGCTGGCAGACTTTTTTCCTTCCTTTGCCACTGCTGTACAACCCTAGAAAAAGCACAGCTACCAGCATTGTGGATTAACAATATTCCAGCCTGAGTTTCTCTAATGTCTGTTTTGAAGTAAGTTGCTAGGCCTTTCTTGCCCAAAGCCCAGCATTCCAGTTCTGCCTGGAGTTACACTTGAAGTATCAGTTGTACTTCCGTGGGCCTATTTCATACCTGGAACCCTTCCAGAATCAAAGTCAGCATGCCTCTCAATGCTAGTTGCTAGGGGGACATGAATGAGAGGATAATATTCAGTAGCTGGATCAAATCACTGGATACTATTTCACTCCTGTTCTGCTTGTGGGCTTCCCTCAGGCATCTCATTGGCCACAGTGGAAACAGAATGCTGGATAGGCCTCTCTGGTCACGATGGCTTTTCTTGTAATCTTATGTTCATTGCTGCAGTTACTACCTCTATAGAGTTGTCTATCTCACAACTCTAGTGGTTGTGATAACATTTATTTTGATTATACAATAAATTATAAATATAATGTAATATAATATATTATTTTATATAATAAAATGGTTGTATAGAATAACATACCATATTAGCCATATTTTCTGCTTTTATTAGTTTTGGTACAGCCAGACCGGATAATAGTTTTGGTACAGCCAGACTGGATGCTCAAGTCCCATTATATCCAATGGCATAGTAAAATGGTGTCCTTTATATAAAATGGCAAAATCAAGGGTTGCTTTTTGGATTTTTAAAAAATATATTTTCTAGTTGTGGATAGTTGAATCTGTGGATGCAGAATCCATGGATACGGAGGGCCAACTGTAATGGACTATAGGGTTTAACTGTAACAGAGAGCTCCTCTCCTTGTGTGCTGGACTTTTGCCCTTCACTAAGTCTCAAATATTCCATTGGAAGAATTAGCTGTCTTAATAATAATAATAATAAAATTTATTTGTATCCCGCACCTCTACAAAATGCAATCGGGGCAGCTTACAACATTAAAATCTACATACAAACCCCTCCATCCTACCCACCCCTTAAAATACAATTAAATAATTAAACATTTAAAACATACTTAATAAATACTAAAAATACTAAAACAACACAATAAAAGGCTGGATGGGATCGGACTAATAAGATTTTTTTCTCTCTGATGGCCAGGTATCTATTCAGGAAAGGCCTGCCAGAAGAGATCTGTCTTAAGAGCTTTTTAAAAAGCTATTTAAGGTGGTAATGTGACGGATCTCATCCGTCAGGCCATTCCATAATCTGGGAGCAACAACCAAAAAGGTCCTCTGGGGGGTCGACGAGAGCCTAGTTTGTAAAGGTTGCAGCAGATTCCTCCCAGAGGACCTGAGCACACGGGGAGGATTATATGGAAGGAGGTGGTCCCAAAGATAGGTTGGACCCAAGCCATTTAGGGCTTTAAAGGTGATAACCAACACCTTGTACTGGGCGTGGAAACTAATGGGCTGCGAGTGAAGTGATCTTAAGATTGGTATTATATGGTCTCTTCTAGATGTACCCAAGACCATATAATATTCTGTACTAGTTGAAGTTTCCGGACCAAGCACGAGGGTAGCCCCATGTAGAATGCATTACAGAAATCAGAACGGGAGGTTACCAGAGCATGTACCACAGTCTCAAGGTCCCCGACTTCCAGGAAAGGGCGCAGCTGGCAGATCACCCAAAGCTGATAACAGGTGCTCCTGACTGTCGCATTTACCTGATTTGTCATCCAGAGTGATAAGTCCAGGAGTACCCCCAAACTACGAACACAGTCCCTGGAGGAGAGTGTGACTCCATCCAGGACTGGAGGTTGTATCCTAATACTTGGGTTGGGGGCTGCTACTGTGAGAACGTCCATTTTGTCTGGATTCAGCTTCAATTTGTTTTTCCTCATCCAATCCATTGCTGCCCTAAGACAATCAATGAGAGAAGAGACACCATCTGAAGTCAGAGCCAAAGACCGAGTCATGGAGAAATATATCTGGGTGTCATCAGCATACTGATAACACCCCACTCCCATGCCTCTGGATAATCTCTCCCAACGACTTCATATATATATATATATATATATATATATATATATATATGTTGAATAGCATTAGGGACAGGATGGCACCTTGTGGGATGCCACAATTAAGTTCTTTCCTTGCAGAGCAACTGTCCCCGAGCATCACCCTCTGGAATCTACCCGAGAGGAAGGAGCGGAACCACTGCAACACAGTGCCTCCAGTTCCTAAGCTTCTCAGGCAATCCAAGAAGATATGGTGATCTATTGTATCAAAAGCCACTGAGAGATCCAGTAACACCAACAGGATCACATTTCCTCTGTCGATGTTCAGGCGGGGGTTGTCAGCTAAGGCGACCATGGCCGTCTCAACTCCAAATCCCATCCTAAAGCCAGTTTGAAATTGATCTAGGTAATCAGTTTCTTCCTCGATCACCTTGCTCAAAAAAGGTAATAAGGAGACTGGCCTATAGTTCTTCATATCCAGAGGGTCTTTGCTCCCTGAGCTTAAAGATTAGCATTTCCCAACTTAGTGCCTTGCCTGGACTATAGTTCACCGTATCCTAACCATTCATAATGGTGGCTCAGACAGTGATAGCTGCAGTCCAGAGCATCAGGAGCATACCTTACTGGGGAAAGCAGATAAAGACTGCGGCATCACTGAGGCTAGTGTATTTATAAGAATTCTAAGCATCTTTTGAGTAAAATATAAAAGGTTTTGCAGACAGGGTGGTTGTCCTGTTTTTTTGGTTTTGTTTTGTTTGTTTTTGTTTTGTTTTGCAAAGATAAAGATTTATTATGTCAGTAAGAGAGGTCGTATTAGTAAGCTATCCAAAAAATTGACACTGGTTAAGATCAAAATAGATTTTTTTAAAAAAATGATGAACATTCCATACATGATATCTAGAGCGAAATTTTCTTCTTATGGTTTGTCTTTTTCATTGAGTTTCTGGTTTTATAGAACGTTTATATAGAAAATGTCACAGTAATGGCAATGCTTTGGAAGGAAAAAAAGCTATAAGAATGGCTTCATGTCTGAAAAGTGGTAACCTAGAGTACTGATGTAGTTAATCAAAAAGATAACTTCTTTTCTATAGATAAAAGATAGTAGTCAGTATGGTCAATGTTACAAGTATGCAAGTGAGAGATAATAGACAACTGTATGTTGTGATAATAGAAGCTTCAACTGCTTTGTAATTTAAGGTATTTCTTTTGTTCAAATTTCTAACTTATTCTGGCACACAAACAAGTAGAAATTACTTGAGGGGTACATGTGCTCAAATGCTAACATGTATAAACCATTTAGGTTTTAAAGCCAAACAATATATACTCTATCTCTTCAGACTAAACTCAGTCTTTCTACTTTATTTTCATGAGACCACCAACAAAACTATACATTACTTTTCAAGTTTAGCATATGGATGCTATAGTTAAGACAGCTGTCTGAAAGCCAAATTAAATGAGATACTATTAGTTTAATTAGCAAATGTTAGTAGTGAATTACAGATTTGAGATTCCAGTCTGGATCTGGATCCAAGGGATTTAACCATTTGTTCCTATCTGCAGTTCTAATCTAGATTATGCACCTCCAGTTTAAAAATATTAAAAAAGCATTTACACAGTTGCTGATTATTTCCATGCCATCATACCTATTATGGTTCTGAGTCAGGAGGTCAGCTGTTTAATTTTGCAGAGGGTTTTTGGAAGTCACCAATGACCTGTCCTCCTTTTTTCATCTGGCCTGTCACCCAGTCTCTATGGTTTATGAATTACATGCTGAATAACATTTCTTGCCCATCATGGTCTTGGCTAATGCTGTATCATAACTTCTAGACAACCACTGAGTGAGACACCTAATTGAGCTAGGTCTAATCAGTAAATAGATCCTGGATGGCTGATATTTTATTTAATACTAGCTTTGCAGTGACAATATCAGCACAGCACCAAATACTGATGTGCCACTAATCCCATACCTAATGCAGTCCCAGTAAAACAGGTATTAGTTATTTTTTCCTATTAGCCTTTCAGTGAATATACAGTACTTAAACTATATAGCAATTTACCTGATGGGTATTCTAAAAATTGTAACATTGTAATAAGAAAAAATCTCATAGTTAATTTCCCTGTAATTACAGATTTTGGTTGAAATTATAGAATTAACTGAATAAAGTTTCCTGACTTGCAACTTTCTGACAATTATGATTACTGATAGTAAGAGCATTTTATGCTCTTAAAATCTAGAAATATGTTAAATGTGAGACATCTTAAGTAACACATAAGTGTGAGCTAAAATGTATAAAAGCTGGTGATGTTGTTTAAACTATATGATGCACTGAACTGAGCTGCTTCTCTTTGTTGAGGTAGTATATGAGTAACAGCTGTTGAAACTGAACAATTTACTGCATTGTGGCAAATGTGGAAAAGTTTAGAAGTATGATCTGTGCTGGTTACAGTTTTATGGGAAGGTATAAAAATATCTCCTAGGGTGAAATATGAAATACCTTGCAACTACTCCTTTTTTTTCTTTTCTAGACAGAATTCACATATGTCCAAGCACCAGATAAACCAAAGACCCTCAAGCATGGTCAGTGAAACATCTACTGCAGTAACTACATCCACAGTAGATACAAAACCTGGTTCCAAGGTAAGTCTTTTGGTGTTTTGCTTCTGTTTTTTCTTGGAATTTTTTTATCCTTATAAAGGTAAAGGGGCTGAGCTTGGCATTCAGTCAAGGTGCCTATTTTACTGACAAATCTTACTGTCTATCTTACTGACAAATAAGACATATCTGTCTTTTTGAGGTCATGCAGTAATTCATAGTTGAATTGAGACTAGAACTAGAAGCTTCTCATTTTTTTTAGCCATTGTGTTCCATTCTCTTCATTTCATTGTTTGAAGATGTTTTGGGCTTTTCTAAATGGTGAAAATACTCCTAATAGAATTCGAGGAGAATTTGTTTTGTCTAAATGGGATCCCGCACAAATCCACTGTATTCAGAAGGAGCGGGGCATAAAGATCCAAATACTCCATGGATATCCATCTTTAAAAAAAAAAAATTCTGAAGGAAATGCACATTTCTGCTTCTTGGGACAACCGATTCGCTTTGCTGCACATTCCCAGTAAGAGTGGAAGTGGAAAGCTGATTGGTTAGTCATGTGCAGGGGGTGGAGCTTGCTGGCGAGGCAACACCCAGAACTGCCATGTTGGATTTTCGCCGTAACAATCGTGTACTGAGGCCTTTTCTTCCTTTTTTCCTTTTTAAACAGAAGGTCACACTTCTGCATCTTGGATTTACTTCTTTTTTAAAAAAACTGTTTGGTGGTGGCAACTGGTGCCAATAAAAATGTGAGTAATTCACTTGCACCTGCCATCTTGATTCACAGGCATGCCCCTTTGAACAACAAACATGTATGGCTTTGCATGCCTGCGATCTTGGAGGGGGGGTTGGAAACATGGAGACAAATGAAACCTGCTGTGAATTGGCATTTGTACGCATCAATCCACATTTTATTGCCTTGTATAGACAGCCCTTTGTTGCCTAGAGAGGTGGTGGGGTCTTCTTCTCTGGATATCTTCAATGATCTAATTGTTAGTTTCACTCTTAATATTTATCAGCCATAAATATTTACTTGAAATTTTCATTATTTGTTGGTGTTTGGTTGTACCATTTACTTTATTGTTCACCGTAATTTATAAATCTATCAGAAATTAAAGGTGAACTACCTCTGTACATTTACAACTAATCACCAATTGTAACTATTGATAAAAAAAAAATTTAATACAGACACAGGGCAGCATCCAGTTGGGAACTTAATTGCTTCTGCCAGAATCAAGATACACAGTTCTTCTACAGCCCTCTAGACATCATAAAAACCTGCTCTACAGGGCTGGGAAACCCTCTGGAGCAGGTTTTTAGCATGTGCAGAATGGGCTACTGGAAGAGCGAAGGTTGCTCCTTCTTGTGGGAGCAGTGGAATCAGGTTGAAGTACAGTTGGCCCTCCATATCCACAGGTTCTGCATCCATGAATTCCACCACCCATGGCTTGAAAATAACCCCCCCTGCAAAAAATTCCAAAAAGCAAACCTTGATTCTGTCATTTTATATAAGGGACACCATGTTACTACACCATTGAATATAATGGGATTTGAGTATCCACAGATTTTGGTATCCACGAGGATGTGTATCTGTCCTGGAATCAACCCCAGTGGATACCATTGGAGCCTAACCAGATATAATATATATAAATAAGTGTGATTTCCCATCACCTAACATAAATATCAGTTCAGAGGCAAATGTGACCATTTTCATTATTTTCTTTTCATCAGTTATGTGGACTGATGAATGTAATGACTCCGACTCCAGTAAGATCCCGTAGAGCCAATTTAGCATCTCTGCAAGCCTTGAAAGGCTCCTCCTCCCCCCCCCCCCGTTTCAAAGCTGATCCAAGGAGGACTAACTCACCACACAGGTCAAAGCTTTCCCTATCTCACTCCCCAGGTCAGTAGGTCTACCTCCTCCAACCCCTAGCTTTCTTGTCTTCTGCATTACATACAGTATGGACTTCCAGTTCTCTCCCCTCCTGTCTCTCCTGTGTTTTTTAAAAAATCAGCCTCTTCAGCTCACTGCGTCCTGCTTTTATCCATAACCATCTTTCAGTAGAGTGTCATTAGGAACAAGTGTGGCAGTGTCTTTGTTCCCATGGCATCTCTCATAGGGCCCAAAAAACATATTCCAAACTTTGCTCACAATATTGTACAGTATCACCAGATGGGTGCTTATTTTGAGGGGGGGCACATAACACATTCTGTCCTATGTCTGAATATTTTGATTTGGTAGACATTATATTTATATCATTCTCTGTACATTTTAGGAGGATAGCATTAATTTGTAATCCTTCCCTCAATTTCTGTCCATTTCTTTCTAGCCTTTGTGTTCATCTTACTGTTATTTAAAACATTTTGCAGTTACATGTTAGCATGAAAACAAAATGCTTGTAAAGATTTAATTATTGTTTTAAATAGTATAAACAGTGTGCACATACAGTTGATGAATTCATTAGTATTATATGAAGTGGCATATAGTTTATTATTTGATTTCTTCACAATGAATAGCTGGAAAAAACTTATTTTTAAAGGAAAGAACTGTCAACCGAAAGGCCAAATTGACAGATATGGTTTGAAAAAAATGTTTATTTTAAATTTAACATTCACTTTTCTCTTTTTTTAAAAAAAAGATTTTAAAAAATGGAGACAGTTGCTACATGGAGGATTTTGCATGATGGTTTTGTTCTTGTTTGTTTCATTGCTGCATAGGAAAAAAGGAATCAGTTTAAAAAACTAATCTGACATAATTTGACAAATAGTGCCATTTTTCCTTTCACAAAATAACAGTACTTCAAGTACCCCCTTCCATAAAGTAGTCTTGATTTCTGGGCTGTTTTTCCCATTTTAAATCTGTTTTAGCAGAACTTAATATGACATTGATTTTTCATCCAGCATGCATTTCACACAATAGACCAGGACATGGCTTGAATTCTAACTAGGTATCAGTGAACAGAAGCAGCTCTTCCATTCAGAAGGAACATTAATCAGAAAAAGAGGGCAAGGATTTCCCACCCATGCTCTGTGGAGCAGACTTTCAGGGTAAGAAAATGTTGTAGGGTGAAGGGAGCAACCCATACTATTTTAAATTACTTTGGAAGAAGTCCAGAACATCCCAGTTTAGTTTGATATTTAGGCAGTGTCTGAAGTGGATGCACAACCTTACTTGCTGTGCACTTTGCCATTCAATATACAGTTGTCCCATCATATTCTCTGGGATTTGGTTCCAAAATCCCCCGTGGATACCAAAATCCATGAATACTCAAGTTCCATTATATGCAGTGGCATAGCAAAATGGTGTCCCTTATATAAGATAGTAAAATCAAGGTTTGCTTTTTGGATTATTATTTTGTAAAGAATATTTTCAAGCCATGAATACTTAAATCCATAGATACAGAGGAAAACTGTATACTTAATTTGTATTTTATTGTGATCAAATATAATTCAGTTAATATACACATTGAAGTGTCTCTAGCTTCTGCCCTACTACAACCTGCACACGCACCCTGCTCCTGAGGGCACGGTGGGCTGCATCAGAATAGGGAAATCAGAGGAAATTGTATTTTGCCTCATCCCACACAGCTGCTGGCATCTGCACATAGACTGACTTTCAAGATGTGGCCCAGAAATAAAGCACTCTACTGTCAGATTTGGGACAGAAGCATAGGGAATCCAGGGTTGTGCCACAGAACAAGACCACATGTTTTAATTTCAAGAGTGAATTAAATATGCAGTCCTATTGTCCTAGCAGAATGTTCCTGAGGCCATAGGATGAATTGAGAGTCTCCCTCTGAGTTGTCAGTGGCACTCCCAACGTCAGAGAGGATCTTATTCAGGATCCCACCTTCAGGGCTCACCCAGCCACTGCAGATGTTTTTGCAGTGGCTTCTTTCCAAGGTTGGTACTTGCAACCTTATAAAGAAGGGGGAACAGTGGGGTGGGGTGGGATGGATGTGGCTCTTCTAAATTCACAGCCCTCTTAGCTTGCAGCCATACCCCCCAAATTAAAAGAAATGTAGGTGAGCCCTAGTGTGTGTTCAGCAGTCTAACTTTCTTCACTTCCATTGTAAGTGGGGATTTTTTTAAATAAAATGTGAAGACAAAGGCCCGCGGAAGAGAAAACAGCTGGTCTTTGAGTTGAATGGAGCCTTTTGGATCAGTGTGCTCTATCAGGCTTCTAATCATTAGAATTGCTCCTGAATACAGCAATCAGTGATAGCAACAATTGTCTAGTAAGTTTAACAAAACAGATGATAAATAGTATTTCAGTTGCACAATGATGGAACGCGTGACAAAGTACCCAAACTCAATTCAGAACAGGATTGATGTACTTTTTGTATTATATAAACTAACAAGCATTAAATGATGCCTTCCTTATAAACGTGGAGATTACTAGGAGATCACTCGCAGCACACTTTGTATGTTGATCTTTTTGAGACAGGAAGCAAAGTGCCATTTCCCCCATTAACAAGCAGTGTCTGCCAAGTGATCATATGCCTGCATACTTGAATCAGCCAGCAGGGTCAAGTATGGCTGATTTCTTTCTTACTATGCCCATGATTTTAGAGAGCTTTCAAATGCATTGCATGCTGGTAGTGACTCTTTTCTTCTTTTAACTCCTTACTGTCACCCTCAACCTTAGGATAAGAGAACAGCCAGCTAAAATTATATGAAAAGTAAAATAGCTATCTTAGCGGAGGTGTTGGGGATCCTCCAGAATCCATAGTTCAGCAAATACTTCTATCAGAACCAATCAAAATGAGATTGAGGTGGAGACAAAAAAATACAAAAATTAGGCTAGATGTTGTGACAAAGAAGTCTGTATTTTAGATCTAATTTCAAGATGGAGATTAGACATTTGCTTAGTGCTTTGAGTATCAGGTTATACCCAGGATCCTAAGACAAAGAAGGAATGACTGATCTCATTCCTAAAAATATAAAGGCTGGCTGTTAACCAGATGTTTCCCTTGCCTTAGGGAAAACACAGGTTCCTGGGTAGGCAGAAAGCAGCAGTAAAAGAGAACATGATAGTCTTTAAGTTATCCATGCCAGAGATTAACGTGGGATGGGCACTGAGTAAAAAAGTCAGCTGAAAATAAAATATGTAGCAGTTTTCTTCTGGTTGTAGATTCTACCCAGGCTGGCTAATACCATACTCTCTGAGGCACATGAAAAACAATATTGGTCTGTTAGTCTATGGGACAAACCTCTAAAATGCACAGATGAGCAATACCTTTATTATAGCTTTATTCAGCATTTGTTTCTTGGCTGTAGAGCACATATGACTTTCTAGTAGATGTTCTGCTGTTGAATAGTTATTAAAATATTGTGATTTAGATATGATGAAAAGAAAGGTTTTAGCAAGTCACTTTTGGAATATATTAAACTCCCAAAGAACTCTACCTTAAAGACTTTTATCATCATGGCTTAGTCTTAAGGTAGAAGGGATTTAACCAAGAATAGAAAAAGAAACAATGACACTGTGGTAGTTCAGAGAAGCACAAGATTGTATTCAACATACTGATATTGATCCTACTTCAGAAATTAAGATTTCTGTCTCTGGAGTTGATTGAAGGATTTTTTTTTTAATGTTAGGGTATAAAGGGGTGTATCTCCTGCAAGGATATTATTTTACTCCATTATCATGAAAGGTGCAGAAGGAATTGCAGAATAGATAAAGGGATCTGTAATGGAACCTCAGCTGTATGCTTGAATGATAGCACCAAACTTTTCTGCTTTGTAATTGTGTAACGATATGTAAGTGTTGGGGTGGGAGGAAATAATCCTTGTGTGGATATTTCACACTGGATATAATCATTTTGATCTATTGTGCTAGTTGTGGTGCTTGCACTTTTTTCAGGGTTGCACAGAGGTTATGAGGGACAGCAGACAAAGTTGTCAGTGGCAGGGGAAGGCTACTGACTCTGACAAACATATTAATTCAGTGCCTGGCTACGGAGTGGGTTCTTGGAGCCAGGGTCTTCTCAGAACCCTGGGTTGGAAAATCATCTGTGCTGCAGGACAGTCAGTTTTCCAGTCCATTCTCACTAGGAATTTCTAGCTCTGAGGACTCACCCAGAAGCCAGGCAATAGAGAAATAAGCTGGTCAGAGCCAGCATCCTTCCTCACCCAATGATGACATGTGACTTCATCATACTTTCTTTGTGGCTGGTGCTCCCATGGTCTTTTTCCTTTCGTTGTTGGCATAGTTATGCCAATATAGTGCATTAATGTAGCAAAGGCACTACAGTGTGGTCTATATATGGCCACAACAGCACCCCTAGAAAAAAATAGTAATAACAATGAATGATTTTGCCTTAGAAGCTTCTGGAACTACATGTTACCTTGATAGCCCAATGTGTAGCAGCCTGGCACCTTTTTTGAATGAAAATTAGAGAGCAGGGACAAGTGGATGGAACCAGAGCTGTCTGTCTGGCCATTTCATCTTTCATTGTTAGAGGCTGATAGTGGCCTCTGATGGATCCCACAGGTAAGGGAGAATTGGCCTTTGGACCCTCTGAAGTGACCAGCCCTGTGCTAATGCAATGCTTCTATGTTTGCAGAAACACTTTTATTTCTGCTAGTGTTACATTGGATGCAGTTCTAAGTGTAAACAACAGTCTTAAACAGTAAAACATTTACTTTGGTATAAACATTTGTAACCTTCAGCCTACTTCATTTAATGTGTAAGAACAGGCCACAAAAGCTTATGCCAAATAACACACTTTACTCTTTAAGGTACCACACGACTGTTTTGCAACAGCCTGGCGTTGCTGTCCCCTTCCAAACCCTGTGTTACCTGAAGTGATGTATTTACTAATCCTCTGTTATGCTTATTTTTCAAGGTGGTAAAATCTGGCAATAAAATCCACAGCTTTGGGAAAAGGGACCAGGCTATAAGGAGAAACCTTAATGTTCCTGTTGTAGTAAGGGGATGGCTTCACAAACAAGTAAGTGTGTGATTATACAGTAGTAAGTATTTCAACTGCTTAGTCAGAATTATCTGGTAAAAAGGAGGTCTCTTCAAATAGTACTAAAGCAGTGTACCTAGAATGTTGGTTTGCTCTTTGAAGTCATATGTGATCAAAGATTCTCAGAATTGACCATTAAACTTTCAATATATTTTTTAAAATGTGTTCTACACCTTCTACAGATACACAGTCTGTACAGAAAATCTTGAATTGGGAATTTGCTTGTGTATATTCTGAACATGAGAGCCAGTGTGGTGTAGTGGTTTGAGTGTTGGACGGGGACACTGGGAGACCAGGAGTCAAATCCCTGCTTAGCCATAGAAACCCACTAGGTGACTTTGGACAAGCCACATTTTCACAGCCTCAGAAGAAAGCAAGGGCAGAGTCTGCCAAGAAGGCCCCATGATAGGTTCGGCTAAGGGTTGTCATAAGTCAGAAATTACTTGAAGGTATACAACAACAACAAATATTTTGAACAGTCTAATATGCAAGTAGTTCTGCAAGTATATTAACTAAGCTGTTGTTAATCTCTCTCTCTCTCTCTGGCTTTTCTTCGCAAACGAAGTGTTGTTAATCACTGTTATCAAAAGACCACTGTCTTTTTCTTGTGTTACATGTGGCCAGGTAATGACAGTATGGTGAAAACAGTTCACTAAGAACAGCTTTTATCAAAATTATAATGCTTTTTTCCTGGGTATGCTTCTCAATATACATTGTCATGGAGATAATATAGGACAGAAAATAGTTTGGTGCAATTGGGGAGTTAAGTTTACAGTTCTAGTATAATGTGTAATAAAGCGAAGATGAACAAAAGCACAAAATTTGAATACTTCCAGCAAAAAGTTTTCATTTAGATATTTTACAGCTTACATTTCCTTATACCTTTGCATAAAGTAGTAAAAAATAAATACTGGTATCTGTAAATATATTAAGTATATTGTTTAGCTTTTTACCATGCAAATTACAATCAGTGTGCTAGATGGGCATTATCTCAATTTGTTTTCTTTGATGTATTTTATGATAACCCTAATCAGTGTATAAGAAATAAGCAGCTAGGTCAGTTTTCTGGATAGAAAAGGTTGGTGGTTCCTGCCACATCAGTAGACATTTGAAATATAATTATTCTTCTTGGCCTGTGTGACACACATACAAATTGGGCCTTTACAGAGCCTTGTTTGGAACATTCTAAAGCTGAGTAACCTTTTGGCAGAAATTCTGTCCCTGTCCTTTACTGTGCATACACCAGTGCACCAAGCTACTCTTCTCAGTACTCCTTTATCTGCTGTGTGAGCAGCAGCATTAGGGAACTTTCTCCATTCTATTGATCTGCAAAGCTGAGTGTTTTTTCCCCCTTTCTCATTATGGCCTGCCATTACTTCTGCAGTTTTGCGACCTCCAGACTGATCAACTTGTCAGAAATTGGAAGCCAGTCATGCTATCTTTGTACCTCTTGGCTCTGGCCCAAGTGTCAATTCTGAGACCCTCTTCATCCAAAGAACTGGTTTCATTGCAGGCTACAGATATGCTTCAGTCTACCCCCCTCCCCCATCTCTATCATGCTTCTCTACTATGGAGACTTTTATTATGGTGCCTATCATGTCTTCTTCCTCAGTACTGACACTACTGGTTTGGAGTACTTCTGCAGTGCCACCAGTGCAGCCTTCACAATCAGCACCCTAGGTGGACCATCTAAGAAAGGGTGGAGATTTTGAAGACTCTTCAGTGGAGGATTAAGAATCTGACTGAATGTTGCCCTCTTCATCTTCACTGCTAACTTCTTCTCCAGACCCTAATGCTGCTGACACTACCCCCTCTTTCTCCATTGGAAGATATCCAATCTTACAAATCCTCTGGATGGCCACATCCTTGTACACTGAGACAACTCTCAACCCCCACCTGTGTCAGATCCAGTTTTTCAATACACATTGTTTCTAACACCCTGCAATCTCTGATTGCTTGGAGTTGTCTGAATTAATCTGTTGTCTGAACATCATTGCATGGTGTTGTCTGAACTAATCTGGCCTTGTCTGAACTAATCTGGAAAATTTGTATCAAACCATCATCCATGCTGTCCTTTTCCTTATAGTACTGAAAACTTGTGTAGAATACAGGAGGAAGGACAGCCTTTTTGTTCTAGCACACCCAACTTAATTCCTTCGTAAAGGAGGTAAAAGAGCCTGCTCAACCCCTCCAGATAGGGATATTGGGAATTGGAATAGGGAATTGGACTTAATGGTCAGATATTCATCAGCAGCCCTATCAGAGTGAGCATTAATTATGAGGTCTGTGTGGCCACATATCAATAGTTTTCATGGGAAAAGATTGTTCACTTCCTAAATACTCTCTCAGATGACCATAGCAATGTGCCAGCTTGTTTCAGTTCAAGCCGCTCAGGCTGTGTGATGTCGGCATGATAAAGCAGACATCACTGACTATGCCAGATCCCATACCAAAGATTTAACTTTTGATGGCCTGAACTTGTTTACTGGCAAGACTGATGAGATTTTAGATTGAGGGCTCACTGTAGCCGTGTCTTAGCACAAGATGGTTGCAAAACCACACTATACCTGCATCTACTGACAGATTTGGGTCTTTGTGTCAAAGGGAAAAAGTCACAATTCCCTCCCACCATGTCCATCCAATACATAAGATCAAATCTGAATTCTCCGAGAGCTTGGGCATTTTTATTTCTGGACAGACACAGAAGTTAATGTGCCTTATATATCAAGTTATTCTTCTTTTCCAATGTATCCTTTGGAACCTTCTAGAAAGTTCCATGGCTCCCTCCAACATTTGGAAGAAGAAGAAGGTGGTGGTTTTGGCAGGAATCCCCTTATATAGACGTGCTCTGGCTGGGTGGAGCTACTGGCAAAACACAAACTTTCTAGAAGGTTCTGAAAGATGCACTTTAAGTAGTGGAGTGAGAACTGAGGAAAGTAACTTGGCATGCTGGAGTATGTGTGGTAGATGGTGGGGTTCCTGCTAAAAAGCTACTCAGCTCTAGAGGGCTCTGAACAAGGTTTTGTGCAAGCTCAAGACCTATTTCTGTGACTTCACAGATGAACACTTGGTAGAACCACTCTTACAGGTAAGCAATCTGTTATCTCTTACATCAGTATGGCCACTGCAGTCATGGAAAACTTTTCTTTTCCCAAACAATAGAGAATAAAACGCCCACAAATATGTATATATCTCATATTGTCACTCGTCCACTGAAATTCTTCAGATGTCTGTTAATTATCTATGTATTTGCCATGTCTGCCATGCAGCAATCTCCATTTCTAACTTGTTTTATTTTGTAGTAACAACTAATTTCCCCACAGTTCTGAGACAGCTGTGGGAAAGTAATGAAATTGGCCAGACATGGAGGTATGGAGGAGAGGGCTTTCTGTCATAGCTGTGCAATTCTTGGTGATCATATTTTCATCCTTTAAATATGACATTCTGTTTAGTTCTGTTTAGAACACAGAATCTAGAAATTCTGTATAGAGCACAGTTATGTTGTTATTTCCAGTGCATTATAAACTCAATGTGACATCTGTTATTGTTTTTTTTTTCAGGATAGCTCTGGGATGAGATTATGGAAAAGACGCTGGTTTGTACTTGCTGATTATTGTTTATTTTACTACAAAGGTTAGTGAATAAAGGTCTGACTTTAAGATTTTTTTATGTAATGGAGTACTTATTCATGAACGTTAAATTTGTTCCGCAATGTTTTAGAAAATTTAAGAAAGACTTAGAAATTGTTTTTAAAGGTTTAACACATCCAGGAGAATACTAGAAATTAACCTCTCTCATACACCTCACTTCTATTTAATTCAGGGATAATTAAGTTGGAAGTGCTATTGGTAGATTTCACTGTTACTTATCTGTCAGCTTTTTAATCAGAGAATATGCAATTTTGGGGGATTTAGCACAGACAATGCAGTTGTCATACCCAATTTTTTATGAGAAAAGAAGAATTATGATTGGGCTATTACATGCTCTCACTTTTCTCCTATGAATAACTCTGGCTTGCTAGCAATGCTATATGTATACTATGCCTGAGGTACATTGATATCTTCATAATTTGGACTCCTGGAGAGGACTCATTCAAGACATTCCACCAGCATTTCAACAGCTTCAACTCTACCATCAGTCTCAGCCTGGAATTAGCTAGAGAGCAAGTCCACATTCTGGACACCACTGTACAGCTACACGACGGACACCTGAGTACCACATTATATCAGAGACCTACTGACTGCTACGCATATTTACATGCCTTCATTTTTCACCCTGAACATACCACCAAACCCATAGTTTACAACCAAGCCCTTCAATATAATCACATCTCTTCAGACCCACAAGACAGGGATGCCAAACTCATGGTATTACAAGCATTCCTCAAGCTACAGTACCCGCCATATGAAGTAAAACAACAACAACAAATCAACAAGGCAAGTCTTGTACCCAGGACTAATCTATTACAGAACAGGCTGAAGACAGGAAATGTCAGAACCCCACTAGTGGTCATATACAGCTCTCAATTGAGACCCTTCAGACTACATCATTGCTGAACTGCAACCTATCTTGGACAATAACACTGCCCTTTCAATGGCTCTTTGTGACAGGCCTGTACTTGCCTACAGACAGCCTCCCAATCTCAAAACAGTTACTTACTTACAGGAAGACACACAACACAAATGGGGAGACAGGTACAAGACTTTGCCAAAAATCCGGATGCCAACTCTACCTGCACATCTGTTCAGGAAATGTCATTACAGGAGCTAATCACATCACCCAGAATATCAGAGGTGCTTTCGCTTGTTCACCCTCTAATGTGATATATGCCATCCTCTGTCAACAATGCCCTTCAGCACTCTACATTGGGCAGTCAGGGCAGTCTCTGTGCCAGAGGATAAATGGACATAAATCAGACATTAGGAATGGGGATACACAAAAACCAGTTGAAGAATACTTCGGTCTCCCTGGGCATTCCATCTCTGATCTCAGGACAGCTGTACTTGAACAAAAGAACAACACAGGAAGATTGGGAAAGATAAACAGCTGAATTGGAATATATCCACAAATTCCAGTCCATCAACAGTGGGTTAAACAGAGACAATGGTTTCCTGGCAAGCTATACATATCATAACACTAGTTAACACCCTAGTCTCATGAGATTGCTCTTGAACCAGCCATCACACTACATTCTAAAACTTCCTCCACCATTTATATGGCCATCCACTCACCCTGGCCTTAGGCAACATCTTTCCTCTTGCCTTTGTCCATCTGTGATCATTGCTAAACTAACTAGTCACCTCATCACCATGCTCACTGGTTTTGCATTTCATTTCCATTTCTATGGCTATTCAACAGCCTGCTTATAAGGTTTGCTCCTGGCTGTGTCTTTTATTCTTGCATTTCTAGTTGTGTTTTTAACTTACTTGTTTTTGTGTTATGTTTTATTTATGATTTTGTATTTAACACATTTCATATGTATTTTATTATGAGTCCTCTAATTCTTTGGGCAAGAAAGGCAGGGAATAAATAACAAATCCTGTATTTAGCCATGTGGGCAGAAATAAGAAATTGCTTTATACCCTGAGCAGATGTCTTGTCTTGTCTGTATTGCCTAATGTGACTGATCCTTCTATTGGTGATGCTAGTACTTCAACCCAAGCTATGGTCCTTCCCCACCTTTATACTACCATTTATCTCAATGGCCATGTACTTGGGAATAGTAGCACAGTTACTAGCTCTTAGCAATGAGTCGTTATGTATTATTATTGCCTCAGTGCTGAAAGAAGTAGACAAGTCTTTTACTTGGAATAGCTGGCTGATGTCACAATGGACAAAACACATTAAATATCAAAGTATTTTAGTGTTCTGGTTTAAACAAGGAGACTAATTTGACATTTTCTTCATTAAAAAGACAGCAGAGAAGAATCTGTTCTTGGAAGTATACCGTTGCCTAGCTATGTAATATCACCAGTGGGACCTGAAGATCATATAAATCGCAAGTACTCCTTTAAGGTACATTTATTGATAGCAAAGCTTGTGATTTATTTTAAGCTGCAAACTTGCCACAGTTTTAGAAATATTATATTATTATTAGATGCTATGTGACTATCATCTCATTTCTTAGTTTATATTTCATGCATATGCAGGGAACCCAAAAAAAACATGAGTAGATCCTTCTGTACACATATCAGAAAGCCTTCTTTACTGCTTGGAAAGTTGCCCTGGAAAATTTGGTGGAGCCTCATTGTGTGGCAGAGCTGGAGTTGAAAGTGAAATTGTAGAAGTCCCTCTGTATATGTGCCCAAACGATCTTGCATGAAGATGTGAGACTTGTAGCCATGTATTTTAAATGATGATACCTGCTTCTTGGGCTGTGCCCCAGAAACGTTGCTCATAGAACCAACTGGAGGGGTGGCAACCCTGAACTAAATCCTAAATAAGAGATTAAATAGCATATTTTGATTTTTTTTAAAAAAAAACCAAACACTAGATTGTAAAAAAAAATACTGGCACAGAAATATGGCACAACTGGATTACAAGAGGACATTAAAGTTTACCCTTCAAGTAACAGGTTCCACAGCATGCAACACCTGCCCCCTGAAGTCCTTGTGGAATAGCAGCCCATAAGATATGCAAGGCTGTGCATATGAAAAACTGTTTCCTATTCACACCTGGAGATATGGGATTGAAATTCATTCCTTGCCTTTTAAAAATACCAGTGTCATTTGACTGTGCTGATGTCTGATATTTGCATGCATACTCTGAAACATGTAATGCTGGATTTCCTAAGTGCTCTGCATGAATGAAATCCTTAGTTATTAAAAAGGTAACAGCAAGTGCAAGATATTTACTCTGTGTAAGTAAAAAAAGAAAGGTTGTTTGAGTAGGCTTTGTTTTACTGTAGATTGTACTGTTAAATGGTGCTTCTCGGCATCCAAGGTGGGTTGAATGCATGGATTCTGTGTTAAATATGGTTTGGGAAGGCCCTAGAGATATTCACAGTTTTTCCACTTTCATATGGATCCTGCAACCCTAACCCTAGTGAATGTGGAGGGCCAACTGGTATATTTGTTTAGTTGTTTACTGTGTTTATGGACTGCCTTTCTTCATAGCTTCCATTTGAAGGTGTTACTTCTAGTTTTTCAAACTGTAGCTTAAAATACTGGTTAGCTAATAATAATAATAATAATAATAATAAAATTTATTTATACCCCGCCCCTCTGTTAAACAATCGGGGCAGCTTACAAAAATTAAAATACAATACAGATAAAAATCCCTAAACACCCCCACCCCCACCCTCCCCCATAAAAAATATTAAACAAGTATAAATTAAAAAGCAACTAATCTAAACTCACATTTAAAAACAATAAATACAATAAATAGCCAGTGGACTAAACGAGGCCAGGATCCCCTGAGGCCGGGATCTAATTAGGAAAGGCCTGCCGAAAGAGATCCATCTTTAGTGCTTTTTTAAAGCTACTCAGGCTTGTCATCTGACGGATCTCGTTCGGCAGGTCATTCCACACTTTGGGGGCGATTACCGAAAAGGCCCTCTGGGAGGTTGCAGACAGCCTAGATTTTTATGGCTGAAGCAAATTCCTCCCAGAGGACCGTAGTGCGCGGGGAGGATTATATGGGAGGAGTCGGTTCCAGAGATAAGTTGGACCCAAGCCATTTAGGGCTTTAAAGGTAATATCCAAAACCTTATACTGGGCCCGGAAACTGATAGGCAGCCAGTGGAGAGATTTTAATACTGGGGTTATATGGTCTCTCCGAGATGTTCCCCAGACCACTCTGGCTGCCATATTTTGTACCAACTGAAGTTTCCGGACCAAGCATGAGGGCAGCTCCATGTAGAGCGCATTGCAGAAATCTAGACGAGGTTACCAGCACGTGCACCACAGTCTCGAGGTCCCTTACTTCCAGGAAATGGCGCAGCTGGCGTATCAGCCGAAGCTGATAACAGGCACTCCTGACTGTCGCATTCACCTGACTAGTCATCTGAAGCGATGAATCAAGGAGCACCCCCAGACTGCGAACACAGTTCTTAACGGAGAGCATGACCCCATCCAGGACTGGAGGTTGCAACCCAACTCCTGGTTTTGGGGGCGCTACCGTGAGTACTTCCATTTTGTCTGGATTTAATCTCGAAATCTGTTTTTCCTCATCCAGCCCATTACTGCTTTAAGACAATCATTAAGAGGAGAGACGCCATCGGAATTCGAGGCAGACGCTCGGGACAAGGAGAAATAGATCTGGGTGTCATCAGCGTACTGATAACACCCAGCCCCATAACTCAAATAATCTCACCCAGCGGCTTCACATAGATGTTAAACAGCATCGGGGACAGGATGGCGCCCTGCGGAACGCCACAAGTAAGCTCCTTTCTGCTGGAGCAGCTGTCCCCAAGCAACACCCTCTGGGACCTGCCTGAGAGGAAGGAACAGAACCACTGGAGTGCAGTGCCTCCAATTCCTAACCCACTCAGGCGATCCAAGAGGATGCTATGATCTATCTTATCGAAAGCCGCTGAGAGGTCCAGAAGCACCAACAGGGACACATTACCCCTGTCGATGCTTAGATGCAGGTCGTCGGTCAAGGCAACCATGGCAGTCTCAACTCCAAATCCCATCCTAAAGCCAGTTTGAAATGGGTCTAGATAATCGGTTTCATCCAAGACCACTTGGAGTTGAAGCGCAACTGCCCTCTCAATCACTTTGCTCAAGAATGGTAACATAGAAACCGGCCTATAGTTGTTCATGTCCAGGGGGTCAAGGGAAGATTTTTTCAGGAGCGGCCTAACGGCTGCTCCCTTTAAACAAGATGGAACACACCCTTCTCTGAGGGATGCATTGATGATATCCTTAAGGAACACCATCAAGGCAGTCCCCCCCTGGATGGCCAGCCATGAAGGGCAAGGATCGAGAGGGCAGGTTGTCTTCCTCACCCTACCAAGTAGCTTGTCCACGTCCTCGGTACTCAGATTGAAATTGATCCAGTAAACTTACATCAACGGAGTTGCTGGACACCTCATCAATTGTTTCTGTCAAATTACTGGCATCTAAGTCAGCTCTTATCCGAGAGATTTTATCTGCAAAGTAATTGTTAAACGCGTCACAGCAGGCCGTCGTTGGGTTAAACAACGGGTTCTGCGCAGGAATAACCTGCGTCATCTCCCTTACCACCCTAAACAGCTCTGCTGGACGGGACTCTGCAGACGCAATACGTGCAGAGGAGAATCTCTGCAATGCACGTATTGCCTCTTGATAGGACCAAAGAAAGTTCCTATGACGAGTCCTGTCAGATAAGAGTCGAGTTTTCCACCGTTGTGCTCTAGTCGTTGTCCAACCCGCTTCATTTTCCTAAACTCTGCTGTATACCATGGCTTACGGTTTGGAGCGGGTTGGAAAGGACGCTTCGGAGCGATCGTGTTGATAGCCTTGGTAAGGTCGGTGTTCCAGGTATTAACCAAAGCTTCGACAGGGTCACCGGCATTACCAACCATTAACCCCTCCAAGGCTTTCTGGAATCCTATTGGTTCCATTAGCCTTCGGGGGTGGACCATTCTAATGGGTCCACCACCCCCGGTGGGGCGGGAAGAGACTCTTAGTTCAGTCTTGACCAGGAAATGATCCGTCCATGACAATGCGGTGGTTTTAATAACCACCGCCCACGGATATTCCTGTTCCGTACTGAAGACCGCATCAAGGGTATGACCTGCACAATGTGTGGGCCCGATGACCATTTGGGATAGGCTCATGTTCATCATCGTTTCCATGAACTCCCAAGCCGCACCAGTCAGATTTGTCAAGCTGGTCTCAAGTGGAACGTTGAAGTCTCCCAAAACTAAAAGTCTGGGTGACTCCAACAGCAACTCTGAGACCAGCTGTGTCAGCTCGGTTAGGGAGTCTGCTAGACAACGGGTTGGTCGGTATGCTAGCAGAATCCCCAAACTATCCCTGGTCCTCAGACTAAGGTACATACACTCAAAGTGGACTGTGTTTCAGACAGGTATCCTGGTCAAGGTCAGATTGTCCTTATAAACCAGAGCCACTCCGCCCCCCCTTGCCCACTTGCCCTCACCTGCCCACTGACAGAATACCCAGCTGGAAGGGCCTACGCCCAAGTGACAGCGCTATCCTCTCCCAGTCAGGTTTCTGTGAAGCAAGCCAGGTCGGCATTCTCATCCAAGAGAAGATTGTAAATAATGTGAGTTTTATTCTTAACTGACCTGGCATTGCAGAGGAGCAAAGTAAGGTTCTGTGGAATGGTTGGTACGCTCTCCAATCCATTCCGGGAAACAGGGTGAACTGAAGGTGGGATAGCTAACAAACAGCGATCCCGCCTTCTTTCGTAGCATCATGCATTTGCAGTGGTAGTAACAATCATAGTTCTTCTTTGTAGTCTCTGTGACTCACTCAAATGGGTTTACTGCACCTTACAGAGCTGTTATGTAAGTGTTTTGGCAATAGCCCCTCCTCCCCTGGTCCATGTGACTGGCCAATTCCTGCTCAAAATCAGAGTTCCTTTTTGTTCTCCACTATAAATCCAAAGATTTGCAGAATTATGAAGGGGGGGGAAACTTTAAATGTATTGGAAACTAACCCCAGAATAGCCTCAGGAGGACTGAGCATGCTCAGTGGACATGAAATACTGACTTGTTGAGGAGGGAGGAATGGAGAAGCAAGGGGAAGGATGGCATATGCTGGAAGAGGGCATGACAGGCTGAATGGAACTGTGAACAACAAGGGCGCTCCACAGCACAACATTTTGTCTCAGGTCCCACTTGTACACTTGCATAATATAATGTCACGGTTGTACTATTTTGGTTGGAGATATATTTAAGAAAGAAATCGATGCAGTTCAGCCAAGTTAATGATCAAGTGAAATCTAATTATCAGTGACAAAACTAGCCATCTTCCTATTGCTCCCCCATTAAAGTGAGAGGAGTTTAATAAAAATGCTTTATCCTGGCTAGAATGAACACCATTATTTAAAATAGTCTACATGCAGAATGTACTTGGTTTTTCAGACAGTTGTGTTAAAAATTATTTGTTACATTGGGGCCTAAGATTTTGACCAGGTACAGAAATAACCACAGTTAGGTGGTTTCCTAGTTGCCTGTCCCATCACTTCCTATTGGGCTGCCCCCTCTCCTTTTAGTTTAGGAGTGGACTGTGGTGAACATGCAGTCTACACCTGTGTTAATATAAAAGCATAGTTAGCTCCAATGACATTTGTAAACCACAGATTATAAACTGTTTTGTTGGTATATTTACCCAAAGTACTGACATGCACATAATGCTAAATCACAAATAGCACCAAAAGTGAAAGGAAGGGAGCGATCCCTCCACAAGAGCAAGGGAACTGAACCCACAAGCAACTCTCCACAGGCTAATTACCACAGGTCTTAACAATATCATGCTAGTGTCTGACTACTAACATGCTAGAATGTCTTTCCCCTTCCCTTATCTTTCCTTGCAGAACTTTACATCCTGTACAAAACAGCTGCAGAAGGTTTCACAGGCCTCTGGAGGAAGTTTTTAGAGTGGGTGGGGAAGAGGATGCAAGAGGTGGGGGGATTGCTTTCTTCCCATTTCAACTGATAATAGTTACTTCAGTGGAACCATCATATTGGACACTGGCCAATGCTTGTTATACTGTAGTGGATTCCCATGCCTACGTATCCAAGAAAGCATAAAGCATACACAAATATTTATTGATCTTGTGACCATAACATAATGCATACATGTACAAGCTATCATTTGTTTCAATATAAAATATTAGTTACATTAAACATTAGAATTCTGAACCATAGTATAAATAATAAATAAATTATATAGTTCATGTTTTCATATATTTCTATTTGTAAATCACTCTTGAGGATGATCCTGTAAAGAAAAAAAATGTGATAAGTGGATCACTTTCCCAGACTGTTTGCCTATAATATAATTCAGGCATTATATTTTCTTTTCAAGGCAAGGAATTATAACAGAAAGAAACACCCATTAGTTTTATCTCTGGCTTTCAGCTTTTCTCTAAGTGGAAAATGTAATAGCTGAATTGATCCTTAAAGGCAAACTGTCTGAGTATTTGTCTCTTCTGCAGTATCATTCTCATTTCTGTGTCCTAAAGTCTAGGCTCAAAGTACAGTATTTTCATAGATTTTCCTTGTGTTTTTTCTGGGCTGTGAGGCCGAGTTCTGGAAGAGTTTCTTTCTGACGTTTCGCCTGCATCTGTGGCTGGCATCTTCAGAGAATGGTTGGGTAGGACTGTGTGTGTGTGGAGGGGTTATATACCGTGAAGCCCTGTTGGGGATGTAAATTTATGTATTTGAATGGTTAGTTTCTGGTTATAGAAACACAAGGCTCGTTAGTATCTGTTTGGCTAATGGTTGGTTGATGGGCCATTATCTCCTGGGAATACCCCTGTCCCTGGGTGGAATTCTTTTGTAAGTGTTGAGTTTTGATTCTATTGTGTTTCAAAACTGGGAGCCAGATTTTGTTTACTTTTAGGGCTTCTTCTTTCCTGTTGAAGTTGTCCAGGTGTTTGTGGATTTCAGTAGCTTCTCTGTGCATTCTGACATGATAGTTGTTGGCCTGGCCCAGAATTTCTGTGTTTTCAAATAACATTTTGTGTCCAGGTTGGTTTATAACATGTTCTGCTACTGCTGATTTTTTTGGCTGGCCCAGTCTGCAGTGTCTCTCATGTTCCTTGATTCTTGTTTGCACACTATGTTTAATGGTCCCTATGTAAACTTGTCCACAGATGCATGGTATGCAGTAAACTCCTGCAGCTGTGAGAGGGTCTCTTTTATCCTTCACTGAGTGCAACATTTCTTGGATATTCTTGGTTGGTCTGTATATAATTTGGAAGTTGTGTTTACTCATCAGTTTCCCTATTTTGTCTGTGACTTCTTTGATGTATGGTAAAAATACCTTCCCTTTGGGTGGCTGTTTTTCTTCATTTCCCAGTGGAGAGACCTCAGAGTATCCTCAAGATCTCTGGGTTAGTTCCACCCACTCACTCCTGGTAGGCATGTAACAAAACAAAACTTTATGTAGGCCCCTTCCTCTGAGGTCATCCAGGGTCAGTTGTTTCCTGCCTACCACTCCTGGAGGTAGCTTAGTTTCTGAGCTCCTAGTTTGGAGACGTGTTTGGAACAAAGGCTGAGTGGCCATTATGGAGAGTTCTAAGGAAACTAAGGAGAGGACAAAGGTATCTAAGAAGGTGGACAAGACCCCTGCATTGCCCAAGATCCCATGTTGAAGAAGGGGGGCAACCCCTCTTGTTGACCAACGAACCTTCCCTGATTCCTCCTCCTCCTTTGGAGCTGGGAGAGATTCAGGAAGCAGCAGCTGGGGTCATTCTCCTACAAGAGGAGGTAGAGACCATGTAGAGTTGGGGGAGATGTCCGATGAGATTGTGGCTGAACCCGGCTTCCCAGTGGTCCCAGATGAGGAGGCCATGAGTACAGAGTAAGGACCCTGCACCAGGCTTGGCTGCGTGGGTAAAGGACTTCGTGGCCAGGGAGGCTTTGGGGGTTTTGGCTGCTGGCCTTGCCCAGCCAGCCCTGTTGGGATTAACTGGTTTGTGGCGGGGGTGGGTGGGCATCCAGCTTTGGGATCTGAGCCTTCCACCCCTCCAACCCTACCAATCCTCCCTGTCGCCATAGATTTCCCCGGGGGGTGCCTTCTCAGCCCTTGCCCAAGCAGTTTTGGCGTCATTCCAGACCGCTCCGCCATTTCAGGGGGTTGACCACGCTTACTGCCGGTCTACACAGCAGTTGCAGCCCTCCACTCACCCCAGCCAGCATCAGCCCAGCCAGCTGAGTCTTGCCGGCCTTCCCCTCCCTCTGGCTGTGTTACCGCAGCAGCAGCTGACTGGGGTCACTCCTTCACCCCCAGTACCGGGCCTTTCCTCCCAGGGGATCCCCTTACTGCCCCCACTCCAGCCTCCCTCTCACCATTTGACCAGCGAGAGGCCACAGCAGAAGCAGACAAACAAGCAGACAAACTGCAAGGCAGAACCAAAGACACACACTCTCTCCTGTGACTCTTTTAAAGCGGCAGCTAGAGGGAGTCGGGGAGACAAGGCAGAATCAAAAACCTGGCCTGGATGCTCAGGAAGGGAGCGGGAATTAGAGAGCAGGCCTGGGACTTCTGGCTTTTTGTGGGCTGGTGCCCCCCCTGCAATGGATGAAGCCATGTCTGGCGGGGGAGGGAAGATGATGAAGAGGAGTAGGAGGAGGAGGATTGCTCAGGATCAGAGGTGGGGCTACCCTTCCCCCTTCTAAGCATCAAAGACTGGAGAAAGTAAAAGAGGCAGCTGATCCTCATTCTTCGGCTGAGGAGGGGGAAGTGTCAGAGGAGGAGGATTCCACAGAGGGATCCGATCTAGATCATGACACTGAATTTTCTGCTGAGGAGGGGGGGATCCCAAGACCACCCGCTCATCTACAAGGCTTTTCAAGTTAGAGGATCTTCCCACTCTATTTAGAAAGACTGTCAAGACTCGGCCTCAGCCTGAGTCAGTCTGCAGTACTGCAATTGGATCCTGACCTCCATAAGATGTCAACTGACTTCTTTCCATCATCCATGTCTCCATCCATGGAGATGCCTGTGCCAGCTAATTTAATGCATGTTCTGAGAGATGAGTGGGGAGCACCAGCTGCAAGTAGGTCACAGCCCTCTTTTGCCAAGAAGTTGTAATCCTTGCCCAAGAAGGTCATGTCTAAGCTTCAGGTTCCTCTTGTTGATGCTCCTGTTTCTGCATTGGTTTCGTCTGCTGTGTTTTGTCATGATGGTGAGGACACACTTAAGGTTCCTGAGGACAGACACAAGGATGTTGCCCTTAAGAGGACACACAAGGCATTATCTTTGGCCATTAGAGCTTCCATTACTGCCACGATGGTCGCAAGGGCTTCATTACAATGGTCCAGGGATCTACTGAAGGAGGTCCCAAAGTCCAAGCTCAAGGTGCGTCAGGGACTTAATAAGATCTCCCATGCTTCAGCCTTTCTTGCTGACAGCCCACTGGATGCAGTCCGATTTTCTGCCAGGGCTCAAGGCGCAGCGGTAGCAGCCAGACATCTGTTATGGCTTAAAAATCTGGCATGCAGATTTCAAGTCCAAGCAAAACCTAGTTTTTTCTCCCTTCTTGGGAGAGAAACTATTTGGAGAGTGTCTGGAACCTGTTCTGGTGAAAGACAAAGACAAGAAAAAAGCCCTGATTTGTTCCTTCAGACCGCAGTCTAGGAGTACCTCTTCCTCTGGTTTCAACAGAGAGAATAGGGGTTTCAAACAGTGCTGGGGAGACAGCAAGTCACAGCGCAGGGGGCAATCTGGAGCTGCTGGTAGACCTTTCCGTTCCTCCGGTTCAAAACCCAATGTCAAGAACCAGCAAGCATGACTTGAGGGTACCGGTCAGGGGCACGCTGCAGAACTTTGTCTCGGCCTGGGAGAACTCAACCAGACAAATGGGTCCTTCAGACACTACGCTAAGGTTACCACATAGAGTTCTCCCACCTGCCCCCGTGCCGCTTCATCCCTACTCCATGATCCAGGGACCCAATGAAACATCAACTAATGCTAGTTGCTATTTCCAACTTGATAGATTTAGGAGCACTAGAGGAGGTTCCGAGTGCCCAGCGGACCCAAGGCTGTTACTCCAATATTTTCCTGGTACTCAAGAAGAACGGCAGCTGGTGTGCCATCCTCAATTTAAAGGGCCTCAACTGCTTCGTTTGACTGCGCAAGTTTCAGATGGAGACATTATAGCACATTCTAGAAACCCTCAGACCAGGGGATTTTCTCTCCTCCTTGGATCTACAGGATGCGTATCTCCACGTTCTGGTTCTACCACAACACTATCGGTTCCTCCGCTTTGCCTACCACAGGAGACACTATCAGTACAAAGCCCTACCCTTCGGCCTCTCTTTGGCCCCGAGGGTGTTCACGAAGATCATGGTAGCCTTGGTGGCTCACTGGAGAAAGCTGAGTTTGCATGTTTACCCCTATCTAGACAAGTTACTGATTCGTTCACCGTCCGAGATACAGACAACGAAGGATGTCCAGCAGGTTCTTGGCCCGCTTCTGGAACACTGGTTTCTGGTGAACTGGGAAAAGAGTTCATTGACACTGACCAGAAGAATCCAACATCTGGGTGCAATATTGGATACTCAGACAGGTCAGATTTTGTTACCTCAAGAGAGGATTCAGGCTTTACATCGCTCCATTTTCCGTGTCTTGACATCACGCAAGGTGGACATCATGCAGCTCGCCCAGTTATAGGGATTGATGATAGCAGCCATAGAGTGTCTTCCTTGGGCCAGGTTCTATGCGAGGCCCCTTCAGTGGCTCCTGCTTCCCTTTCAACAGGACATAGCAGTCAAGCCTTGCAGAAAGGTACTAATTCCTCAGGAGGTGAGGGAGTCACTTCCATGGTGGATGTCTGGAGTGGTTCTAAGGGGCTGACCCATTTGGTACCCTGAGAGGGTTCAAGTCACAACGGACACTAGTCTCCAAGGTTGGGGAGCGCACTGCAGGGACCAGTTGGCTCAGGGCCAATGTACACAGGAGGAGACACATCATAGCATCAATCGGCTGGAACTTTGGGTGGTCCATCTGGCCCTTCTGGCTTTTCTGCTGCATGTGTGGGGCAGGGCTGTCCTTGTGCGGACCGACAACACCACAACGAAGGCCCACATAAATCGAGAGGGGGGCACGAGGTCCAGGTCCCTCATGGAGAAAGCGTCTCTTTTTTTGCAGTGGGCAGAGACAAACCTGCTGTCCCTAGAGGCGGAGCATCTGCAGGGCTTGCTCAATTCCAAGGTGGATTGGCTCAGCAGAACAGACATCGACCAGGGAGAGTGGAGTCTTCATCCGGAGGTGTTCGAATTGGTCTCCCAGTCGCCCGACGCTGGATCTTTTTGCTTCCCCAGTGAACACCAAGCTGCCCCAATTCTTTTCAAAGTATCTGAGCAAGGGCGCCAAGGGGATGGATGCTCTGACTCATCCATGGCCTCCCGAGCTTCTTTATGCCTTCCCTCCCATTCCACTGATAGCAAGGATATTAAGTCAAGCATGGATGGAGGAAGCGGAGATCATTCTGATTGCTCCAGCCTGGCCCCGGAGGGCTTGGTTCTCCGAGAGTCTGTCGATGGAGTTAGCGTCGATGCCTCTTCCGACTCGGATGGATCTGCTGTCACAGGGGCATGTTCATCACCCAGATCCTGATTGGCTTCAACTTCACAACTGGAGATTGAGAGGGAGATGATGAGAGCTAAGGGCTATCCCCGGTTGGTAGTAGAGACTATCCTTGCCGCTAGACGTGATTCCACGCAGAGGATTTATGAATATAACTTCAGGGTTTTTCATCAGTGGTGCAGAAGAAAGAAGCTTAATGAGTTGGATATATCGGTTCCTACGCTTTTAGGCTTTTTACAGGATGGAGTTGCACGGGGACTTCACCCCAACACCATCAAGAGGCAGGTGGCTGCTATTGTCTCAAGACTGCCACCTGACAAGGCTCCACAGATATCGACTCATCCAGATCTACAAAGGTTTCTCAAGGGGATTTCTAATTTGGCTCCCCCTACAGTCCATAGATTTCCATCATGGGATTTGCACACGGTTATGAAGGCTTTGACGGTCCCGCCGTTTGATCCCCTCAAGCAGGTTTCCCTGAAACATATGCCATGGAAGGTCCTCGTGGCCATCACATCGGCACATAGGGTATCGGAATTAGGGGCGTTGTCTGTATGAAAGGACCTCTGCCTCATCAGGCCAGATTCGGTAGTCCTCCGTACGTGCCCGGACTTCAAACCAAAGGTGAACACTGTCTTCCACGTTTCACAGGATATTCTTCTTCCATCATTCTGTCCAAACCCTTCGAGAGAGTTGGAGAGGATTTGGCACACTCTTGATGTCCGTAGAGCGATACTGATCTACATGAAGAGGACCAACTCATTCAGACTATCGGATTCTATGTATTGGATTCTATGTCAGTACACCCAAGATACTTGGGCCGCAAAGGCTCTTCCTCTACTTTGAGCAGGTGGATTTGTGCTTGTATTGCCACCTGTTATGAGTCCCTGAACATTCCGGTTCTGGAGGGTGTCCTAGCCTGCTCTACCAGAAGTGCAGCAACCTCAGCAGCGTGGAACAGGGACACTTCCCTGGAGGAGATTTGCAGGGCGGCCACATGGAAGTTTTCATCCCTGTTTCTCCATCATTATAGACTTGACAAGCTGCAGTCTCCTGAAGCTGCATTTGGCAGGAGGGTTCTGCAGCAGATTGTCAGGCCCTAGTAGCCGGATTTTTCTCTATGCCAGCTCCCACCCTGGTTGTTTTGTTTTGTTTTTTTGGTGGGCTTTGGTAGATCCCAGAGATCTTGAGGCTACTCTGAGGTCTCTCCACTGGGAAAAGGAATGTTGGTCTTACCTGTAATATGTTCTTTTCCAGGGGAGAGACAAAGAGTATCCTCCCCACCCGGGACGCTGGCACACAAACACAAATATATTTTTTGTTTATGGACTGTAATCTTTTTCTTTTTTCCTGTTTGCTATTTTTTGTTCATGTTAATGTGTTTTTCCAGGAGCTCATATGGAGGCTTTTGTATGAACTGGCCAGAGGTGGGTCGCTCCCCCTGGATGACCTCAGAGTAAGGGGCCTACACAAAGGTTTTTTTGTGGGTTTTTTGTTTTGTTTTGTTTTGTTACCTGCCTACCAGGAGTGAGTGGGTGGAGCTAACCCAGAGATCTTGAGGATACTCTTCCTCTCTCCCCTGGAAAAGGATGTATCACAGGTAAGACCAGCGTTACTTTCCTATGGTTTTTCCTGGCTCTGGCTGCTCTTGTAATGTCTGATCTGGAGTAACCATTAACCTATAGGGCCCAGTTTAGGTGCTTCAGTTGGTCCTCCAGGTAGTGGGCTTTGCAGAAACTCTTCCAGAACTCGGCCTCACAGCCTGGAAAAAGACCAAGGAAAATCTATGGATACCAGCCGTGAAAGCTTTTGACTTCGTACAGTATTTTCATTTTCCAGCAGCCTTCAGATCTATTGTTGCCACTTTGATTAAAATATCTTTTAATATGACTGCTGTCATAAATATATATTGTGAAGAGTATATTCATCTGAAATCATTTATTTAGACTATTGTGTATTCTTAGGAAATACATGTTCTTATTAATCTATGTATTCTTCATCGTAGTAGACCTGCTCTGTAAAAATTGTTCAAAAGCTAGCTTTCCTCTGCCTCAGAGAGTGCATTGTTGGTGTAAATTTGTGTGGCTTTTTTTAAACAAAATATTTATTGTGTCATAAATACTCCTTACAAAATGAATGAGCTTGTTTATGCATGCAACAAAGCTGAAAATATAATGTCCCAGTACAGAGTTCATTATTAAATAATTTTATTAGTGGAATCTAATTAGAAGCAAGCCCTTCTGTGTTCAGTGGGATTTACGTCCCAGTAAGAGTACCTATACTATATAGGACTGCAGCCTAAAAATAAAATTTTCCAGATTGAAAGTAGCTTATTCGACTCATTCTTTGCTTAATAAGTAAAGCTTGTTTCTAAAATATTCTAGGACATTTATAAAGAGTTCTAGTTATTTAGTCTAGAATCAGTTTCTTGCTTGACTTGATACTTTTACTTTTATGTGTATCAGTAGGACCCCAAGCTTATTGACTTGCTTCTGCTCATCATCCTTAAAATTTGAACTGTAAAGGCTAACATGCTCTATCATGGTTAGGTTACAGAGACCTAACTTAATATGAGAAAATCAAGTGTTTCACATTTTTTTCTGCCTTGTGAGCCTCTGAATGTATCTAAATTGGCTGATTTGGTAGTTTATGTAGAATTCTGGAAGGTACAATGCTAACAATTACTCTGCTTTCTTAGTTCTACCACAGGTAGAATTAAATTTGCTCAACCGATCCTTGATAATTTCCATTCACAACTACCAAGTTGATTGCATTTAAAATCCATGCTGCTTTCTTCCTTCAAAAAATCAACACACTATGGGGGAAATAAAGGGGGCTGGACTGACGAGCTGACTATATATGTGGCCATTTTGTGAAAGCAGATAATGATGCCTGCTTTTTAGGATATTACTTATTTCATTATGTTGCCTTTCTATGAATTATTTAGGATTTCTGCTCATTTACCTTGCTCACTTTTTTGTCCTTGTTTTGTTCTTATTGGTATGCTCTTGGGGTTTGCTCTCCATTTCTTCTTCTGTGCAATGCGGGAGAGAGCCTGCCTATCCTTCTCCCTCTTTCCAGCATAAGGGCATCTGAATGCATGAATAGGTACCAATATTACTTTTTTTTATCCCTATTGTGAATGTGTTTGTGTTGTCCCTCAGAAATATTTCGTACTTTGTTGTGCTTTAGAAATACTTAGTCATAATTTTAAGACTTCACAAACCCCGTCTGTGTTTTCCTATCACTGACCGTCCTCACACTGAAAATCACACATTTGTGTTACTTGTTTGGTGTGATGCTTAGAGATAACTGATATACATTTGGACAGCACTGTTTTATTTAACCAGTTATACATGCTAGTTCCAGTGGCAAGGGTTTCCTGATAAAACTGTATTCACTGCTATTTCAAATATTGTAAACAGGTTTTCCTTAGCTGCTGAACATGGATGAGTGCAGTGTTCTCCTTCTGCCTGCTGCCATTTTAACTAGATAATAAACAGTATGCGGTAGTTATTTCTGCTTTTATAGTGAGTTTTTAACCCATGCTACGTTGGAGGGATTCAAACAGAGCTGTATTTAATGCTGTTATTGCACTTGTTGTAGTGGTATAATCAACCACAAGTGAGAAGGGGAGATTCCTCTTTTTTTCATGAAGTCCCAGATGAGCCTAAAAACTTCCTCTGGAGGGCCAGAACTGCTCACCCTGTTTTTTGGTGCCAGAGAAGGCAGTCAGGGGAAGGGGCTGAAAATTCCAGTGCTACTGCAAGTGTCACTTTGGATTTAGGCATCAGTCTTTATTGTGGTTATATGGCCTATTCAAATTAAATTATACTGTTGCAATCTATATTTTAACAGTTTAAAAAGTAAACTGTAAAAAGGTTTTAAAAAAAAAAAGTAATAATGGTGGATTAACAGTACCCAAAAGAACTCTACTAAGAATGTATGTGTGTATGAGTATGTGCCTTCAAGTTGCCTGTCAACTTACGGTGGCACCATGAATTTCACTGGGTTTTCTTAGGTAAGGAAAACTCAAAAGTGGTTTTGCCAGTTCCTTCCTCAGAAATACAGCCTACAGCACTTGGTATTTGTTGGTCTCCTATCCAAGTACTAACCAGGGCTGATTCTGCTTAGCTTCCAAGATTGGAGAGTATCTGGTGTCTTTAGGATATTTAGGCCCCCTTAGGCCCCCTGCTAAGAATTGTTGTGTTGTGCTGCATACCTTCAAGTCATTTCTGACTTACAGTGACCCTAAGGGGAACTTGGGAGATTTTTTTAGCAGAATTTGGTTCAGAAGGGGTTTGCCCTCTCTGTCCTGTGAGGCTGAGAGAATGTGACTTGCCCAAGATCACCCAGTGGGTTTCCATGGCCGAGTGGAGGTTGGAACCCTGATCTCCCAATGTCCTAGTCCAACAATCAAACCACTACACCATGCTGGTTCTCCCTGCTAAGAATAGTTCCCATATATTAAATTTAGAAAGAAGTTCATTTGCATGAGATTACTGCATACTCAGACAGTTTAAATTCTATTCTTCCAAAGAAAATGGTAAGTTCAGCAGTTCACAAAATACTAAATTAATAATATTGGGGAAAGACTCAGTTTTGAAAAAACATGGCATGTTTGTAGATGGATTGAGAGTTGTTTTTATGAGGCATTAGTAGTCTGATAATACTCAGCAATTTGAGCATTACTTGTATTTGAAATACTGTGAAAGGTTTCACACAAGATTAGATAGATTTTGTGCTGTTAAAACTGTCATTGTGCTTTTGAAGCCAGCAAGAATGGTTAGTTATCCTTTGGTCTAATCCTCTAGCAGGAAGCAGACTGCCCTATACAAACTGGAGTCTCTATAGACTACACAGGAATTGTATGCACTGCTACTTAGATTGAAAGTTTAGCAAGCAAGTTGTCTCACTAGTCAGCAGTGTCTGAACCCAAACATTAAAGAAAGTTTTACAGTTACAGCACACAAGTGGGAACCCATGAAAACGTTAGTGGTTTGTGTATTTTGCTTGTGACATTTTGTTGTATTTCTTTTTTTATATTTAATTTTTTAAAGTTTATTTTCTATTGTATAAATTATAACTTTCCCTTTGAGTGTTGGCCCTACTGACAGCATTTATTTCTAATTTTTCCAGTCATATTAATCTCTTCATTATCCTTACTAAAACTCATTCCATTTTCAATTAACTATAAATTTCTAAATTATAATGCCATATTTCTTGCCTTTCCTTAGATATACAATATGACATCATTATTGTTTTTCTAAATTTGCTTCTCCATTTCTCCATGTATTTTTTAATTTACCCTCATGGAGTATTGCTTATATTGTATAACTGTGCAGAACCTTTCCACTTCAGTGTTAAAAATAAAACCAGTCTATAACTTTCCTATTGGAGGTTCTATAATCTTAAAATTTGTATTTCCATCAAACAGATTATGAACAGCATATATTTACTGCTTTTTTCTACTCATATTGTGAGCCTAATGGGAATCTCTGCTTAGTTTAGTATAGAAGATGCGAAGTTTTAATCTCTTCTTCTGGCAAATGGGAGAAGAGAGGATGTAAGCTCAAGGCTTGCTCCATTTCATGAATATAACACTAAAACTAAGATTTAGTCTTGCATCAGAATAGGTCTTATACTATGTGTTTCTTTCTGTATATTCAGAAATGCAATCATATACACTTTTGATATAGTATTATTTTTCTCTTCCCCTTTTGTGAATTGTTTAAATACGCTTAAGAAATGGAACCTAATTCCCACAAAATAGGCTTTTTGTAGTTCTGAATGAAATCACAGTTTTGCTCATATTATGTACCCTCTATTTTGTTCTTTTCCTCAGTCTGTTCTGATGATGGTAGACTTCATTCTGACCAACATATTTTGAGGCACTTCTGGGCACCAGTTACACAACAGTTTTTATCATGGGGAGAAATGGGGATTCCCTCATCCCAAGTTCGTCCCTTGTTGTTTATACGATTTGTCACGGTAGCAGAAGTCTCAGTTTTTTATAGTTCTTGTCCTTGAGTGCCTCCATCCCAGGATAGGGGCGCACAACAGAGCAGTATTTTGATTGGTCTGACTTTTGAGGGGACGGACTTACAACAGAAGCCTGGCAAGGCTGGATCTGCCATTTTGTGAAAGGTCAGAACCACCCCTGCCAGGCACAGCTACACTTGCCTCTAACTAGATCTCCCCTCCCCTGTCCCATGGAGCTACAGCCTCCCACCCTTGCACAGGGGGTGTGTCTTCTCCATGACTAGCAGTCACAGAAACCACCCCTGGCCCGCGCAGCCTTGCCCCCTTGCAGCCGTGCAGGGTGGGGGAATCTTCTCTGTCCCTGCCAGTCACGGAGAAGACCCCTCCCACCCTGTGCAGCCTCCCCCCTTGCAGCCTTGCGGGGTGGGGGATCTTCTCTGTCACTGCCAGTCACTCACAGTCACAGAGAAGACCCCTGCCACCCCGCACGGCTACACCCTTGCAGCCACGTGGGGTAGGGGGGATCTTCTCCATGACTGCCAGTCACAGAGAAGATTCCCCCCGCCCTGCGCAGCTGCAAGGGTTGGGAAAGCCACCAAGGCCGGGAGGGGCCTTCTCCATGTCTGGCAGTCACGGAGAAGATCCCCCCCCCCATGCGGCTGCCAGGGGAGAAGCCACATGGGCCAGGAGGGGTCTTCTCTGTTACTGCCATTCACAGAGAAGATCCCCCCGCGGCTGCAAGGGGGGTAGCCACACAAGGTGGGAGGGGTCTTCTCCGTGACTGGGAGTCACAGAGAGGATCCCTCCACCCCACGCAGCTGCAAGGGGGGGAAGCTGCACAGGATGGGGGGGTCTTCTCCGTGATGGCGAGTAACGGAGAAACACCCCCGCCCTGAGCAGCAGCAATGGTAAGTGGAAAGACACGAGGGGATGGAGGAATCTTCTCCATGACTGGCAGTCATGGAGAAACACCCCCCCCCCGGCCCGCGTGGCTGCAAGGGTGGGGGAAAGCTGCCCAGGGCGGGGGGTGTTCTCTGTGACAGTCACGGAGAAGACCCCTTCACCCCACGTGGCTGCAAGGGTGAGGGGAAAGCCTCTCCCACCCCGCACAGCGGCAAGGGCAGCGGGACTTGGGGCTTCTCCCTAGATCCATGGCTGTGGGCAGGGGAGGGAAGAGACCTTGCCTGGCACTCAGCTGGCTGCTTTAGACCCAGCGGAGGACTGTGGTGGGGCTTAACAAACTGGTGATTTCAAGGCTTCCCTTGTAAGCCCGCCCCCTCCAATGTTCAATCAATCAGAAACCATCCCATGTCCTGGGATGGTTCCTGGTTGTTCAGACAACCAATAGCACTGGCTGTCTCGGACTTTCCTCAGAAAATCCTGAAAAATAGAGGGGTGGGAAGTCACGGGTTAACTGGGCTTTTTGATACCCCATCCTTCTGAATAGCCCGTGATGCGTGTGAACTACCAGGGATCGGCACAAATTCCTCTTGGGCTTTTTATGTTGTGTAAACGAGGCCCTGCTGGATATGTTACCTCTCTGTTTGTGCCATGTGAAACCATTTGACATTTGCTCATCCTGAGAATCCTCCAGTTTCATAGTGCAGCCCGATTCTTCCCCCTCTTCCTGCCCTTGTGGCTTAAAAGATAAATGCATTCTTAATAAGTTAAGATATATCACCTCATCACTAGATGATCCATTCTTTTACTGAGTTAAATAAAACATCAAAATACAACAAAAGTGGGAGGATATCATTCTTTCAAACATCACTCTTAAATACTGTTTTCTGTGGTAACAGGATTGAGTTGGCAAAGGAAAGAACAACCCAGCCACAGAACTATTTAAGACCTCCAAGCTTTAAGAAATACTGTAAGATGTATCCTATTTTGAGCTTTCAGGATCAGACCATATCAGTCATATGTCAATGAAAAGTTGTCCCTCTTTTCATGAGTGTAGTAGCATAATTTAGACATTGCAACTCATCTGTATATCTATGCTGTTTTCCAGCAGAGAGGGGAGGGCATCCTTCCTCTTGGGTATTGGCTCCGCCTCCAGCTTAACAGGCAGGGCAACCTACAAATCAAAATCAAGCACATCCAACCCCCTCGGAGGAGGAGCCAACCCCAAGTCCCCCAGATTAGTTCTGCCTGTTGGCGAAGCAGGTCAGGGCCTTTGTGTGCTCCAGCACTCAGCAGCAAGACAAAGGGATCCATCATGGCGGCCCCCATGCGCGACCATGTGCGCGGAGGAGATCGATCTGGGCCGAGCTGGGACCGAATCCCAGCAGGGAGACAGGGAGCTCCGCGCACCCCCAGCGGGTCGCGCGTTGAGCTCCACAGCGGGCGATGTACTAGCCCGCGCGCGTGATGGGGCCTTCCCTTTGGAGGCGGACCACGCAGCCCGCGCCGGCTCACAGGCCTCCGGAGCCAGTGAGGCCTCCTCAGGCCTCGGCAGGGAGGAGGACGAGGAGGAAGCCGGCGATCTGGAGGATCTCCCGCCGCTGGTACTATCTGGTAAGGAGCTGCCACCACAGCTTGCCGCGTGGATCGCCATGATTGCGCGGCAAGCTGTGGTGGCGAGCGGCGGCGGGAAAGGCCAAGGGGGGGACGGACCCTCGGCGGGGGGGGGATCCCCGGGACCATTGAAGCCGCGGCAGCAGGGCACGGGACCCGGCAAGGCCACGGAGAAGAGGAAGCATACGAGCGGGCAGGGGGGCAAGCAAGCAGCCCAAGCCGCTTTGGAAGGGAACCAGGGGGGCGATGCGGGGGCTCAGCCACCGCAGAAGAAGCCCCGCACGGGGATAGCTCACCCGGGCTCAAACGGGGGGAGGTCCCCATCACGGGACGATGAGGACATGGCCTCTCTCAGGGAGGAGGGCGAGCTCACCTCGGAAGGGGAGGAGGAAGCAGGGGAGGAACATACATCCCCCAGACTATTCGACTCGCCCTCCTTCCCGGTGATGCTTAGGAAGGTCCTCAGAGCACTGGGGTTGGAAGCGCCAAGCACAGCGGGAGGGGGATCCCCGCAGGGGGTGCCCGAATTGAGGCCTCTGGGGAAAGTTACAGGTAACCTCCTCCCATTCCCAGAGCTTTTCAAGGAGGTAGTTGGAAGTGAGTGGGCACAACCGGGTTCGGCCAAGACGCAACCGTCCTATGCCAAGTCGATGTATTCCTTCCCTGGTGAGGTCATGGAATGGTTAAAACTGCCCGCCATCGACGCGCCAGTGGCCGGGTTGGTTTCGGGATCGCTGTTCCCCCGGGATGGCGATGAGACCCTCAAGGCACCTGAGGACAAGAGGATCGATGTCTTCTTGCGCAGGTCTCACGAAGCCTCAGTTCTGGCAATCAGGGCAGCAGCAGCGGCCTCAATTTTCGCTAGGGCCATGATCAGATGGTCTAGGGACATTGTTGAGACTGTTCCTGATGAAGACACAAGGGTCCGTCAGGGCATAAATAAAATGGCTAAGGCATCCGCTTTTGTGGCGGATGCGAGCTTGGACGCGGTTCGTTTCGCATCCAGAGCAGTGGGCGCCAACGTCGCTGCAAGGCGACAGTTGTGGTTAAAAAATTGGCACGCGGATAACAAGGCCAAAGCAAACCTATCTGTGTGCACCTTCAAGGGAGGTAAACTGTTTGGAGACACCTTGGAGGAGGTGCTGGTGGAAACCAAGGACAAGAAGAAGGCTCTACCATCCTTGCCCAAGAAGGAGGAAAGGAGGCCTTTCCGCCCTGGTAACCAAGGGTTCAAAAATTACAGGGCAGGTAGCCAGGGTCGCCCATGGTACCCTAAGAAGGACTGGGGTGCGTCCAAGGCCTTCAACAAGACAAAGCCCAACGCGACACCCAAACCGTCTACGTCCCAGAATTTCAAGCAGGGAGGCAAGCCAGGTTAGTCCCTTTGACTGTCCCGGTCTGCCGGTGGGGGGCAGGCTGACAGATTTTGCAGGCAGATGGGAAGATACATCCTCAGATGCCTGGGTAAATCGCACGGTCAGTCAAGGGTACACCATAGACCTAGTTTCAAAACCGCCTCCCACCTTCGTGCAGTCATGCCGGACCTTGACCCAGGAGAAACAGGGACTGATGGAAGAAGCGATATCGAATCTGGTCAGAATGCGCGCAGTGGAGGTGGTCCCAGAGAAGGAGAGGTTCTCGGGAACCTACTCCCTTCTGTTTTTGGTGCCCAAGAAGAACAAGACATGGAGGGCTGTCCTGAACCTGCGGGGAGTCAATCGATGGGTGGCCAGGCGCAGGTTCAGGATGGAGACCTTCCGTTCCATCCTAGAGGGCATCCAGAAGGGGGACTTCCTGGCCTCACTCGATCTCCAGGATGCATATCTTCACATTTTGATACACCCGAAGCACAGGCGCTTCCTGAGATTTGCATTCAAGGAGAACCACTTCCAGTACAGGGCGCTGCCATTCGGCCTGTCTTCATCCCCAAGGGTGTTTACCAAAGTGCTAGTAGCTCTGGTGGCACATCTGAGGGCCCAAGGGGTCCACTTGTACCCTTACCTGGACGATATTCTGATCAGGGCTTCCTCCCAGGTCGAGGCGACCAGGGACGTGGCAAAAACGATACAGTGCTTGGAAGACCACGGGTTTGTGGTGAACAGACAGAAGAGTCAGTTGGAGCCGGTACAGAGAATCTAGCATCTGGGAAATGTACTGGATACACGCTTGTTTCGTGTCTTCCTACCAGAGGAAAGGAGACAAAAACTACAGGACCTGGTGAGGCTGACCCTAGAACAGGAAAAGATACCTTTGATGACCTTGGCCAGGCTACTAGGCCTGATGATAGCATGCATAGATGCAGTGCCTTGGGCCAGATACCACCTTCGGAGACTTCAATGGTTTCTCCTCCCCTTTCAGGATTTGGTGGCGAGGAAAGCCTGCAGGTTTCTGAGGATTCCAGCGGAGGTGAAGAGGTCTCTGTCCTGGTGGCTGTCAGACACACTCCTGAAAGGGGTTCCGATTCAGGAACCCCGAAGGATCGTGGTGACCACGGATGCCTCTCTCTCAGGTTGGGGGGCCCATTGTGGGGACAGGATAGCACAGGGATTATGGTCTCCGCAGGAGCAATCCCTCAGCATCAATATCTTGGAACTCAGGGCGGTGAGACTGGCCCTTGTGGACTTCCAGAGGATGGTGGAGGACAACCATGTACTGATACGAACAGACAACATTACGACAAGGGCCCACATAAACAAACAAGGGGGCACCCGGTCGAGGCCCCTCATGAAGGAGACGGATATGTTGTTTCAATGGGCGGAGATACACATTGCCTCAATCAGGGCGGAGTACCTGCAGGGGAAGCTGAATTCAAGGGCAGACTGGCTGAGCAGACACACGCTGGTACACAGCGAGTGGGAGCTCAACAGCCTAGTTTTTCAAATGCTGATATTCCGTTTCGGGAATATGTGGGTGGACCTGTTTGCTTCGGAAGAGAATCACAAGCTACCAAGATTTGTATCCAGATTCTGGACCAAGGGGGCATTAGCCTTCGATGCTCTCACGTTAACTTGGCCTCAGGTTCTGTGTTATGCCTTCCCGCCGACAGCGCTATTGGGAAGGGTCCTGCGAAAGATCAGGCAGGAAAGGGCCGAGGTGGTCCTCATTGCGCCTCATTGGCCACGAAGACCATGGTTCCCGGACCTGATTCAGTTGCGGATACAGGATCCATGGCCTCTACCTCCCTGGCCAGATCTTCTGATGCAGAACGGAATTCTTCATCCCGACCCCGGCTGGTTACGACTTCACGCCTGGAGGTTGAGCGGGAAAGACTACTGAAGAAGGGTTATGAGTCCGAGGTAGTGGAGACCATGTTGGCAGCCAGGAGGCCATCAACGATCAGATTGTATGAGACCACTTGGAGAGCCTTTTGTAGGTGGTGTAGTGGTAAAGGAGTGCGCCCGGTGAAAGCGTCAGTGGGTTCGATTTTAGCATTTTTACAGGCGGGAGTCAAGAAAGGACTGTCACCTAATACTATTAGGCGGCATGTGGCCGCCTTAGGTTCCATCTTGAGAGGAGACAGGAACAAACCTTTGGCTTCGCACCCCCACGTGCGTGGTTTTCTGAAGGGGGTAGCGGCCTTGCGCCCTCCTACAGTGCATAGATTTCCATCGTGGAAGTTGAATGTAGTATTAAAGGCTCTTACGATGGCTCCATTTGAGCCTATTTACCATGTTGAGTGGAACTTTTTGATTTGGAAGGTAGCGTTTCTGGTGGCTATTACTTCTGCGAGGCGAGTCTCAGAGCTTGGGGCGTTATCGGTTCGTGAGGACTTGTGCGTTTTTCAGCGAGACTCTGTCACCTTGCGGTTGGACCCTTCATTCATCCCGAAGGTCAATTCGGTGTTTCATAGGGCTCAGGAATTGGTTCTTCCATCTTTCTGTCCGAAGCCTGAAGCGGAGCTGGAGAGGATTTGGCATACACTCGATGTTAGAAGGGCTCTGAGGGCGTACATCAAGAGAACGCAGGAGTTCCGGAAATCAGACTCCTTGTTTGTGGCCTTTACTGGGAGATTGAAGGGCAAAAAGGTGTCAGCTTCGACAATTGCTAGGTGGCTGAGACAGTGTATTGAACAGGCTTATCGGAGTAGTGGAGTGGAGGTGCCACAGGGGATTATGGCACATTCGACGAGGAGCGCGGCCACGTCGGCGGCCCTGGGTGGTTCTCAGTCTATTTTGGACATCTGTAGAGCAGCGACCTGGGCATCAGCTTCAACGTTTACGAGACACTATCGAATTGATTCGTATGCAGCGGCTGACGCATCCTTCGGACGGAGGGTACTGCAGCAGGTCATTCGTTAAATTGTTATATCAGTTGTTCCCACCCTAATTGGACCGCTATGGTAGGTCCCAAGAGGAAGGATGCCCTCCCCTCTCTGCTGGAAAACGGAACATTGGTACTTACCGTGAAGGTTCCTTTTCAGCAGTAGAGGGGAGGGAATCCTTACCCACCCCAAAAAAAAAAAAAAAGAAAAAAGAAAAAAGGGGGAGTGAAAGTATAGGAAATCAGTGGGTTTTGAAGGGAATGTGTTGATGAGGATGGATTCATGCTGCAGTTTAATGTGTTATGTTGTTGGAGCTATTCTAACCTTCTCTGGGGGACTTGGGGTTGGCTCCTCCTCCGAGGGGGTTGGATGTGCTTGATTTTGATTTGTAGGTTGCCCTGCCTGTTAAGCTGGAGGCGGAGCCAATACCCAAGAGGAAGGATTCCCTCCCCTCTACTGCTGAAAAGGAACCTTCACGGTAAGTACCAATGTTCCGTTTCCAGCAGTACTAGTGGGTTTTTTAAAAATTGTAAGTAGATGCCTGGGGGAAGTGTGCACATGTGGCTTCTAGCAGCATGCAGATATATTCCTACCAATGTCCATTATGTATGAAGCAGCTGTTAGATAGGGAGCAGGATTAGTTCCTTCACTGTGTACAAATTCTTCCATGCTATATACTAGCATTCACCCTGTCCCAGGGGATTTTAGTAATGGCCAAACAAGTAGCAAGATATATTAAAAAGATACAGGATGTTTAGGCTTTCATATATCATTTTTTTTTAATTATCAAAAACAGCTTCTGGGTATTCCAATCAGCATCAAGGCTGTCATGTGTAGAGAGAGAGGTTTCACTCTTTTCTCCCATGCTGCAATGTCTGTGTATGCCCCCGCTACACACACATGCATCTTGTATCTCCTACTTGATATGGATTAAAAACTCAATTTAGCATCACATATAACTTATCCTGGAGAAGAAGGACAGGTAGAAAAGCAAGGGGTGAGATAAATTGGGTACATATCAACTGGCATTTGTTTGCCAGTTTCTCCTATGAGGGGGAGGGATGGCTAGGGGATTTCTCTAGATTCCTCTTGGTATCTACACAGGCTGGCCTAGGCTCCCTGACTTAGATGAATGATACAGGCTTCTGTTCCATATACTGATCCTGAAGCTGTTGTGTGGGAAGTATACCAACAGTGATGGAAAAATGTTCTTGTCACCATTGGTTATTTAGTTTGGAAAATATGAAGAATTATGGATTGAGTCTTGCTTTGGATGCTTAATATTAGAATGTTTGCTGCTGCCTCTCCCTTGATGCCGGGGTTCTCTGGATTATGTGTTTGTGCATAGCGTTGGTCTACAAGAAGAAAGTTTTTTTTTTTCCCCTTGGCTTCAGAATGTGCCCTTCTATGTCCATGTTGCTGTAGCATGTATGTCTTGCCAGCATAACCTGGTTGTACTGATTCTTTACAATTTTTACTCCTTGTTATTCTGTTTACTTCTTTGGCCTATGCTTCTTTGCATGTTATGTCTACTGGCAGCATGGCTTGTAAACCCCTACAGCAGGATATTGTTACTTTATACTGATGGTCCAAAACAATGATGTTTGTCTTTTCTTTTTTTAGTTTTTTTTTCCATAATTGTTTTGCATAATTACATATGTAGCAGTGTACGGGCAAGTTCCCAAAAATGTTCATTATGTATGGACATTGTTAAAGACATTTTACTGAATATGCACTCAAACTCTTGCTAATTTTGATTGGTCACGTATAATTTTGCAACAAACTTTTGAAAATATCTATATATATACTATAATAAAAATTGAAAGTTTGTCTTCCTTTAAAAATATTTCAAAATAGAATTGATAGCACAATAAGATTTGTAGCTTACTTTACTACTTGGTAGATTATTCTTCATATAATGCTTGATAAAATATATTTACATATCATAACTATATCAATAAATATATCAAAGGAATTAGCAAATATAACTCTTGTTAGCTTGTTTAGGTTAGTGTTTGTGGTTAATGAAATTCAGTAGGGAAGAGGAACACTATAATAAATTAGAATTACAAGTACAGAGATAATTCTGCAGTGGTGTCACAATGATATGAAATTAAAACAGAAACTTGCCATACCAGAAATTCACTTTGTGGAAAGCTGCAGAATGCTAGATTGTTGCAGTACAATGTTATGGATGGATATTACAACTTTCTCTCTAGCTACAGGAGCTATTCTTTTATTATTTAGAAATACAGTTGTCCCTCATTATCCATGGATTTGGTATCCATGGATTTAAGTATTCATGGCTTGAAAATATTAGTAAAAAATAATAATCCAAAAAGTAAACCTTGATTTTGCCATCTTATATAAGGGACACCATTTTGTTATGCCATTGCATATAATGGGACTTGAGTATTCACAGATTTTGGTATCCACGGGGGGGGGGGGGTGTCCTGGAACCAAACCCCAACAGATATGAAGGGACAACCATACTGTGCAATTCTGTGGCATTTTGAAAATAATCACACTACTTTCATAAGCACAGAGGGTTTTTTTTGCCAGGGGGAGGCTATCCTCTCTCTTTAAAATTATCTAATGCTTCTCTCTCTAATCTTACAGGCTGTCCATACAGGTATGAGGGCATATATATGTAATAAGAGTTCTGTTATTGGCTCTCAGGCAGAGCATTCAGGGATGCGCACATACTACTTTAGTGCAGATACTCAAGAAGATATGAATGGCTGGATCCGGGCTATGAATCAAGCTGCCCTTATGCAAACACGTTCATCACCAAAGAGGCAAGTCCAGGAATTTACCTGTTTTGTCTAAATTGTAAGCCTTGTGCATGCACTTGCTTGTAGTGCATAATCCTCCATAATCTCTCTTTCTCTGTTTCTCTCTCTCTCTCTCTCTCATCAGCATTTTGTTAAAAAGTACCTTTCACATTAAAAAATACTCCTAAATAGTCCTGATCTTAAGGTATATCATCTGAATGTGTCATGCAAAATTGTGCATCAAGTCATATCCAGTGAACCATGTTGCAGTACATAAGAAAAAAAAGAGCTCTGATGCATCTCATAATATGATAACATAAACAATATCATGGTGGGGTAAGATAGAATGCAAGAGTAACATCAGGCCCTGCCCCGGATATGACCCCTGTTTATTATCTGGGAGTGACATTGTCTCATGTGATCTATCCCTGCCATCCATAACTGTCAGCCAGGAGTAGAGTCTGTAAGCAGTGGCACAGCTAGGCTATGGACATGAAGCTGAGCATACTAGATGCACTGACTCTTGACTGTCCCTACATCCTTCATCCTTCATCACACTCCTCTGCTGGATTGCTAGCAACTTGTATTTTGTGTGTGCTACACAAAAGGGGAGCCCTGGTGGCGCAGTGGTTAAATGCTAGTACTGCAAGCCACCACGTTGCAAGTTCGATTCCAGCGGGCTCCAAGGTTCACTCAGCCTTCCATTGTTTCATAGGTCGGTAAATTGAGTACCCAGCTTGTGGGGGGCAATTAGCTAAGACACATTGGAAACTGTTTAATGCAGTGTAGATGTGTGAATAGCTATTGCTTAAAACAATTTGTAAGCCGCTCTGATAGCCTTGTGGCTGAAGAGCGGGGTATAAATAACTAAATAAATAAAAAATAAATAAAAAGCAGAGTTGGTTATAAATAAGTTGGCTATGAAACAAGGAACAACTTGCTTTCCTTTCTGTTTGGAACTGATATACTTCTGTATCACTTCATTAGGTTTTATCAGACTACTTTATAAATTAATATTTCAAATACAATAACAAAAGTTCTAACGTTTTTCATACACACACACATTTTTAAAAATACTATTATATTTTATAATTGAACCTGGCACATATACATATTCAGGGGTAGGTAGATGTGTTGGCCGTGCAGCAAAATACAACAAAATGCAAAATTCACAAAATGGGGATACCATTATTGGTCCAACTAAAAAGCACAAAATACATCATGCAGGCTTTCAAAGCTATACTTTCAAAGCTATATCAGGCAAAGATGTTAAAAATTATATAAGATTTTGGATTTTGTTGTATTTTGCTGCATGGCCAACCTGGATATGTTTCCCAGATATGTTTCCTAGATTTGAAGATTACAAATTTAGCTGCATTTTGTTGTATTTTTTCGCACATGTGCAGTCTCCCAAAGTGCCATGCATCCTACAATGAACCAGTACAGGATTTGCTTGGAAGAAAATTTTGCTGCTCAACAGTTATTGAAGGCAACCTCAAAGTCCTAAGTAAAAATATAAATGACATACAAATAGATAATACAAATTCCACTATAACAAATTTACCCTTCCATTCCATCCTAAAATCCATTAAAATCATATTACCAAATTCATGGTGATCAGGGTTAATTTTGCATCCTTAGCCAGCACAACTCCTGGCCCCTCCATCTCTGTCTCTCTTTTCCTTCTCGAAACTGAACTGGTAATAACAACCCCTTCCTTACGGTTTTCCCACATACTGGTTCAAACCAAAAATGCACATGGGTTACACTTGCATACTGCTCTAACAAATGTTACAGCAGTAGAAAATATTTTCTACTTCTTTTGTCATTGAAATCAACAAAATCCAAGTTGTAACATACTGGTTCGTCTTCTGAAAAATCTACAACATTAACATTCTAGCAAAAAAGTAGTAAACAAGAGACTGTTTTCAGTTTCTGAAACTATGATAAGGTCTTGGTGCAGTAAAAAAAAATCCAAATAGTTATACTTGTAATTAGTCCTCCTGTTATCCTGAATTCTGGCTTTGTGGTTTGATAATTTATAAGATAAGATCAAAGACAAATTACTAAAGAAATTGCCTTAAACCATACCTTAATATATAACAGTTGCCTGTTAGCAAGGATTGAATTTGGGATAAGAAAAGATAGAATAGCAAAGGCTTGGTGGAATTTGAGTAAAAGTATGGATTGATTTCATGCTAAGATGATGTTTCACCTCAAAATATTTTTCTAAAGGATGATTCATATTAAAGAACTCTTTATCTGTTACTTATATCAATTACAATTGAATATATTGCAATGATGTAAATCAGTAGTATGAAAAGTGCACAAACAAATAACAAAATCACACCTTCATGATACAGAAATTATTGTCACTCAACAATATCTTAAATATTTTCAGTTATTAAGTAGTACCCTAATTGCATACTTCCAGTATTCAAGTGATAACATATTTTTGTTTTCACAAGAAATGTAGAATACAAAGAGAATAGGTAAACTAAATTGTAGGACAAATACCCTTTGTGCTACCATGTGTGATAAGACAGCCACTGCCTCCCTCAAGACCCCCTCAAGGTTCACTTAATTTTTGTCTAGTCAAATAAAGTGTTGACTTTAGTGTATGTGTTTGTTTTTTCCATAGAGAAATAGGAAAAATAGACCAGCAAGCTGTTCCCCAGGCTAATCATGTGGATAACTGCAAAGATTGTGCAAAGTTAGATCCTGCTGATGCAAAAGGAAATTACAGAAAATCACCTGAAAGCTCTGCATATGATAAGCATGAAGAGATGAAAAAAACAAGAGAAAATGAACATTATACTGTCAGGAAGAACACTGTGGAGTCAAAAAGGGAGAAATCTAAACGTCTATTAGAAGGCACATCAAATCCAGAGTCAAGTTTGTCTAGGTCCCAGACAGCTCAGCCTGTTGAAAAGAATGGAATGCTTTCCAATTCATTAAATGCAAGTACTGGCCCAGCAGAGCAGAATGGTGTCAGTTTGTATAAACGAGGATTTATTCCCAGACCAACTCAAAATAAGCAAACACAAAGGAAAAACAACATGGCTCACATAGAACACTGGGTGAAAGTCCAGAAAGGAGACACAAAAAGGTTAGTAAGAAGCTAGACTTGTCTACTTTACTGTTTGAAAGTTACTTGTTTATACATTGCTTCTCTTTTCACCCACAACCTCCTAGACTGTTCCTGTGAAACATGATCTCCTGCTGTAGAAGGCACAGCCATGGATTCTCAGATAACTTAAGAAACTATAGTGAATTTAGCTTAAGAAATGTATTTGAGAATCCAGGCTTCTGTCTTCTGAGACAAGATATCATGGTAACATATAGAAAGTTAAAATACCCCCCCCACACACACACACACACGGTTGATAGCAGCCAGCTATTCTGAAAACCTTCCTTGAGGGATGTGGAAACTCTTCTGAAAAAATGGAAGATAGAGCCAGTAGGAGGAGAGGAGAATCACACAGATTTCCCCAGTTGTCCCTTATGCCCTATCTCATGTTCTTCAGTATGACTCCCCTGATTCTCCAGGGGAAATTGTCAGTGGCATGGGTAGCTATATAGAAAGAATTTTCCTTTTGTAATCTTCCTCAAGTTAACTTGTCTTATGATAAAGAATTTCAGTTGTTAGATAGGTCTGTTTCCATCAACACATGACTGCTTCATAGACAAAAGAAACAGGTTGGTCAGGAGACTCATCATCATCATCATTATTATTATTACATTTATTTATATAGCCCATAAGCTTTACATAGTGCTTTACAAAAAAGAAAAACAACAATCCACAATAAACACAAAAACCTGCCTACGGCACACAATCTAAAACCAAAAACAAAATTATAAAATTAATAAAATATTATTATAATAGGATTAAAACAATACTATAAAAGTGTAAGTTAATACAAATAATATGGACATAAAATCAAAATGAAAGTTGGAAGGCTTCCCTAAATAGAATAGTCTTTAATTTAGACTTAAAATAGTCTAGAGAGGTGGTGGTCCACAAATTCATGGGAAGGAGATTCCAAAAATAGGGGGCAGCGTGGGAGAAAGGATGTATCCAAGTAGGGGCAGAGGAGATCCTTGGCTGCATCAGCAGCCCTGAATCACTAGATGCCTTAAGTGTTTTTATTCAGTTTCTTAATTCTGTTCCATCTTCCTTTACTACCTTCAGTTCCGGCTCCAGTAAAGAGCCATCCAGTGATAGCAGTGTTTATTCTTAATATGCAAATCCAAGTACAGTTGAAACCAATTGCAATTTTCAGTGTGAACAAATTCATAATGTAGTGCAAGAACAAGTGCCTACTTAAATGTCAGAGTAACAGAGAGACATGCACCCTGTGGGTTCTGTAGAAACCAGCAAAAGAGATCCAGGAGCTATTGAGCTATCTGTGGGGAACATTACCCATGATATAATACTGCCAGCTGATTTTGTTGAGAAGCCATTTCAACAAAGAAGTTATATGTTCCTTGGAACTGGCCCTAATCAGCATTCAGTCTGCAGCATTTTGGACCCAGTGAAGCTTCCAAACTAGTTCCAAAGGCAGCCCCATGCAGAGTGCGTTACAGTAGTCCAAATGGGATGTAATCAAGGCACATGTCACTGTAGCCAGATCTTGACTTCTCTAGAAATGGATGCAGCTGATACACTAGTTTTAACTATGTAAATACTCTCCTGGCCACTGCTGAAAAGTGGGAATCAAGGCTTAGGGTTGGACCCAGGTATACAGGCAAGCTGTGAGCCTGAGTTTTTAGGGGGAGTGTAACCCCATCTAGCTTAGGCTGAATCCCAATCCCTTGATTTGTTGTTTTACTGGCTAAGAGTACCTCTTTCTTGTCTGGATTCGGCTTCAATTTGTTCACCTTCTTCCAGACCATTATGGCAGCAGACACTGGTTTAGTACCAAAATAGCTTTCTTCAAATTAGATGGAAAAGAGTGTGTTTGTGTCATCAGCATATTGGTGACACCAAATTCCCAAACTTTGGATAACTTCTCCCAGTAGTTTCATGTATATATTGAACAGCATGGCGGCAAAATGAAGCCCTGAGGGACACAACAGTCCAATGGCCAGTGTTATGGACAGAAGTCCTCCAGCACCACCTTCTGAGTGTACCCCTCCAGGAAGGACTGAAGCCACCGTAAAACAGTGTTCCCAAGTCCGTCCCAGAGAGACAGTCCAGAAGGATACTGTGGTCAGTGGTATCAAAAGCCACTGAAAAGTCCAGCAGAGCTAATAGGGGGACATACTTCCTCTGTGCAGCTCCTGGCATAGGTCATCCACCAAGGTGACCAAAGCTGTCTCCCATTCATCTCATAGCCAAGCCTGAAGCCGGATTGAAATGGATTTGGATAATCCATTTCATTCAGGAACCCATGGAGATGGAAGGTGACCATAAGCAATAGAACAGGGGCGAGCAATTACGGAAGCACCTGCTTCCACAACAAAAAAGAAAGAAACATTTTTTGCTCCCAAATGGCCTCTATGGGACATGGGGGCATTTTCACCATGTTTTGGGGCCTTCTTGGGCCATTTTGAGTCCAGGAGATACCTTTTTGAAAAATAACAAGTGAATGGGAGTCACTTCCTGTTCATTTCACAGTCACCATTTTGACTGGCGGCCATGCGAAGCTTTGAGGGGCAAAAAAACCCCAATTAAGACAAATTGCAGCTACTGCAATTTGCTACTACTGTAGAGCAATCTGTTTTTTGGGTGCTCGTATACACAAGCCACTGGTTACCATTTTCAGTCTGTACAAAATTTAATATGGAGCCCCTTACAGCGGGGGCTTCAGGGCCTGCAAAAGTGACTTTTGGAGGCTGTATGCATCTTATTCTAAAGCAAACTGCTGCTTTTTCAGCCTCTTTTACAAGTGGTAGAGAATTTTTCAGATTGGGCATCACTTTTTTTATACCATTAGCAGTCTGGTGCAAGGCAACAGAACTTTGGTGAGCTGAAAACAACTCATGGTTGTGGTAGAGCACCATTTAAATCCCAACAAGTTGTGTATGATCATTCCTAATTAAACATACACTCTCTGGAAAATGTCCTCTCCTATCAGTGTAGGTTGAAATAAACATTTAGCATTTTTTTAAAGGCTCTTTGGTTCTTAGATTTTGTATAATGAACTCTGAAAAGTAAAACAAACAAACTGGTCACTCCTAATATCCAGTAAATAGTAAAGCTGGAAGAGCTCTCTCTAGCAGCATGCAAGAAAACAGGCAAGGCTAGAACTTGTTTTATGGGACATGGGCCATCATAGCTAGGGAGATGAAGTGATCCCCATTGTTAGAAAATTGGGCTTGAGAAGAGAATCACTGAAATGTACCCAGATTTTAGGCCCAAAGGAAACAAGAAAGGAACTTGTTTGTTGCCTATCAGCTTTCCCCCTTCCATTAACACTCACAGTTTGGGAGCTTCTTGAAAAAGGATTTCAGATGGCACCCCATTATCTTTTACTTTGGCTTTGAGCCACAAATAACAGTTTTTAGACTGTGAGTATGCGTGCCAAAGAAATTATTTTTGGAGATCGTACCATACTAATCAGAATGTTACTCCCATCTTATCAATGTTCTCTGTGTAGTGTACTCTGGATAATTGTTCATGTTGCCCAACCCTACGTGCAGTGTTGGTTGCAGCCCAAGTGTTATGAGTCTCTGCTTGTTTTCTTCCATGCAAAAAGAATGTTTCTTTGAATGTTAATTTGGCAGAATGCCCAGCAGAGTCATTTGATGCATTAAATCAATAGCTCCTTAATTGTGCAAAAGATGAGACTACTTATGTGACATGATGACTTCCTGTTAAATTAGTTGGTCAGGCTTTGAGCTACTTTTCTGTTGAAACAGAATTAATCATTATGCTGTGGAGCCGTGCCATGGAGCCAGGTAGTGATTTGGTTTCACTTGAGGTAGTACGTTAAGTGATTCTCCTTGTTTTTGTTTGAAGATACAGGTATACCTCAGTTAACAAAGTAGATGTGTTCCAAGACATTTCTTTTTTAACAGAAAATTTGGTACCATTAGCAGAAATAGCATGGAAAAAATAGGGATAGCTTGATACGCCACCAAAAAAAAGCAGTCCAACATCTTTCAGCAAACTTTTTATTCAAAAGTTTTTTAAAAAATCTCACATGTGAAATGAAACAACCAGGTCACATAAGCCTTGTGTAAGTAAAAAAAATTATCTTGAACCTTCTAGAGACCACTTGAAAGGTTCTTCCAAAATGTATCTGGGGAGGATTTTTTTTCTTTTAAGCATTTCCATTTTGGTGGGCAAACTTGTAGACTGTGCTTTAACATGCAGGGGGTTGGACTGGATGGCCCTTGTGGTCTCTTCCAACTACAATTCTGTGCTACACTTACTTGCTGCTTACCTTGTCTGGTGTAGGCAGGCACCTACAGATATAGTAGGATTATCTAGAATAGAATCTTGCTCTTTTCCAGCTCAAGCTTTAAATTTTGAATTACTGCAGACATGCTGCTGCAACCTGATACCAAAATCTATGTTTCTCCAGCTTCCTTCCCCATCCCTCATGCAGATGCTGCTAGAAACCTTCCAAGTAGACAGAGTACAAGGAGGGAAAGCAGGGCTGGGTGGGCAAAAAAAAAAAAGGCTTTGTAAAAAGGAGCTTCTTTGTTGGAGGCTTTTCTAAGTGAGATGTGTCTGTGGCATTTTATAAATAACTTCTTCAGGACAGGGGCATTCTGCACAAACATTTGTGCATTAAAAGTGAAATTTCTCTTCTTGTACAATGCATGTTTGTTTTGTTGTTGTTATGTGCCTTCAAGTCAACTCCAACTTATGGAGACTCTCTCCTAGGCAGGATTTATTCAGAGGCAGTCTTCCTCTAAGTCTGTGAGAGTGTGTCTTGCCCAAGATCACCCAGTGGGTTCCTATGGCTGAATGGGGATTCAAACCCTGGTCTCCTGGAGTCATAGTCCAGTGCTCAGACCACTGCACCACACTGGCTTTTGCTTGTATGTTTACTGAACATATAACTTCTTTTTTCAAGTTCAGTTGTTAAGGTGATTTCCCCCACCCCCAGGATAATGGAATAGCATTTGTTGAGTGTTGTATTCTGCCACCAAGTGGCCAACGTATTTCCAAGAAGAATATAAATAAAAGTGCTGTAACTTTTCTGACCTGAAACACAGGACAGATTTTTTTAAAGGAAGTTAAACAGGTAGTGTTTCCCATAGTGTTGAATTTTCATTTTGTTTGTTTCACCAATGCTTTGATCAACTACAGAATCTCTTTGTCACCATAGGTCAGCCTTAAAAAAATACTGGTTTTTATGGCCAGTAAAATGCGACAATGTCTTGTTTGCTTCCAAAATTAATTTTGTGGCATTTGACTTTAACAGTAGTTGCATGCTTGCTTCATCTTTAATGAAACAATTTTCTTACACAGTCTTGCATCTGATCAGACTCTTATTCGACAAGCACCCAGTCATTCCGTATCCTTTCCTGAAAATTATCATACATTGCCAAAGAATACCAGGCAGCTTTCAGGAAGCTCACCACCTACAAACCGTAACTTGCCAAGTGACTACAAATATGCTCAAGACCGGGTTAGCCACTTGAAGATGTCCCATGATGAGAGAAGAGCAAATAAAGATGGTACTGTATGGCAGTTGTATGAGTGGCAACAAAGACAGCAGTTTAAACATGGCAGTCCAACAGCACCTATTTATATTGGTTCCCCGGACTTTACCGACCGTGGTAAGGGAAGAAGTTCATTAGATGTTCCACGTTCAGTTTCTGTTCCCCCATCTCCTTCTGATATCCCTCCACCAGGACCACCTAAAATCTTTCCCCCCCGACGACCACATACTCCTGCAGAAAGAGTTACAGTCAAACCATCTGATGAGAGACAGATGATAGAAATCCCTTTTGCTGGATCACCAAGGAAGATTCGAAACCAAACTAGAAAGGTGAGTAACCCATATTAATATATTTTTCTGTTCTACTAATCAGCTAGTTAATATTATAGCGCATCACAGTTTCTGAGAGTTAAATTGTAGATTGTTTGATAATCAGAATCTTATATCTGTCAATATCTTTTATCCCTCATGGATACTGGTATTATCAAGGCCAGTTCACCTCCTCCTCAGTGGCTAGGCAGTTGCAGGTTTAACATCTTTGGTTATATGGCATATTGGCTGTGGGCTAACTTTATCATCTATTAGCCTGTGACAAGGTGATGTAAATGAAATGTAAACTTGGTTGTTCATAGGACAGCTGAGAGAAGGAAAGTTCATTGTAAACTTATACATTAGAAATTAACTTAGTTTATTGTTTAGACTAGCTAATTAGTATCTGGCATTGGTTGAGATATATAAGTCTCAACATAAGTTTTATTTAAATCAGTCCACCCCAGTATAGTGGCTTAGAACTGTGAGTTTTAAATATTGAAAAAGTGCAAAATATATTTTGCAGTTTGAAATTTGTCTTACTACTACTTTTCAATTTATACAGAACTCAGCACACATAGATAGGCGCTCCATGCCTACAATGGGATATATGACCCATACTGTAAGTGCTCCAAGTTTGCATGGTAAATCGGTAAGTATAAGCATTTATTGTTTCCTTCTCTTCCTAAATACCAGCTGATTCTACTAGAACTTTTAAGGATGTCAGAATCCAAAATGGTCTTCATTGATTTTTCATGTCTTGTTAATGGGATCAAGTAACTTGAACTTCCTGGCATTAAACGTGACCTGTGTTCAACTGCCATTAGAGTCATTATAAGCAGAACTGTTTGCTATTGTCAGGAAAAGAATTGGCCTTGCTTTGCTTTTCTGTGTTCTGACATTAAAATACAGTATTCCAGCCAAAGAGAAAAATATGGAATAGTTGCTAATCATGCCAAATGAACATTTTCTGGACACTTAGGTGAAGAATTATAGTTACAGTGACTCTCCTTGAAAACTGCTAATTTCCTCTTTACAATGTGTCCAAATACCTACAGCCTGAAGAGCTAACATTGCTTCTCATTCGATTAAGGAGACATCAGGCTAAGTTGGCTAGTATACGAAATTACACAATCGCCCAATTACTGCAGCATTTGCCAACTAATTCCACTTATCAGGTCAGCTGCTGATTGGGTCATCTGTGCTGTATATGACATTCTGTGACTCTGCAAGTGCTTCTTTGGTGCCGTGCTTGGATCTGTGACCTGTGCTTTCTTGCCCATTCTTCAAGTCCCTGAATCATTCATGATTTTACTTTGCTCTGGCATGTGCTATGAGCATTTTTAAACAACATGATGCTATGGCCTATGATTAACTGCTTTATGCATATTATTTTGCTTTGTTATTTTTGTGAATGTTGCTTTTTAAAAATCTGTTCAAACACCAAGCTTACTGGCTTGCAGATTTATTAATTTTGGCTAAAAAAAAACACAACAGGAAATCTTTCCTATCATTCATAATGGAAGTGGCTTGCTTTACCACATCCTGCTTGTTTTTCTCATTCAGACACAGATATATTAAAAAATGAGGGACAATGTCAGTAATACCTCAGCACTATTTCATTTCCTCACACATACATTATTGTATCTTAATCTAGTTTTTTCTTTTCTTTTTGTGATCGACATGTATCAGTCAAAGGCATAAGTGTAACAATAATACTGGTACTACTTTTCATAAATCACAGTTAGACAGATAATACTCATTAGTAGTTTAGAATGAAAGTGCAATGCATTAGAAAGAGTTATCCTAGAGATCAGGAAGTGCTAGTCATATCTGAAAACGGCTTTATAATAGCTGGAGAAATTAATTGCAATTTTTAAAAATAAATCAGAATATTTTGTCCATTATTTTCATGGATTAGTTGCAGATTCCCCCAATTTAAAATTTGTATGTAAGACAAGACAAGAGAGCCAGCATGGTATAGTGGTTTGAGCATTGGACTATGACTCTGGAGACCATGGTCTGAATACATGCTCATCCATGGAAACCCACTGGGCAACCTCGGGCATGTCACATTCAGCCTCAGAGGAAGGCAATGGCAAATCCACTCTGAACAAATCTTTCCAAGAAAACCCCATGATAGATTCGCCTTAGGGTTGCCATAAGTCGGAAATGACTTGAAAATACACAGCAACAACAAAACAAGACACAAATTATGCAATTATTCATTATATAAGATTGAGTATACCAGAATGCAAATATCTTGACCCTTCATATTAAAATAGGCCTCACTCAACATAATGAATAAAAAAAATTCTTAGTCACAGTGGCCTAAATCCAATTGATCATCCCAGTTAGAGAATGGGCCCATTGAATCAATAGTACCTACATCAGCATTAATTTACGAAGTTTCCACTGATTCAGTTGGTCTGTTCTGTTTGGAGCTAACAATTGGATTTAGGTCACATAAACTCATATAATGATTTTGGATATGTTATCAAATGAAAAAATAATATTTGTAGCAGTTTTTAAAATTGATTGAATTTATTTTTTAGTTTATATCAACAGAACAAGCACAAACATAATAAAAGGAAGTAAAATGAAAAAGCTGATAGAAGGTAGAATAGAAAGAGTAAGAAGAGCAAGAGTATGCAAAGGGATGTTGTAGCATTTTTGAAACTAACTGCAAGAAAGAAGAAGCTTTTGTAGACTAGAGCCTTGTCTAGATGGGCTATTTACCCTGTCTTACCCCCGTCTTGGAGCCCTGCAGTCCAAACAATGCAGGGCTTTTGCCCCCAGACAGTCCTTATTACACCTGGGGTTAAGATGAGGGGGAACAGGGTGAAGCCTGTTAAAACATTTCAGCAAAATACTGTACCTGGGAAAACCCACCTTTTAAAAAAAAAAAGATAAACCAGACTGGGCCCTGTGGGAACACAGGAAGCCCTACTGGCACAGTAGCCTGTTTCTGCAGCTGCCACCACTTCCAGCCACATCACATTCTCTCAAGCCAGGAACCAGGCCCACAGCATGTGACCAAGGTTGGTCACATTCAAGGGGCCTTGATCACATGCTGCAGGCCCCCTTCCTGGCTTTGGAGAGTTCAGTGCGGTGGCTACACATGGGCCAGTGTGTCTGTGCAGACTCCTGCCTGTTTTGTGCGGGTAATGGGAGAGCAACAGTCCTGACCTGGGGTCGGAATAAACCAGTGGGAAGCTGGCATATTCTGTCCCATGTAGATGAGCTCTCAGTTTACTTAGATGGATCCTAGGGTCTATGAAAGCTTGTGCTGCAACTTACTTTTCTCCATTAGTCTCAAAGATGCTACAAGATCCCTTTGCATACTGATATTCCAGACTAAAACAGCTATGTCTTTGAAGAATAAGAGTGTGAATCAGTGCCTGTAGAATTTGCTCATTTCCCAAATCTTAGTTTATGGGAGTGTCATGTATCTACAATAGATAGACCTTGTTATGAATTACACATGCAGAAAAAAAAGTAATACCATTTGTCCATCTTTTTGCAAACCAACATTGTTTACTGATCGCTAGGTGAGAAAGTTCAGACAAACAGACATTAATAGTTTTAATTCAAAATGGACAACTAGTCAAAATTACTCTTTTGCTTTCATGTAATGAAGCATTCTTGAAGGAAGGCATATTTTAAGTCATTAATGAAATCCACTGAAAATGATAGGTATTTGCAAAAACAAAAGCTATGAAGAGAAGTACTTCTCTGTCGTGGAAGTTTTAACCATGAGAAATTTAATATAGATGGCATCATAGCCTCCCCTTAAAAGTGCCATTGTTTTTTAAAATAAATTTAAATGTACAGCTGATTTTTATAGCCCTTTGGAAAGGAAAAATACTCTGCTGTCTTCAGGTTTGAAGGGTAAATGAAGGTGATAGACTGCCCTGTTGCTGCACTTTGAACATTTCTCATTCACCCATAAACATTAGTGTGGTAATATTTATAACATTCTGTTTTTCCTAGTTGGCTAGTTTATCTTTTATATGCTTTTGCTGACATTTCCAGAAGTACTTGCCAGATAGTAATAAAGTCCAGGAATGTGATACATTGCATTGTATTATTGTTGTATACTTTCATTTGCAGGCTGATGATACCTACATCCAGCTGAAGAAAGATCTTGAATATTTGGATCTGAAGGTAAAACATGACTATATAAAACAGCACTCTAGTAATTTACTTTTTTTTGTCTTTTGTATGTATAGTTCCTATTATGTTATAGTAGTGGGTGTTTTAATTAATCAAAATCAGATTTCTTCCCCATAACTAGGATAAATTTTATATAGAAAATGTACAAAATATACAGGAGAAACTGAAAGTAAAACTCAGCCGATTTCTTTCAGCAGGATCTAAAGAACGTCTTGCATGAATTGGAAAGACCTTCCAGTCATGCTTGGGGAAGAGTAGGGCATGTTCTCTGTTTTGGCCAGTTTCTTTATTTAAATGTACTTACACTCTGTATGCTACATCCTAGACCTACACATTTCTAGATATTCCCCCCATCCCTTAAAAGTACTAGGTGCTGGAAGCAGTAAATCAGTTGTGCAGCAAGTGGAATTTTGCTTAGACTATTCCAAATTCTTCACATTGTAATTTAATTTACAAATTAGAAGTGCTTTCTAAGAAAAAGTTTGTCTTATCACAATACCTTCATAATCACTTCTAAAACATTTCTCAGGACAATAATTTATTGATTATTCTTTCTTTTAAGAATATTTGTATCCCATCTTTCTGATACCAACCTCCAGGCAGCTTATAAGACAAAACCCTAACAACCACCACCACATGGATAATAATATATAAACAGCATTTAAAAAAAAAATAGCAGCACTAAAACTTGCAGTATACTGAAAAGGGAAAGCATAGGTTTGGCATATATTTTCTTTTTCCTGATACTTCGCTAATGCTTGGTGCGCTCAGCAGTTTGGTTTATGGGAAGGAGTAAAATTAAATTCAAAATTACCTTTTGAACTCTGTGTGTGTGTGTGTGTGTGTGTGTGCGCGCGCACATGTATGCACGCACACACACCTTCAAGTTGCCTGTCGACTTATGCCAACCCCATGAATTTGGTAGGGTTTTCTTAGGCAATACTCAGAGGTGTACCAAGAAAAAAATATCTAAGATTTTAAAAAACTGGAATATACTTAGCATAGCAAGTCTTAGTTGACAACTAGGCTGGCATTATTTTGAATCATTTCCAAGGTATGGATGCTGTTTAGAGCACTTTGCAGTAAACCAATAATTCATGTTTTTATGACATGAATCACTACAGTTAGATCATCTTTTTTGATACAGAGATGAGGCTGGCACAACTTCTGGACTTGATAAAATGTGTTTCTGGCCATGGGTACTATTTAAATGTCCATTTTCAGGGTCAACCTTGTTGCGTTCCCCCCCTCACTGTGAATCCAGCCTTTCAAGGTCAGTTTAGTCCCACTGAGAGTAGGCCCCATAATCAGACAATCTACATATTGTCTGAGTCATTTTGTTGGCCCCCAGCTGCCTATTCTTTGCCTCTAGGTACCTGTTCAAGATGTGGAGGAATCCATGTCTGAATTATTGTTCTAATTTTGAGTTCCCACTTTGTGTGTGTACATGTGCCTTCAACTTGCTTGTCAACTTATGGTGACCCCATGAACTTCATAAGGTTTTCATTGGCAAGGAGTACCTCAGAGGTGGTTTTGCCAGTCACTTTCTCTGAAATTTAGCCTACAGCACCTGGTATTTGTTGGTGGTCTCCCATCCAAGTACTAACCAGAGCACAGAGTACTAACAGTGAAGCTGGAGCCCAAGCGATAACAGCAATGATGGAGAGGAACTGAAGGAATAAATTTATCTTTAGTTTTGGACCTCCTACTGCCACAACTGAGTTAGACAAAAAGGAGAAACAAAGCTCAGTGTCTTCAGAATATAGGGCTCATCTGTATGAGGCAATAAAATGTGGATTGTTGCTCAGTAATGCCAATTCACAGCAGCTTTTATTTGTCTCCACGATTTTTTGGCAAGATCTCAGGCATGTGTTCATTTTTCAAATGGGCATGCCTGTGAATCAAGATGGTGGGCATGAATGAATTACTTGTGTTTTTATTTCCACCAGTTGGCACTGATGAAAAGTATTTTTTTAAAAAGCAAATCCAAGGTGCGAAAGTACAATCTTTCACTTAAATAAACGGAAGGGGAGAGACTATTTTATTGCCTGAGCACACGATCACTACAGCAAAATACCAACATGGCGGTTCCAGGTGCTTGCTTTACCAGCAAGCTCTATCCCCTGTGCACGTCCAACCAGTCAGCTGTCCACTCTGAGAATGCACAGCAATGTGAATTGGTTGTCCTAACGGACAATAGTGCACATTCCCACACATTATTTTTTAAAACACGGGAAAAGTTGCGAAGGCTTTTCCTGCAGAGTATTTGGCATTTTTGACCTCCTTCCATCTGAATACAGTGGATTGATGCAGGAGACCATTTAGACAAAACGTATCCTCCTCAGATTCTATGAGGAGTATTTTAGCCATATACACAAGCCCATAGATAGCCCTTCAGTCCAGACCCCTGAAGGATTCATATGGATAGTATGGTACTGAATAGAAACTTTGGCACTTCATGATGTTAATATGATGGGGCACAAACAGAAGTTCCAACTCTACATCCTAGAATCTGCTTCCCAGGTAGGAATAAAACACCATCACTTCTTGTTCCCATCCCTGACTCTGATAAAACTGGCTATGTATGGAGAAAAGTTGGGTGCACCAGTGTGTGACCATTTCCATTTATTATAGTGAATTGCCCAACATCCAGTGCTTGTGGGGGGGATCAGCATTCCCAGATACCTATAATACATTAGATAGTAACATCCTAGTGCTTCACAGCTGAAAAGCAGCTATGCATAGGAAAGCCATGTCTAAAGAATCACAGTTTTTTAAAAATGAGGAAGGTAAAACTTCTTCTGAATCGTAGGGTGGGTGATCTCATTCATGAGGCTGTTCCTTTTACAGTGCTATTCTACAGAATGTCCTCCCAAAAATGTGTACACCCGTAACAGCTTATAATGATGGAATTATTATTTTTGCAAAAATGTATATATACTCTTAACAGGATTAAAGATTGCAATAGTTGAGAAATGCCGTGAAATTAAAAGAGAAACTTTAAGTGAGGTTTGCAACTCTGTGCTTTGGCAAAGCAAGCAGTGTAAGCAACCATTTGAACACCTTACATAAAACTGTAATTTAAGATGGAATTTGTAACTCTGATTAAATCATTATTATAACATCTATTTTTCAATATAAATGTATATGGTTAGCCTTCAAATAATCACCATAGCTACAATTAGCTGTTAAAAGGCTGTATGCATTTCGGGGGAACACGCTGTAAGTGCATCAGGAGTTAGGAAGCTGGAGCCTTCCACGTGTTGTTGGACTTGTACTCCTATCAACTCAGCCACCAGGGCTAGTAGTCAGGGATGATGCAGATTGTCGACTAACAGCATTTGGAAAGTCATGGCTCTTCTACTCAAGTCCTTTGGGGTGGAAATAGGGCTGGAGCCTTAGATCATGATGCAGTGGATTACATCTACTGATGAAACTATTTCTATCAATGAAATCAGGAGGGGGGCAATCTTCTTTCTATACTACAGCCCCCTACATACTCCAGAGTACTAGGATATTCAACAACAATATTGTTGAAGCTTGCAGGAGTGAGGGAAGCTCAGTGGTATTACCGCTGCAGCACCAGTGCAGCTTTGAATTTAGGCCTTAGAACAAAAAAAAATTATTAATATAGATAAATCCCTATCATCAAACTTTTATTCTCCCCGCAAAAAAAACATTCCTTTCAGTTGTTAGCAGCACTGCATGTAAGACACGCTGCTCTAGTAATGTAATAAACCTAATGTTCATCTTCATAATATGTTTATGACTAATCCATAGCATCTTTGGAAGAATATTGCTTTTAGAAACAGCTGCGGTATTAGTGATTCGGTGATTGTTCAGTTTATAGCACTTCAGTTGCCATTCCTTTAATTGGTGAAATCTGAAAGAATAGTTCCAATTATAAGCTGTACTGAATACAGCCAATTGCTGAACCAAAACAATTGGTTCTCTCCAGCTGAGGCTTGCTTACAATATTCAGGACATTATCACACGAGGCTCATATTCCAGAATTACAACAAGGTAGTAGCTGATGTGGCTATTGCTTATCACATGATGTCATCTCTATTCTATTCCTGTCTCGCTTTTCATCTACTTTTGTAGCACATCTTATCATTTATGGGGAAAACCCATCAATAACTCCCAATATTGCTCTATGGCAGCATTCCCTTCTGTGTAATAAGATACTTTGGTGGCAGTAGGGACATGAATGAAGTCACAGAACATGAGGGAGCCATGTGACTTCATCTCCTCTTCTTTCCCCCCTCCCCCTTGCTGTTTTAACCTGGTGAAAATGGTTCTTCCTCTGTGCTTTTTTTTCCCTGTGCTTGCATACTTACAGGGAAATGATAAAATATTTTTTTATTGTTTCACTGTAATTATGCAGTTGTGGCAAGAAAGAAAAGAAAGGCACATGTGTGCTGAATGGCAAGGTGATGAAGCTGGTGCTATAGGATAGAAATTGCCAAAGCAGCACAATTGTAGCACAGTCACACAAGTGAAGAAAGAGAAGGTGCAATAGTTTTGGCTTCAATACTGGTATTTTCTTGTTTGTTTCACTAACGCAATTACTGCGAGAAAGGAGGCTGGTGTGATAATGTCCATATTTTGCTATTAGAACAATATTGAAGTGCTTAGAATGAAAATGAGGAAGGACAATGAGAAGAATATACAAGTAATTACCTATGAATAGTCCCCATTGGGGGCAAGCATATGTTCACAACAAAGAGATCCTTTGGATTTGGAGGACATGTCCTATACTGCTGAAGGAAACTTGGGACAGGAGGACTTAGGTGTGGAAAACATACCTCTCTGTGTATACTTTTCAATACTAATTCTCCTTCCAGGAGTCTTTTCATGGGCAAAAGGCCACTGAAAAGTTAATTTAGAGAAAAAAGTTCACCTCTGAATTTTCAGAGTCCCACACCCTCCCACATTTTGAAACTCAGATTGAAGGGATCCAGGCTGATGATGGCCACTTATTCTTTTCCAGGCTAACTTGAATCCTTGACAGTGTGAGAGGAATCAGACATCTTCAATATTTTTTTGTTAGGATATGGTGTATCTTTCTGTGAGAGACTGTGTGTAGCCCTTGCCCTCCTACTCCTTAGACCCCAATGATGTCTGCTTGTACATATCCCTCTTTGAAGAGATAGTTGATAACAGTGGCTGCACTAGGGGGCTGAGGAGAGGTCAAACCACACCAAATGACAGCATCCGGGGGATGGGTGACACCAGCCTTAGTGATGCCACAGGATGATACTATGTGTCTTCTTTTTGTTCACTGACTGGAGCAGAATGGCAGAGTGTAGTTCACAAGAAACATAGCGGTCGGAACAAACCATTATACTGAATATTCAAGCATATATGACTAAACAAATTCATGTAAAAAAGCAGTCTAGGATAATGAAGTATGGTTTTAACAGAATGGGTTTTTTATATCCCTATGTAACAGTACACTAAAACTTTAAAAGGTAGAAGTTACCAAAAAACTCCAGTTATAACTTCTAAGGGGGTTATCAGGACATAAATAGCATATCAAAAGGAAAGAAGTCTTAATGCCCTCCTTCATTTTCTTGAAAATAGTGCTAGATAATCAAATATATGCAGCATTCAACAAAGAAAATAATTATATTCAGAAATTACATTATTTTTTTCTGATTAGTTTGTTCATTGGCTTTTGTTGTCAACTTTTCCTCTATAACAAGATATGTATTAAAATTTTGTTTGAAACAGATAAAAAATAATGGACCTCTGATCAACATGGTTTACAAAGTGCTAAAGAGCTCAGCACAAGGGTTACTATCCAGTATAAATGTAAGAGTGCCTGTAACGAAAAATGTAGCCATTCCATTGCTTTCTCAAATGGCAGTCAGTGTTTAAATAGCTAAGCATCCACAGGTGTTTCATGTGTGTACAGCACCACAGCTTTCTGCTAGTGTTTTTGGAGGCTTTGTGCAATATTATTGGCTGGCCTGATAGTGCTTGGTTTCATTTTCTCATGTGTTGAAAACTAGTGGTGGTGATTCCATTTCTATATTTATGAAATTATGAAAGCATGCTGATTATGTTTTGATTTTGCTGCTTTGACAATGTTAATTTTACATGTACTGTTATATAATGTAATTGCATATGTATATCTATATACTGTATATATATATATTCTTCACTTTGCTGTACTGTATATCCTTTAGCTTTCAGAAAGGTTCCCTTGCTTGCACATTTGTTGTTCCCCCAATTATTTATAGTCTGTTCATGCCAATGTATATTATGTCTCAATTACATGCTTATCTTAAATTTTTGTTAAAGTCATAAAATATTCCAGGGATCAATTTTTTATTTTTTTTAAAAAGAGTTTCTTACTATAGTGGGAAAAAAACCATCTAAATCTAGATATTGCCAAAAGGCAACAATCCATCCTGTATTTGATGATCTGGCTTCCATTTTATCAGTTTACAATGATGGGAACTTGAAGATGGAACTGGGACAAATTTATGGTAAATAAAACTAATAATAGTACTAATCTTAGCATATACAGATAGCGTTTTCTGAATGCTCAGAGCGCTTCAAATCCATTATCTCATTAACCTGCAAAATCCAATATGGCAGGTTGACATTATTATATCCACTTTGACATAGCAGCTGAGAAATTTCAGTTGCTTAAGGCTACAGTTGAGTTCACGGATGAGAAAGAATTTGGACTGGTGATTTCCCATCCCCCTCATCATGATTTTAGGCTCTACATTATAGTCTGGTGTACTGTTACCTCCAAAATTGAGTAACATTTTAAAAATCCTTTTTATAGTCCCTTATTGTCTTTCCCCCAAAGTGATTTCATGCAGTCTTCAGAGAGCTTACCAAATTTTAATTGAGGTATGATAAAATGTTTCCAGTGTTTCTTTTTTTAGGAAAAGAAATATGTACTGTAGTTGTAAGAAATAGAATTATTCTTCAGTTTAATTGTACATCTCTTACGCATATAATGTATAAAAATGTAAATGTATGTGTATTTGTGTATATACACATACACACACAACTACAGTATAGCCAGTAATCAGTAGCAAAGAACTGGTGATCATTGGAAATATGAAAATGTTTTTAGAATGATGTATATTTTTAAAAAAATAAGCACAAAAAACAAAAAAAGGATCACTGATTTTTAATTTTAGAAATAAATATTTGATGGGTGGATCAGAATTAATATAGTACTGTTTGATGAAAAGATAGAAACCAACATGTTCTGTTCTTGTCTATGTTTATATTAAAAGGTTTTATTTAGGACTCTTATATAATATCTGTCATATACACGGAGAGTGGGCAATAGCACATGATGGATTGCATCATTTTTTAAATAATACATATTGTTGAAATAGATCTCTAGAGGTAACTTAAGATGTTTTAGAAGATAGGAATTTTTAGGTAATGTGTTTATTCAGTTGCCCCTCCATATCCATTGATTTGGTATCCATGGATTTAAGTATTCACGGCTTGAACATATTCTTAAAAAATAATAATCCAAAAAGCAAACCTTGATTTTGCCATTTTATATAATGAACACCATTTTGCAGTGCCATTGCATATAATGGAGCTTGAGTATTCACAGATTTTGGTATCTGGGGGGGGGGGGTGTCCTGAAACCAAACCCCAACAAATATGAAGGGACAACTGTAATTGTGATATAAGTTGAATCTCCCTTATCTGAAGCGCTTGGGACCAGAGGTTTTTTGGATTTGTTTTCCCCCCAGTTTTTGGAGTGCCTGTATTTGCATATACTGTACATAGTGAATGCTGGATGGGGGAAAGGGGGCTAGTTACACATCCAGTGCTTGCTGAGTTTTTCCTCAAGGAGCCCTTTGCTCACCACTGTCAGAAATTTGATGGGGGAAAGGGATATGATGGGGAGAAGACTCCAGTTCCTAGAAAGGGAGGAGAAGTCCAAGGGGATTCCGCCACCGCCTCTTAAGTGACGCGCTGCACTGGTGTTTCATTCAGTGGTGGCCAACCCATTCCTCTGCAGCCAATGAGGGCTTAGGGGGAGCCGTTTAACAGCCTCTCTCTGGAGCTGCCCAGCTGAGGGAAAGTGACCAGCCCTTGCCAAGCCCAACAGTCTCTCCAAGCCCCACCTGGGTTCTACTCTAACTGGCCCTCCCTCCACATATGCAGCTCAATTGACTTTGGCAAACTGGCGCTTCACTCACACCCTCCAGCATCAACCTGGGCAGGGCCACTCCCTTGCTTGCTCACTTTGCTCATTCACTGACTTCATCCCAAGAGGCATTGGGCAGCCTAGAAGTTAGAGAAGAGCAATGTTTCTCACCCCCAATTGCAACCACTCAATTTCCTGTGCTGCCCAATGGCACATGGCAGTGCGGGGGAGGGGACTTAGCCAGCTAGACTCCCCAATGCGTTTTGGGGTGAAGTGAGCAAACAAACACAGCAAGCGAGTGGCCTCTATCCACGTTGGCACTTTGCCTATTGTTTTCCCTCCCTTCAGCCGCCACCAAGTGATGCACCGGTGCAGCGCTTCACTTGGCTGTGATGGCTAAATCCACTTGGACTTTGCCCTCCCTTCCTAGGAACTAGAGTCCTCCTTCCTTCCCCCTCTTCTCATCAAATTTCTGACAGTGGTGAAGCAAGGGCTCCTTGAGAAAAAGCTCAGCAGGCAGTGGATGTGTAACTATCCCCCTTTCCCCGAAGGTGGAAGTGGGCAGTTGGTGGCGAAAGGTTTCAGATTTTGGAGTATTTCAGATTTTGGAATTCTGAATAAGAGAGATTCAACCTGTAATGGTAAATAATTCTAAACATCTAGAAGAATTTTTTTTAAAGGTTTCCTAGACAGAGTTTCATTTATTGGGTTTCATTTATTTTTGTCCTCGTATGGCTTATAAATCTGACTTAACTTTTTTTTTTTTAGGTGACAGGGCGTGATACAATAAAGGAACGGAATACAAAACCCATCAAAATTGGAGAAAGTGATGTTGATGTAAGTATGGAATATCAATTTACAAAGGATGCATTTACATTTCTGATCCAAGAATAACCCAGGCCTTTAATTGATCTAACCTTCTATACATATATGTTTTTTGTAGGTAAAACTAAGTGTTTTCTGTGAACAAGACAGGATTCTGCAAGATCTAGAAGACAAAATAAGAGCTCTAAAGGAAAACAAAGTAAATACTGCACTTTCCACCACTGCTTTATATATATAATAGGTGATACAATTGAAATATGAAAATCATTTGACATATTGCAGTTGCAAATTCATGGAAAAATTTGTGCAAATGCTGAATGTACCAATTTAATGTCTAATGAAGGGGGTAGATTGAAATTAGAGGTTTGAAATCAGAATTTCTGAGGCCTGTCAGTATTACTGCATTTGAAATTGGACCTACGTAACTCATCCTCTGAGCCCCCACCCCACCATCTGGTCTCTAACTGTATTTCCTATCGTCCTCTCTATACCTTTTTGCTCATGATATACATTCTTGCAATAGTATCCAAGAAAACTAACAGCAGTGGGAACTCTGTTACCCTTGTTTTCCATCATCCCAAGGTATTGTTGTGTGTGATTTAAGACTTACTTTACCTTTTGTTTAGGAGAAAAAACATAGTGAGGCATAGAGGCCACTACTCTATCCCACTTATACAACTGGGAGTGTGAAAAACTTGAAGATTTTATTCATTTGAAATGGTAAAGTCAGATTAATTTTGAACATTCAGTTGACATTTTCCAAATAAAGCCACTTTAATCAATCCTGTTTTGAATCATCTGGGTGAAGATTGTGCCCATTCTGAATAGTAGAGGTGAATTTTCCCATCAGTAATCATGAACCTGATTTAAAGACCCCCAAATTGTTGAGTATATATTGGTTCAGTTATTGGATTTTTGATCCATTTAATGCCAGATACTTCTTCCAAACCAGAAATGCTTTTGAGTCTCCTCAGTTTGTGAAGTTGAAGGCTTTCACGGCTGGCATCTGTTGATTTTCCTTGTTTTTTTTCCGGGCTGTGAGGCCGTGTTCTGGAATAGTTTCTTTCTTACATTTCGCCTATTCCAGAACATGGCCTCACAGCCCAGAAAAAAAAACAAGGAAAATCTCCTCAATTTGAAATTCTATTTGAAGATTGTTGTTTGAGAAGCTCAGTCCCAGAATTTCTTGGAAATACAGAAGTATTTTATTTTAAAAAACATATTCCATTTGATACTATGAGTTCAGGGTAGCTTTCAATTTAAAAAAAAAAGCTTTAAAACAAATTTCATTTTACAGCTAAACATTAAAACAGAAAAGCAGCAGAAACAAAAATAAAAACTTTCAAAGTAAAAAAAAATACCAGAGTTTAGAATAGTGACATATCCTGTAACAGTAGCAAAAATGACAACCTTTTCTTATTCTTATTTTAAGGAGATTAAAACACTATGATTTTTGCTCTAACAAATAGCATTAAGTAGGCGTTGTTGTTATTAATGTCATTTTCTAGGATGTGGGGTCAGTATTGGTAATTCTTCTATTGTGTGGGGTTGGGGAGAGGAGAAATCCAAAGACAAATGGAAAAGTCCTATCACCACCCAGAGGAAGCAGGAAGATGCATCATGGCCTTATGTTAATTTCAAATCCTCTTTGTCTTGAGCTCCTGTGAGTTGCCATGACGCCAGTTCAACTTCCTGTTTCGCCTAGAGTGGAGCTAGGCCGTTCTCTTCTGAGTGATTCCTCCTCCTTTGGGGTGGGCCTTTATCCTTTATTCCTTCTTTCTTCCTCCCATACTTTTGCTTTAATTCTTCTTATTTCCTTATATATATATTTTTTAAAAAACTCTTTCTCTTTCCTGGGTGCTTGGTGTTTTTCTTCATCCCTCCTCCTCTCCTCCCCTCCTCTCTCTCGCTGCCATTCTCCCCTTTCATATCCCTCCCTCCTTCTCCGAGAATGACTGGGCTTACGGGAAGAGCAAGAAGGAGCCTTCTAAGCCTTCCACCATGGCGACGAAAGCCTGGACCTTCCAGAGCCGCTCTCTGAGCGAGCCGAGTGCGTCTGGAGGCAAAGCCAGCCCGGCTGGCACCCAGAGCCACTCAGGGAGTGTGCAACGGGCCGCCAAGAAGTCGGCCTTAAAGGCAGTTGCCCGGAGCCTCTCTGGGAGCGAACCAGGGGCACCAGCCTCAGCGGCAGCACCACTACACCCTGGGATTCTGGCCCCCTCTCATCACGGGCCTCCAACGCGACTGGGAAGCAGCATTTCCACCAGTGTCGCCACTGCTACAACCGTGGCCGCCATAGCTACCGCTGCTATAGCTGGCACTCCCACAGATGCCAACGCTGCGATAATAGCAGCCTCCACAACAACAGTTGTGGCTACTACCACGGGCCCCAACGGAACTGGAAAGAAGGCCGGGCAGCTCCAGGAGGTACCAGAGAGCAGGAAAGGGAAGGGAAGCCTGGGTCTTCCCTCGTTCCCAGGCCGGTTCCATTGTTTCCCATCATTCAGTTGGCTCCTCTGTGGCAGGGCTTCAGCCTGCCCCAGGATCTTTTGCCTCCCTCCCCCTCAGGAGGTGGAGGTTTTGGGGGATAATTCCAGGGGGAGGGACAAGGCCATTGAGGGTCCTTCGACTGGGTTCACCTTTCCAGCACCCTCCCCCCAGCAGGCGAGAAGGAACCAGACCCTCAAAGCAGCTCTTCAGCTGCTCTCTACTACCCTTCTAGGAACAAGGACTACCCATTTCAGGGGTCCCCAAGCATCCCAGCCAGACTAGGACCCAGCTAAACAGCCCCAGGGGGTCCAGTCAGGCCACAGCCCAATACAGTAACCTGCCGTTTTGGACCATACTACATATCCCAACCGACTCCCATTCCCAATGGAATGGCAGGGGGACCAATTCATGCCACAAACCCACACCCTCCCTCTCTTCCACTTACCCAGGAGGCAGCATGAGCTCAAAGGTCCCCTACCCATGTTCCCCTAAGACCTCTAATGGCTCCCCATTGAACTATTCGGGAAAGAGAAAGACCCACTCCCTTGGTCCACTCTTCAGAAGACTCTGGCGAGGAGTCAGAGGAGGAGGTCCAGCTGCTCAATGCCATCATGGGGTCTCAGGTCCCGGATGAGGAATAGCGCCACCTTCAGGAGGAGAAGGAGAAAGGCGAGTGGTCAGACTCTGAAATAACTGAGTCTGATCCGTCTGACAGACTTTTTCACTGCGACAACTACTCTCCTCTCCTACTGAAGGTGGCCTCAATACTGAGACTCTCAGCTTCGACGGTTAATCAAGAGGCAATAGGAAATCCCTCTCCATCACAGAATGAGAGAGTAGCATCCGTGCTGTGTCTCCCCAAAGACTCAAAGGAAGGAACTGCCCTTCCCAGACGTGTTTATGCAACTAATTGCAGAAGAATGGGAGACAACCTCGCAAGGGAAGAGGGGCGCCATGATAGCCCAAAAATTCTATGCCCCTAGCAAAAAGGTCCTCGATACCCTGCAGGTCCCAGTGGTGGACAAGCTGGTCGTCTCCTTGGTTCCCAATTTTCTTGCTCCTAAAGAGGGTGAAGCCCTCCTTAAGGATCCGGATGAAAAGATGGGGCCCTAAGAAAGGTGCACAAGGCCTTAGCGGTCAGGGATTCAGCAGCCACTTTGCTATTTGCAAGAGCCTCTATACTATGGGTTCAAGACATCTTGGAAGTTCAGCAACTGGACTCCAGAACCCTGCACAGAATCTTCTCAAGAGTTTTAAAAGCCTTGCAGTTCATAGCAGATGCCACATAGGATTCCATGTCCTTTCCAGCAAGGGCCATAGGAGCTACGGAGATAGCCTGATGGTCCATTTGGTTGAAGCCCTGGGAGGTGGACACTCACCCTAGATCCACTTTGTCCACCACTCCCTTTAATGGAGCCAAGCTTTTGAGGGAAGAAGCGCTGAAGGATATCCTAGTGGAGACCAAGGACAAGAAGCAGGTGATGCCTACGTCAACCAGGAAGCGGGGAAAGAAAGGGAAGCAAGAGACCTTTTCAACCCTCACAGTCCTTTCGTTCCTTTAGCAGATATGGTAGGCAGAGAGACTACCACACCTTCCGTCTAGCCTGGGCCAGGACCAACTATACTATTTGACAATCCTCAAGTTCTCAGAACGCCAGGAGACACAGAGGAGGCCACCAGTCCCAGAGAGGTGGTTCCAGACAACAATTCAGACTCTCAACCAACACAATTCAGCAGCAGGCTCTCCCAGTTCCGGGGTGAGTGGGTCAATTCTAAGATGGGTCCTTGTGACAATTTCACGGGGTTACCGCAAAGAATTTGACACAACACCCAGGAACAGGTTCCTCCCTGCCCTGGTACCCGAGAACCCTCAGAAGGCATCGTCCTTTGCTGAAGCCATCCAACACAGACCATCAAGGTGATAGAAGGGGTCCTGACACAGCAACGTTTCTCAGGAGTGTACTCCTTCATTACAGTTCCCAAGAAGGACGGGGGCTTCTGCTCAATATTAGATCTGAAATACACAAACTCCTGTGTAACCTACAAGTGTTTCCAGATGGAGACTCTGTCATCCATCAGGGAAGCACTACAGAAAGGAGACTTCCTTGCATCCCTGTATTTATCCGAGGCCTACACGCACAATCCTAAATATACACTGGACTATGTGACGAATGTTGCTGTCCTTGAGCAAGCAGGGATCACCAGCATTGAGGCCATGATATTGAGAACACAGCTGCGCTGGGCAGGGCATGTGTCTAGGATGGAGGACCATCGCCTCCCCAAAATAGTACTCTACGGTGAACTCGCTACGGGTCAGTGTAAGAGGGGCGCTCCAAAAAAGTGATACAAGGACTCCCTGAAACAACATCTCAGGCTTGGCCAATTTGATCACCAACAATGGTCCACCCTGGCCTCACATCGGGAGGCATGGAGACACACTATCCACAATGCTGCAGCCTTATTTGAGAACTCACGCCGAATAAGTCTTGAAGAGAAATGGCAATGCAGAAAGAATCACAACCCAGTAACATCACCCGAGGAAACCTTCTGCTGTGCTTTCTGCAACCGGACTTGTCTATCTCGGATTGGCCTTTTTAGTCATCAGCGCACTTGCAGAAAACGCGGAATGAGTCCTTCCTGAATCTTCGTTTGCGAAGAAAAGCCAGAGAGAGAGAGAGAGAGAGAGAGAGAGAGTTGCACATCAAGATAAACATAGAAAGCAGACAATACCTCTGCTTCGCCTTTGGAGACCATTTGGCTTGCATTGGCCCCCAGGGTATTCACCAAGGTGCTGGTAGTCCTGATCATGCTCCTCAGGACTCAGGGGATAAGCTTATACCCATACCTGGACGACATTCGTCTAAGGGCCCCATCCTTCAAGAAGGCTCAGGTGGATCTCCAAACAATGATACATTGCTTGCAGAGACACGAGTTCTTAGTGAACCTCAAGAAGAGTCACCACATACCTTCGCATACCATATCCCATTTGAGGACATGGATAGACACAGAGACTGGCGAAATCTCCCTATGACAGGAAAGACCACAAGTGATCCGGAGAGAGGCACAAGTATTGAGTCGGCATATCCGGATGCCTCTGACATCGCTAGCCAGACTGTTGGGTCTCATGATTTTGGTGATCCAGGTGGTACCTTGGGCAAGGTTCCACTCGAGACATCTTCAAACATCTCCTATCAAGAGCAGATATCTCAACACAGATGCGTGTTAATTCATCTTCCCCAGGAAGTCAGAGATTCCCTGACCTGGTGGACCAAGAAGTGGAACATTGCCAAGGGCTCCCCCTTTGTCCTGACCCATCAGGTCATAGTCATGTTAGATGCCAGTCTGGCTGGCTGGGGAGCCCACTGTCAGGGAGAGGCGGCACAAGGTGTTTGGAGTCACCAGGAACTGGGCCACAGAATCAATTGGTTGAAGCTTCAAGCGGCACACCTGATGCTACTCCACTTTACACCTCTGCTGAAGGGGAGGCACGTCCTCATTCAGACAGACAACACAACAGCCCGTTCTTACATAGCCAACCAGGGTGGATCGAGATCTCAATCCCTCCAGATGGAAGCAGACCTCCTGTTCTGATGGGCAGAGTGCAACATGTAGTCATTGACAGCCCAATATCTGCAGGGGTCGGACAACTTACAGGCCGACTACCTAAGCAGACACTCAGTACTCCCGGGAGAATGGGAGCTGAATCAGGAAATGTTCCTCCAGATCCAGAGATGCCAGTTGGCTTGTTCACATTGCAAGCCAACGCCAAGTTGGAATGCTTCTTCTCCAGGTATCCGAGTCCGGCGGCAGAGGGTGTAGACAAGCCAACGCCAAGTTGGAACGCTTCTTCTCCAGGTATCCGAGTCCGGTGGCAGAGGGTGTAGACACCCTAAGGGCCAATTGGCCGGGAGGTCTCTTGTATCCTTTCCCTCCTCTACCACTGCTAGGGAAGGTATGCAGGAAGGTGAGGCAGAAATGAGCTCAAGTAGTTCCTGTAGCCCCTCATTGGCCTCGACAACCATGGTTTTCGGATCTCAGGAACATGTCCATAGAACAGCCATGATGACTTCCGCAGAGGGAAGATCTATTACATCAGGGTCCAGTCAACCATCCCAGACCGAACTGGCTCCAGCTAGCAGCCTGAAGATTGAGCGGAGAGCCCTGCGGGATTGCGCTTACCAGGAGTCAGTAATAAACACCCTCCTATCCTCGCACAGAAAATCCAGTGCAAGAATATATGACGTGACCTGGCAGGCCTTCCAGCATTTGTGCACCTGTAACTCCATCCCTCACAATGGTGTGGAGGTGAAGCATGTGCTGTCATTTCTTCAGTCAGGGCTGGACCTCGGCCTCTGGCCCAACACGTTAAAAATACAGGCAGCGGCCTCAACCTCCCTAACCTCGGGGAGAAAGGATCTCCTCACATCCACATGTACGGAGGTTCTTCTGGGGAGCAACACTGTTCTCCCCCTCCCCAGTATGGCACAGATTCCCATCATTGAGTCTTCCTTTGGTCATCAAGCAACTAATGAAGGAATCTTTCGAACCTCTAAGGAAGGTCCCCTTAAGGGTCCTTACATTGAAAGTAGCCTTTTTGGTGGCAATCACCTCGGTGTGTCAGGTTTCAGAGCTGGCCACCTTGTCTGTTAGGGAACACCTCTGCACTTTCAATGAAGACTTCGTTATACTGAGGATGGACCCATCCTACCCCTACAGGTTCGGTGGAGATCGTGGCAGTGCACGTGCCTTCCGTTGCCGACACGGACATGTCACCCCAGCGGTTGGGCCAATCACCGACCCTTGTCATCTCGAGAGCCTAACTTGAACGTTCACCCTCAGACGTTGAAGTTGAGGTCGTCGAACCCGAGGTCGTGGCTCGAACCCGACCATTTTCAGTCAGCATCCATGCTGATGTACCTGCCTATATGGCCTATGACCTGGCATGATCTATTTGTCAAATGGGGATCATGTCGCCTACAGGCTCCCAGATCCTGACTTCCCGAGGAGATGATTTCAGGGATATCTATGCTGGCCGGTCTGTGTTTCGTTCACCCAAGGGATTCCACCTGGAGGAACCACGAGTCATTCCGAGGAAGGATGCAGAGAGTCAAGTATCTCCACGTCCTGAACAATGTCCTCTGCCTCCAACTCCTCCAACACCACCTCCACGCACCACTTCTCTGCTTCATGGTGATTGCAGCCCATCACCCGTGGATTCGACATCATCTTCATTGGGTTCATGGGATCCATACAGGCCTTACTTGCCATCGCCGCAACCCGACCTAGTCAATGAGGACTCTGCATCGCCGACAGATGACATCCGTGCTTTTTCAGAGCAGATGGTCCATATGTCCCATGCTCTGGACCTCAAGGTGGTGGAGAAAGAGGCTGAACCGGTGGACCCCATCTTTCATCGGATTCAGTCGAAGGCTCCTCCTATGGCTACTCTCCCCATCTTGCTGTCCCTTCTGAAGCTCACACAAGGGTCTTGGGAGAACCCCTCCTCGATCCAGTCTACTTTTAAGAAAATCAACAAGCTGTATCGAGTTGGAGGTGAGCACATCGACTGGCTTCAAACTCATCTGAAGCCGAATTCAGCGGTGATCGAGGCTTCCCAGAACAGGAGGCAACACCGGTCTCAATCAACCCTGCCGGACCCAGAGGGTCAAAAGCTTGATATCATGTGCAAAAACATTTATTCTGTGGCAGGCCTGAGTTTTCGTGTGGCCAACTACTCAGACTGCATGGGGGCCTACCAGCAGGTACTGTGGGAAAGGATGATGCCCCTCATTCAAGCTCTCCCAGAGGAACGGCGACGAATGACTGAAGCAATCCAGTCGGAGGCGCAATTACTGGCGGGACAAAAAATGAATTCTGCCCAACATGTGAATTCTGCGCCGCTAAAATGATTGCAGGGTCCATCACCCTGCATCAACACGCGTGCCTCTGTTCATCGGGCCTCACCCCCCAACCCTCGGCTACTATTGAAGATCTGCCTTTTGATGAATCCAGACCCTTCAACGGCTCCACGGATGAAAAACGAGTTCACCCAGAAGATGAGGACAACCGCCAGAAAGTATGGTATGGCCACCTCTTCATCTTCCCAGTACCGTTCCAGGGGCCGCACCAACTGGCAGACCTCTTCATTGGGCCAGCAGTTCAGACAGGGATTCTCTGGCCAATCTTACAGACGTTCCCAGTATTTGCCCTCCCCTTCGCCAGACTCATCGGTGAGATGCCAAGGGTCAGCTTCAAGATACCGACCACCTGGAAGGCAACGGTCTAAAGATCAAGCCAGGAGAAAATTTTGAATTCCACCTCACACTGTTTCTCTCTTCCCTCTAGACCCCACTGTTTGGGGAGTCACACTGTTCACACAGACCCGCCCATCCTCCCCTCTATGTCCTACTACATCATATAAATATGCTTAATGTTCCTGATGCTGCTGATTGCGGCATCATTCAAGGAACTGAGGGGAATTAGGCGGGAGCGCCTTATAAGGGACCATTAGGGTGGGCGGAGTTACCACCAAAAATGTATCAAATCACATTCTGCCTAGTGATTCCAGAAGGTTCCAATGCTCTGCGCAAGCGCAGGAGTAACCCAGCTGTGTGAATTCACAGAAGAGAACTACTCGAAGATCTATGGTTACAAGTAAGCAACCTGTCCTCCTCTCAAGTTTCCATGTTTCTCAAGAATTGATACTTCCATCCTTCTGTCCAAATCTGGTGTGTCCGAGAGAATGATTATGGCACATGCTGGACGTTAGGAGAGCCCTCAAGATACACATCAGACGAATTCTTTCCCTTTGATGTTGCGACACCCTCTTCGTGTCATTCAACCCAGCGTCTGTGGGGAACAAGGCAACAAGACAAACCATTGCAACACAGATCAATGCCTGTATCCTCATAGCATATGACATATCCAAAACACCTAGGCCATCAGCCGTGGTGTCTCATTCAACCAGATCGGCCACCGCAACAGCAGTCTTCTCATCCAGTGCCCCCATAACAGAGATCTGTAGGGCGGCAACCTGGAGCACCCCTACCTCCTTCATTAGACATTACAAGGTGGACAAATTCAGGTCCGCAGAAGCCACCTTCAGGACGCAGGTGTTCCAGGAAGTAATACAAGCATGAGAAAATTATCAAACAGTCACGCCCACCCACAATGAGTATGGATAGCTTGGGCATGTCCCATTTGTCTTTGGCTTCCTCCTCTCCCCAACCGCACAGAATGCTACATTGGTTACTTACTGTGAAGGTACATTCTGTCAGCAGGGGAGAGGAGGAATCCGTCCCTCCCAGTGACTGCGTTGAGTTTTTCCTGGGTGGTATATGTACAATTGTTATGTTTGTCTCTTCTGTTTTATTTAATCTCTACTCCAGGGCTTTGCTAGTCAGGAACTGGCCTCATGGCGACTCACAGGAGCTCAAGACAAAGAGGATTTGAAATTAACATAAGGCCATGATGCAACTTCCTGCTTCCTCTGGGTGGTGATAGGACTTTTCCATTCATCTTTGGATTCCTCCTCTCCCCTACCCACAGAATGTACCTTCACAGTAAGTAACCAATGTAGCATTTTAAGGCTTTAAAAATAATTTAAAATCACTTTTATAAAATTTAAAGTTATGAGTAACACTAACATGTTAATAATTTCCAGTAACATTTCCAAGTTCTACAAAACAAAAATTAAGAGCCTCACATTGAAATTACTCTATAAAAGCTTTCCTAAAAAGCGAGGTCTTTGGAGATTTTGAAAAATTATTAATGAAAATTCTCCTCCCTTGGAAGGGAGTGCCAAATCTTAGGTGGAGCCATTGGAAAGCCCACCTAAGTTTATATCTGAGGTTATCTCTGGAAGATTCAAGAGAGCCTCTAAAAATGATCTCAGTAGATGAAATCATACAGAAAAGACAGTCATTCAGAGATCCTGGTCCTAAACCATTCAGGGTGTTACAGATCAACACTAGAACTTGGATTGTACATGAAAATAAATTGTTAGCTAATGTAGGGCTTTTGGGGGGGGGGGTTGGGGTTGGTTTTTGGTTTTCTTTTCAAAACACAGTCTCCTGCATTCTGGACCAATTGTATCTTCTGAATATTCTTCCAGGCAATCCTATATAGAGCATTTTGCAACAATCAGTGTGTGATGAAAACAAGGTTGTAGAATTCAAAGACATAGCTATGTTAGTCTGGATCAGTATGCATAGGGATCGTGTAGTACCTTGGAGACTAATTTGAGAGAAAGAAGTTGATAGCAAAAGCTTTTGTAGAGTAAAGGCTTGTCTACACAAACCTAATAAACTGTTTTGGGCTGTCCTGGGAGCAATCTGTGCACAGTGCTGGGCCAAATCTGGACCAAATAGTCTTCATGATCTTCAGCCAGCTCAGTCCCCAAAACGGTGCAAACTCCTGATTTACTCAGGCTCTTCCAGGAAAATCTGGAGCACTCCATGCCAAGAATAGGCAGCTGTCCTCATGTGCATTCTCTGAGGTCACAACAAGGCTCCCAGCATGTGATCAACACTGGGCACCTCTTTTCTGGCCTCAGGGAATGCAACATGTGCCAGCAGCAGAGGTGGGTGATACAGCAGAACACATGTGAGGACAGCCTGCCTGTTTTCAGCACGGAGTGCTCTGGTAACAGGGGTAATCCGGGGCAGCTCCAGAGCCAGAATGCTCCAGGCTGCCCCAGGGTTATCTTTGCCAGTGTAGATGGGCCTTAAGTCTACCTCATCAGATGTATGCAGTGAAGTGCCTAGGAACAGACATGAATGGGCAAATTCTTTCTCTCAGGACTTTTCCAGATGACTTAAAAGTTGTCCTGACGAGCCGCAAGAGGAACGAAGCTATATCGCGTCAGGGGTCCTTTTTCAGCCAACGCCGTCTTCTTCCGTTTCACCTCTGTGTTCCATGGAGGGAAAAGGCGCCACTTTTTACTCACAAAAAAACTTTCATGAGTAAAAACCGCCGCCTTTTCCCTCCATGGAACACAGGTGAAACGGAAGAAGACAGCATTGTCTGAAAAAGGACCCCTGCCGTGATACAGCTTCATGCCTCTTGTGGCTCGTCAGAACGACTTTTAAGTCATCTGAAAAAGTCTATAGTCTCAAAGGTGCTACAAGATCCTTTTGCATACTGATATAACCAAGTTATGTGTCATCCTGCTAGGTTAACAGTAAATAGGACAGTAGATATTTCCTTCTTAAGATTTGACAGAATTTTATCGGACAGAAACCAAATATCAATGTTAATAATATTTATTTTAAAAAATAGAAGAAAGTGGGTAAAATATAAATATGCATTTCCTGCACTATAATTTCCTGTTACTATAAACATGTATTAATATTTATTTTAAATATGTTGCTTTACTGAATATGTTGCTTTAAAAAAATCTCTTCTTTAGGATCAACTGGAATCTGTCTTAGAAGTGTTACACAAGCAGATGGAACAATACAAAGACCAGCCGCAGCACACAGAAAAAATTTTATACCAGCAGAAACTTTTGCAAGAGGATCTCATACATATCCGGGCTGAAATTTCCAAAGTATCTACAGTAAGTAATTGGTGTTCCTAGAAATGGGTCAGACAAGAGTTAACTTCTGAACAAATGACTTAGCACTCAAGCCTCACCATGCAATTTCCACATGGAGCTCACTGAAGTAGATTAAGGCTATACAGAAGCAATCCTTGCTTAGATGGAGCCATGTTGATATTTATTTTAATTATCTATACTTTGGCCACATAAAAGAAAAGTATAAAGCCAAGAAAATGCTAAAATAATGTCACATTTTAGAGAAAAATATTTAATTCTCCTGTCTAATGTTATATTTTATCAGTGTTTAACCAAGATTTTCCAAACCAGTGATGAGTCCTTTCAGATCTTGAGCAATATGACATTGAGTTCAACAAAGCACTTGAGCATATCTTTAAGTCTAAGCTGATAGTCGACTTATTTCTGTCTTGTAGCAGTTCCTCACTCCTGCTCCCTTTTGTCTAATATAACTATATGTATTACAAGGAAAATGAAAGTCACTCTAAAGTGAATGCCATGTGCTTAGGATTGTAGTCTAAAGTGTCTTTCATTGTGGTCTACACTTCCTTTAAATTCTTAGACAATATTTTACAGCTTTCACTACTTATAAAAGGGTAAAACAGAGTACTTTGTATTTGCTATCAGGAAATGGAAAATGCCTGGAATGAATATCTGAAATTGGAAAAAGATGTAAACCAGCTGAAGCAAGCCTTACAGGAACAGATGAATAGATTATTTTTATCTCAGGTGAGGCTCTTTTTTAAAGCTGAGACCCAACTAGGTTTTGTACAATTTGCCCAAACACTTCAGTAGAGTAGTGTTTGGGATATCTTGATCTGATGTGAGGTCTAATTCTTGAGATAAATGCAAGGCTTTCTGTCCATGGAGTGCCACACCTACAGATTCCACCACTGTGCAACAGGACCAGGTTACAAAAAGGTCTATCTGAACTCACATGAGGTTGTCTGAGCCTTGCAGTCTGCCTTTAAAACCCTGCTTATACAGCAGTAACTGCTATGATGTTGGTGCCATACCAGGGCCTCGGCCTTCTCTGTGGGTGTAACTACATTTGAGGGATGTTTTCCCATGGGAGAGTGCAGGGCTTCCTCTGTGGTGACCTTTAGTGGAATTTGTAAATGCTTATTTATTCCAATTGGTTGATTTTGGTATACTTTACTTATGACTTGGGCTTTACCTTCTGCTGCTGCTACCTTATTTATTATATTAATGGTAGATACATTGCATATATTGTAACCTGCTTTGTGAATCTTGCTTCTCTGAAAAGCAGAGTAGAAAACTCAAACAATATTTTTTTTAAAAGTCTGCATATAGAATATTATCTTTTAATCTGCAAGCTATCCATTGTACAAAGCAATAAAATACTGTATAGATTATACTGAAACTTCATTATATCAAACTTGCAATGGAAATTTAAATGCCTATACAAACAAAACACTTCTGTGCTTCCAAAACTATGAAGAAATGATGATGTATTGAAGCCGTTTCACTTACTATCAAAAAAGCTAGTGAGATGAAAAGCACAAGGCTTTACATATCTGACAGAATGCTATTTTATTTTTGTGAATATATGAGAATAAAGAAATGGACAATCAGAATCAACATAGTTATTTTTCTAGCCTTTCACCTGCCCAGCTGCATCAGAGCAGCACAGTCCTGTTGCTTTGTACAGCTCTTCAGTGAGAAGCAGCACAAATAGTTTCTGCTGCCCTAGAGCTACACTTTACTGACAGAAGAAGTTTTTTTGTCTCCTTGCAACAACCTGGTCCTGGTTTCCCTTCATAGGACTTAAGGATCAGTTCCTTAGAATGTTTAATGGTGTTAACGCTTTATTTTGCATAACCAATACATAACCAATATTGGTTCTCTGCCTCTGCCCATTCCTTCCCACCCTACCATCTGGTCTTTATTGATTAATAGGAGAAAGCTCAAATACAAAAAGATTTATGGAGAATTGAAGATGTTACAGCTGGTCTAAGTGCTAATAAATCCAACTATAAAGTCATCATAGAGTCTATAAAGAATCCAGGTAAGAAAAGATTAATGCAGGCATTAAAAACTAATCTGCTCAACAGAATATTCGGAAGTGTTCAGAATTAAGCTTGAGTGACGTTTAGCAAACATGTTGGTTTCCTGTGCTATTCCTATGTAGTATTTTTGGTCAATGATATTTGCATTACAGAATTTATTGGCCTACTTCTAATCCAGTACAATAATGGGAAGTAGCCCTTCCCCTTGATAAAGGACACAATACCCATATACACTTGGCGGCTTCTTTTATTTCTTAATTTTTGTAACATTTAACTATATAGCAACATTTCTCACTTTTTAAAAATTCACTTTAAAAAAATCAGTCTTTTAAAGACTCCTTAATATTTCTAATAGAATCATAGAGTTGGGAGAGACCACAAGGGCCATCTAGTCCAACCCCCTGCCTTGCACGAATACCTAATCAAAGCATTCCAGACAGATGGCCATCCAGCCTCTGTTTAAAAACCTCCCAAGAAGGGGACTACACCACACTCCGAGGCAGCACATTCCACTTCTGAACAGGTCTTCCTAAGTTCTTCCTAATGTTCTGATCTACATTTTCTTGTAATATGTGTTCTTTGCAGAAAGAAAAACAGTGCCTTCATTTTCAAAGCCTCTAGTGCCTTCATTATCATCTACTTTCATGTCAGCAGACAACAAACTTTCTACTCAGCGAAGCCCACCATGTAGTCCTATCAAGCCATCTTTGGAAGTCAGACTTTTTCCTCAGCCTTATACCCAGCCTAGAATGCTCTCTCCCTCTCAACAAGTGAAAAAAGTTGAGCCTCCAATTCAGTCACCAGTAAAATTACAGCCAAAGGTTGTAAGTGTTATAACTATAGTATCTTGTAATTAACAGCATAATGTATCTAAGAGTGAGTTTTATTTATGTATACAACTTAAAATGATAAAGCATGAAACCAGATAGATGATATCTTCTGGATCTCTCTACATCAGCTATAAAGCTCTTGACTCTGATTATATAGTGCCTTCACTTACCTGTTCAATGTAACTTAATAAACACAGATAATAGAAAATATCAAAAATATTCTTAAAGGCTATTCAGTTTAAATTTATGTGTATTAAAAGCTATTAAATGTAAGTTCTGGCACTTTCTTTTTTATAATTTAAGCAGTATAATTGTTGTTTTATCATTTTGTATATACAGGTTGAGTATCCCTTATCTGGAATTCCAGAATCTGAAATACTCCAAAATCCAAAATTGTCTCCATGGGTGGCTGAGATAGTAACACTTTTGCTTTCTGATGGTTCAGTGTACACAAACTTTGTTTCATGCACAAAATTATTAGAAATATTGTGTATAAAATTACCCTCAGGCTGTGTGTATAAGGTGTATGTGAAATGTAAATGAATTTTGTGTTTAGGCTTGGGTCCCACCTCCAAGATATTTCATTATGTATATGCAAATATTCCAAAATCTGGGTGGGGGGGACCCAAAATATGGAACACTTCTGGTCCCAAGTATTTCAGTAAAGGGATATTCAAACTGTATTAAAATGATCTGCTATTCAACAGTAATTCTGAACCATATATTTGTTTTTTAAAACTATCAGGAAGATGAAGCACCACCAAGACCTCCCCTCCCACAACTGTATAGCCCGGATGACCCTCCACCCGCTGTACCGCCCCTTCCTAGGGAAGCTACTGTCATCAGGCACACATCAGTACGAGGCTTGAAACGGCAGTCAGATGAAAGAAAGCGAGACCGTGAACTAGGACAGTGTGTGAATGGAGATTATAGGGTAAGCACACAACCAGGACAAAAAAGACTGCTGTACCAATGTATCAGTCCATATCAAATACATTGAAATGTATCATATAGCCCATCTTGAAGAATTTGTCTACCACTTCACAATAAAATCACCCAGATTCACTCTAACATAGAAGCCAGAATTGATACAGTTTCAGTGGATGTAACCTTGGCCCCTATTTGTCTAGTGTTGTACAGTCTGAAGATGTGGACAGGATCCATGGACAGGTGAGAGCCACTGCATGTGTATTAGACCCTTGCCCTTCCTAACTTACCGGTATTAAGCAGGCCAGAAATGGACTGGTTGAGTGGTTAAGAGATATATTAATGATTCTTCATAACAAGAAGGGTCCTAATATGCCTGAAGGAGGCTGTGGTAAGACATCCTCTGAAAAAAACCTTCCTTGGATCCTACTATACTAGATAACTATAGGCCCATCTCCAACCTTCCATTTTTGAGCAAGGTACTAGAGCATGTGGTGGCTTCTCAATTCCAGGGGTTACTAAATGAGGCAGATCATCTAGATCCATTTCATACTGGTTTCAGGCCTGGTTATAGGACAGAGATAGCTTTGATTGCCTTGGTGGATGACCTGCACAGGGAACTGGACAAAGGGGAGTGTGCTCCTTTTGGTCCTGCTGGACCTCTTGGTGGCTTTCGGTACCATTGACTATGGTATCCTTCTGAGTCACCTCTCTGGGATAGGGCTTGGAGATACTGTTCTGCAGAAGTTCCACTTTTTCCTGGAGGGGTGCTCTCAGAGGGTGGTGCTGGGAGATTCCTGCTTGACTCCTCGGCCACTGGCCTTGTCACCTATGCTATTTTAACATCTACGTGAAACTGCTGGGAGAGGTTGCCTGGAATTTTGGAATCAGGTATCACCAGTACGCTGATGATACCAAGCTCTATTACTCCTTTCCACCTAATTCCAAAGAAGCTGTTCCTGTGCTAAACCAATGCCTGGCTGCTGTAATGGACAGGATGAGGGCAAACAAATTGAAGCTTAATCCAGACAAGACAGACATGCTCCTGGTCATTCGAAAAACAGATCTGGGAATAGAAATTCATCCTGTGTTAGCTGGGATTACTCTCTTCCTGAAAATGCAGGTTCACAATTTGTGGGTGCTCCTGGATTCAGCTCTGTGCCTGAAGGGCCCAGGTTTCAGCAGTGACTGAGTGTGCTCTTGCACAGCTAAAGCTTGTGTGCCAACTGTTCCTGGAGAAGTCAGATCTGGACACAGTGGTACATGCCTTGGTTACCTCCAATTATGATTACTGTAATACACTCTACGTGAGGCTACCTTTGAGAAAATACTCAGAATCTTCTGTTGGCCTAAATAGCTGCAACTGGATTGTTAACTGGAGCTGGCTACAGGGGCACACAACTCCCTTGTTGGAACAGCTCCAGTGGTTGCACAATTCAAAGTGCTGGTTTTGACCTATAAAGCCCTATAGCCCTTGAGTCCAGGTTATTTGAAGGACTGTATCTCCTGTTATGAATCCCTTAGAGCTCTACGCTCATCTGGAGAGGCCCTTCTCTCTGTCCCACCACCTTCCCAAGATCATTTTGTGGGAACAAGGGAGAGGGCCTTCTTGGTGGCTGCTCCCAGACTTTGGAACTCACTTCCCAGAGATGCCAGGATGGCACCATCGCTTCTCTCTTTTCATCATTCTGTCTGTCTCACCACTACAAGAGGGCCCTCTTGGTGGCTGCTCCCACATTCTGGAATTTCTTCCCAGAGAGGTTAGACTGGCACCCTACTTGTCATTCTTCCATATGAAAGTAAAGATCTTTCTTGTTTCAACAGGCCTTTGAGGAGGAGAAAGGGCCTGTCATAATGAACTGCATTGTCTATATTTGTCGGTTTTCTTTTGATGGTCATACTTTCAACTACTTTTAATTCTTTGTACATTGTGAATTCTTAACTGTATCTGTTTTAACTTTTGCAGGCCCCCTTTTGTCCCAGACTGGGGGAAAGATGGGATATAAATAAGAACAATAACTCTGCCTGTTTTGCCTCTCACAATACTAAAATCTGCTCTGTAGCAGAGCATTCATAGATGTCAAATGACATGATATTATTGCTGTTGTTCTTACTTCTAAATCATGGGTGGACAAAATATGTCCCTCCACTTGTTGCTGGACTTTAACTCCCAAGGTCTCTCACCACTGGCTATGTTAGCTAGACTGATGGGATTTTCAGTCCAGTAACATTTGATGGGCCACAAGTTGTTTACTCCTGTTATAGCCCAGAAGAGCTTCTGGAAGATACAGAAGCATTAAAGAATTTTCTTCACCTATAAAATTTGTTGAGAGTGATAAATTGATGCAACTGCCTTTTTAAAAACTTGGTTTTGTTTTTACATCTGGTTTATTTAATTCTTCTTATTGCTGTTATTAATCTTATAGCCACAGAGTTTGAAATGTATTTGTACTATATCAAAGTATCATTGTACCTGTATTATTATCTAATACATTCTGAGTGGAAGGAGACAGTAGTCTCTCATCAGAATTGTAAAAATGTTTTCTATGTTTTTGCGATTTAATAAAGTATTTATCCGTATAGGTAGAACTCCGGTCATATGTGAGTGAACCTGAATTGGCAACTATAGGCAATGAGCTGAGTCAGCCTTCCCTTGGATTGCTAGGTACTGATGGTAGATACCAAACATTACCTACTAGAGGTAGGTCAAGAGATGAGTTATCTATATCTCATAAGAGTATCGATGCTACAGCTTTGAAAGTTTATAGTTTAGAGATTTCAAAACTAACTGATAATTCATTTTTACTCTCATTTGATCTATGGCTATGTTGAAACAGATATTAATTAAAAGAGAGGAAACATCCTGATCCAATCCCATCTTTAATGCATAAACCTTCATTGTACATGGTGTGCCAAAAGTCATGCTGTGTATGCAATTTATTATGTAAACTAAACAGAATGTTGAAATAGGCTGCCATTTTCTTCTGAAATCTAAACACTTTCTTATGTGATTATGTGACTTTTGAACGTTCCTAAATAAAGTAACATTTCCCTGATGATTATAAATTCTAGTGCGATGACTTCTTTTAGATCATTTACTCTTTAGCAATTGATCGTTATGTGGCACTGTCCTTTACATACATGAGGACAATCTCTATTCTTTCTTCTTTAGTTAATTTATAAGCCATGGTATATCAATCTAGGGCCAATAATAATAATAATAATAATAATGATGTAACATATTGCCTATGGGGCATGACTTTTGAAACACCCTGTATTCATTTTCCTCCCAGATTAATTTTATAATTCAGATTATGATAATCTATAATCAGAGAGCCATAGTTGAATGTGGTGATCCTCACAAAAGTTCACTGTACAATTCAGTGAAGAGTTGAATAAAACCATTTAGTGCTACAGGTAAGCCGCTGTTTGCAGTGGAAACAAAAGAGTTCCAAAACAGTTTGACCTGGGAAGGGGTGAATCTTTCACCTTGCTCCTGGTGTAATGAACTGTACTTTTTGACCCATCCACCACACTTTCCCAAGACAACATTTTCCTTGCTTTCTTGCACAACTTCACTACACTTTTAATTTCTCTTCACTTGTGGCAATTTTTCACTTGTAACCCAATCTTTGATGATAACAAAGAAAATAAAAGCAAAATACCCAGGGGGGTGGGGGTAAAGTCTTGATGCAGGGGGGAAGATTAAACCCTAAAATATTCTTCATCCACTTGAAACCAATTAAATTGTATTTCAATAGCTTCATGATATATTCTATATCTTTATGCTCATCTGACTTGCTCATCTTTGTGTTTGTTCTGCTTCAGACTCCTAGTTCTTGATATTTGCTGTGATATGTCCAATTCACAGTTCAGAAGCAAATCAGATGCATTTATCCAGGTGAATGAGACATGACCTAATAACCAACTTTAAGACCGAGGAGTTTGTAGTGAAACAAAAGCAAAGTAACCAGAATAATCTTAAATCTTTCAAATTTCCTGGGTTCACATCATAATGAATTTTAATCATTGGGGAATATGATTGGTATTCTAATAATATAAAATCCTGTTCCTGTGGTATCCAAATGGAAAGAGTGCTACCAAAATCGAGAGTTACCGTATATTCCGGCGTATAAGACGACTGGGCATATAAGACGACACCCCCCCCAATTTCCAACCAAAAATCTAGGCTTAGGCATATATTCGCCATATAAGACCACCCCCCAATTTGGCTGACTGACTGACTGGCTGGGGGAGCCTTGCCAGCTGATCCTCTTTGTTTCCCAACTCACAAGGATCTCCTCATGAGTTGGGAAAGTGAACAGGATCCGCTGGCAGGGCTCTCCCAGCCAGCCAGCCAGCTGCAACATTCGCCCCTCTCTTCAACTTTCCAGTCAAACTTGACTCGAAGGTAGAGGAAAGGGGCGAAAATGCCCAGTTTGCCTCAGCAGCCCCCTTCCCTCTGTCTTGGCTCTTCCGAAGGGGACCAAGGCGGTGGAAGTGGGGGCAGCCGAAGCAAACCCCTAGATTCACCCCCTCTCCCCACCTTCAAGGTAGGTGGGGAGAAGGGGTGAAGATGCCCTGTTTGGCTCCGTGGCCCCATGTCCTCCTCCTGGGCTCCCTTCCGAAGGGAGCCCAGAAGAAGGGATTGGGGCTGCAGAGTTAAACGGGGCATCTTCGCTCCTTCTCCCCACCTTCCTTGAAGGTGGGGAGAGGGAGCGAATCTAGGGGTTTGGCTCCGCGGCCCTGATCCCTCCTTCTGGGCTCCCTTCACAAGGGAGCCCAGAAGAAGGCATCGGGGCTGCGGAGTTAAACGGGGCATCTTCGCTCCTTCTCCCCACCTTCCACCTTCCTTGAAGGTGGGGAGAGGGAGCGAATCTAGGGGTTTGGCTCCGCAGCCCCGATCCCTCCGTCTGGGCTCCCTTCGCAATTTTGGAGGGAATTTTTGAGTGCTCAAAAGTCGTTTTATATGCCAGAATATGCGGTAAATCTCCTAAACCCACTAAATCTTCAGTGGAACTTAATGTTAGTTTTCTTTTAAGTCCCATTTATTTCTGTCAATCTGCTCTAGATAGGACTAATGCTGGACTTAGCCTCCAGACTTAGAGAGAAATGCAGCTGTTTCTTCTCTATTACAGTCTTGCTTCTTTCATATTTTTCTTTATCAAGGATTGTCTGGCTCAACTTCCAGACTCCATCAGTCATCTACAGCTTCATCTTATGCAACCCTTCAAAGAGATGGTTCCAAGGTAACATTGTACATTTGTTTATGGTTGCTAAACATTTGTAATATTTCATAGCACACTGGAATTTAAGAAGATTCCCCAAGAAGGATAACCCAGAATATATCACAAGTACAGGCACAAACATGCATGTGGTTATTGGTGCCACTTCAAAAGAGTTTATACTAATTTCAGTTCTAGTTGTCAAAACTGTTTCTAACCTATTCAAATAATCCAGAGTGTGTCTGAGGTCAAAAGAGAGGTTATAGCTTCTCACCCTTCCCCAATAATTATAGTACTTCTCTCTTGAAAGTCAATCCAATATTATTTTTCTTACTGTTGCAAACTGTGATCTTATAAACATGAGGGAAACAGAATTTATCTGGTTCAGTTTGCACTGAGAAACTCCCCCACCCCTAAAGATAGTCTTCAGCCTTTTACTGGACTTATATAGTACTGGCACAGAGTGCATGGACTATGGGGTGAAGTCTGAGAGCTGGCATGATTTGAGTATTGGGCTAGCATTCCAAGAGACCAGTGTTTGAATCCCTGCTCAGCCATGGAAACCCACTAGATGACCTTGCACAGATATACTCTCTCAGCCTTAGAGAAAGGCAAATGGCAAACCTCCTTTGCATTGGTAAGAAACCCTATAATAAGGTTGCCATAAGTTGGAATCAACTTGCAGGCATGTAATAACAACAGGTCTAGGTCAAACTCCTATTGGTGACATATGCAGGAGTAAATTCCTTTTATGATTATGTACATCCTTTTAAGGTTGTTGTGGAAGGAGGTATCCAGCACCTCCTTTGTGCAATGACTGTCACATGCAACCTACCAATCAGCTGCTGACATGTGTCTCCATGGCTGGTTGGTGGCCAGAGAAGGCAGAAGGTGCCCAGACAGTGTTAGGTTGCATTCTGCACAAAGAAAACAACTTCCTCCCAGACCTGCTGGAGGTCCTCCAGAGGCTGATATAAAATCTTGATGCTAGTATACATTTTCAGAAGTATTAATTGAAACATATGTTTTGTGTGTCATGTTAAACAGGAAAGACCAAAGAGTGCCTTGGAACGCTTATACTCTGGAGACCACCAAAGAGGCAAGATGAGTGCTGAGGAACAACTAGAAAGAATGAAGCGACATCAAAAGGCATTAGTTCGTGAACGCAAGAGAACTCTTGGTCAAGGAGAAAGACAGTCTGTCTCCTCACGATCATTTGTCCGGCCAGTTTCTGCAGACATAGGCTCAGTATGTTAGACATGCCTTAAAAGGACTAGATTAAAAATGTGATCTGTAGCTTCTCTAGTGAGCACTTTTATTTAAGAGTGCATGATGCCTTGTTTTATTAATTATATTATAGTGTTATATCAATTTCCGGAGTGTGAATAACAGAAAATGGCTTTCAGCTATAAGTAGCCACAGCTTAATGTAGGAGGTGCAGACGTAAATTGACAAAAGAGAAGTATAAGAAGTGAAACATTAATTTCTTGGAATGCATTCAGATGTGAATATTAGGCTGATGTTGGCTGCTCCCCTGACCCTGTTGACTCTGTGCTATGAAAGCAGAATAAGTTTTCTGGTTTTTTTTTCTGATTGCATCATAAAAGAATGAGCCCCATAGGTGATGATAGGTAGTGCATTAAAAGTAAATATAGATAAATATAAAGACATAGATATAGATTGTAAGTTAGCAAATGTAGTATACCATAGTAGCTATGGTTCTGTCAAATTGAGATTTTTTGAAATAGCATTTGACAAATTTTATAAATAACCCATTAAATATAGAAGCAAATTTAACAATGTTTATATAGCTGCTAATGTCCCTTTATAATTTATATTTAGGATGCCTAGAACATTCTAGCAAATTCTGGCATTCATTTAGTGAAAAATAAATTATTTCAAAGGTTAAATACAGAATTAAATATAAATTTACGTTGATTCATTTGGGGCAATTAGCTAAAGCAGCCCTTATTGGTTACAGTAGAATCTACTTCTAAGGAATGGTCTAATCCAAAGAACTGATGTGTGTATGCAGAATGTCACTTACCATTTCTACCACAGCAACCTCCAGTGCCAAAAGAGAGAGTTTGTATTGTTTTTAACAATAGTAACTGTAACAGAAGCACTGAGGAAGTCCTTTCTGCATTTTTCCCTTATGTGTTTAACATGGTTTTAGATAGCAACCACTCTGTTTAGGATCAGGGTATCAGGCTGTTGTCTTAAAAATGTTTACATGGAAACTATCTCATCTGAATTCAGAGGGGTTTACTAACAGTATTTGATCTCAGTGGGACCTAAATAACTTAAAGGCACCAGATTCCATCTGAACTTTGAAGCTAAGCAGGGACAGTCCTGGTTAGTACTTGGATGGGAAACTGCTAACAAATACCAGTGCTGTAGCTATATTTCAGGGGAAAGTACTGGCAGAACCACTTCTGAGTATTCCTTGTCTAAGAAAACCCTATGAAATTCACGGGGGTTGCCATAAGTCAACAGGTGACTTGAAGGCACATACACACAGAGAGATTTTATCTTAATCCAGTGTACAGTTAAGTACATGTAAGGCCTGTTGAAGTCTGGAATTTAACCACTGATTGTGCATTTTTCAAATGATCCTATGGATTCTTCCTCCTCTGAAATGTATCTACTGTAACTTTTGGTCCAAACCAAAAAGAAGAAGAAATCAGTTTAAAATTGAATGAATATGTTATTCTTTCTGGGGTTTAAATCTGAATAATATCCACTGGATATTACCAAAAAAAAAAAAAAACTTCTGAAAATAGCCATAGGAGTGTGCTAGACCGTAGCCAATGTGTTAGGATTGTGAGAAATTTAAGGATAGCTTTGCTGGCTAGCTACAGTGAAAAAAAACAAAGTTTTATTAATTCATTTGTTTTTGTGGGCTAGTGCTTAGATTACGAGACGTATAAAGTGGTCAACTAAGAGTCAAAACAGAAGGTTCTTTGATACTTGAATGTATTTAATGTATCAGACTTTCATTATTTAAATAGCAGCTCTGAGGCAGGGGAGGGACACAGAGAGAGATTAGTATTGAAAGTACAGTGTAGCAACAGGAGATCTCTAACCCTTCTTCTCAGACCCCAAAGCTGGTACAGTTGCTCCTTTGTATTCCCTGGGCTTTGGTTCCAGGTCCCCCCGTGGATACCAAAATCTATGAATACTCAAGTCTCACTATATGCAATGGCATAGCAAAATGGTGTCCCTTATATAAGATGGCAAAATCAAAGTTTGCTTTTTGGATTATTATTTTTTTTAAGAATATTTTCAAGCCATGAATACTTAAATCCGTGAATACCAAATCCATGGATATGGAGGGACAGCTGTATTTGCTCTTGGATGGAATCTTCACTGACATCAGTGGTAGCTTTTCTCATAGGACATTGTAGCAAAGGAGGAAGGTGTTGAGACCATGGCACAGGGGAAAGGGCTGAATGAAGTGTTTGGGTCTAGAGGCTAATTTCTTCTCTGGTACTGGCTGTCATCTACTACACACTGCTGCTATCGCACTACCAAAATTTGGGAACGCTTTAGGTCTGCAGAAATGGTCTTGAGGCATTGCTTGCAGGATATCATGTTCATCCTGGAGTCTCCCCAATGCCACATTCTCATTTTTGACTACACACCTACACACTGTACTATTTAAATAACAATAATCAGACAAGTTAAATGTACCCAAGCATTTAACATATTATCCAGTTTGGTCCTAACAAGTTAGGTTTATGTATTATGAATACAAAAGTATTTTTTTTTCTTTTTAATAAAGTGAGACCTACAGGTAAAGTGATGCAGGTGATAATAGTAGATGAATTACAGTGTTATTCATATGACAAGCAACTATAAATCAGCGTGAGAGTGATTTTGACCTTCTCCTGGTTATGTATTAGAAGATAAGGACTAGTCACTCAAAGGATTTGTAGTGACAGATCTGCTAATGGCTATACATTGGTGCTTAACTCTGAAATACTTTTGTTGGGCCATGGGGTTGCAAGGTCTGCAGCAGCTTTCCCTAACCTGGTGTCCTCCACATCTATTGGGCTACAGCTATGATTGATGGAGGCTGAGGTCCAACACATGTGGAGGTTACCAACATGGGAACATAGGGCCTGCAGAGTATACCAGAGAGATGTTTCTCCACTTGCTTCTGAGCATTACTGTTTTTATTTTTTCATATATGTCCATATATTCTTCCACGTAAGGTGCTAGCCTCTTTGGCTTTTGTAAATGATAAAATGGCATTGAAGCCTTATAATTGCATATACAGTATATCACTTTATAAGTGTGGGTGAACATATTCTTAATGTTATGACTGAGGTGGTTGGATCCCATGATGGTGTTGCTCTCAGCTAAAACATCCTTAATGCATCACCAAGATTGTATATTCCATTCCAAAAAGTTGTCCTTCCCTCTTGTGGGCCATGGGAGGTTATCGTGCTGTATCCCCAACCTTTCTTGCTTACAGGGAATCCTGTCCCCAACAACAAGCCACCTTAATAATGTGTAGCTAATTACAGTGCCAAGTCTGTTCCCATATTTACTTCATGCTGATTTGATCTGTATTCATTTCAATTGGGTTCTATAGTCTGTTCTGCTCTACATAACACTTTAATACATCTACAAGTAGCATGACCTCTTGGTCTCACTTTGTTAAAATAACCAAGCAATGTTCTGCTTTCCTTTGATTCTTTTGTTGAGATTTGGTCCATGAAAGCTTATGGCACTCATAATACATTTGTTCGTCTTCAAAGTGCAACCGGATGCTTTGTTGTTCAGGATAATGATACACTTACAACCCTGAAGGATTTACACAATCACTGCAACATTATATTTTTTCCTTCTCATTTTGATGCACTAGAATTATAGAATGCTCATCACCTGCCTAATTCATTGCACAAGGTCTCTTGCTTTTAGAATTGTCACTCATCATACATAATGCCTTTTTGTTTGTTTGTTTTAAAGTTTCTAATTATTTAAAATAATTTCTAACTAGACTACTCAGTTTCTACCAGGCTTAATTGCATTTTAGTACCTTTTTATTAAATTTCTGCTGGTATTCTTGTTTTTGTTGCGGGGAGCACCCTTTAACTTTTTTGTTCCCATTTTAAATAATTTAGTTGCAATAATTTGCAGTTCATACACAAGTCATTAATTTACTAAATACTCATGTGGACTCTTAAAAAATTGTTGAGTTGAGATTTATATCTTTGCAGTCTCGTTTTTATTAAGAAATAGTGTAAAACTTTTAGGAAGACTAAATTTCTACCATATTCATGTTTTTAAGTAGCAGAATTTAAATCTGATTTTCAACAATTGTGCAGTGGGCCCTCAATATCCACTGTGGTTTAGTTCTGGAACCTCCCATGGACACCAAAATCCATGTATGCTTAAGTCCCATTGTATACAATGGTGTAGTAAAATGGCATCCCTTATATAAAACAGCAAACAGCAGGGTTTGCTTTTTGGCATTTTTTTCATGGTTGGTTGAATCTGTGGATGCAGAACCCGTGGATACAGAGAGCCGACTTATTACTCTTGCACACTTACTTATTTCTAATACAAACATTTCATAACTTTTTAACAATTTAAACAAATAACGTTACATATTTGCATGCCATATTGGTCTGTGTTCTTGCTGTAAGAAACATAAACATGGCACAGTATGGCCCAGAAACTAATGTTTCCTGGAGGCTTCTTCTTTGTTTATCCAAAGGACTCCAGTGCACAAAAAGTAATGTTTGATAGCACAATTTACAGCACGATAATAATTTAGCAGCCCAAATGGTAAACAATGAAATAGGTAATTGGTGTGCACAGTTTATAACGTTGCATACATTATATGTGTAAACCTACTTTTAATACAATGCACTGATATTTTTTAAAAAAACTATCAACTTTTTAAATGTAGTATGACATAATGTTGAGCAGAGTACATGATTTGTCATTTAATTTTGATGTAAAAGACTCCGTATCAATGCCAATAAACATGCTTCCTAATACTGAATTCATGTTTTTTTTTTTCCTTACAGAATTAACTTAGTTTAGAATACTCTATTTATATGATACTTGTTCTTGCAATCAGGCCTGGTTTGAATATTGAGTAGCTCTCTGGTTACAGGGCACTTTAATTGTGAAAAAGGTTGTACTTTTCCCTTGGAAATTTGAATGTCTTCCCAGTTTTATTTGAGCAGCAGTTATTTTTAAATTAAGCAGCAGGGTTCGTATTCCTAACAAATAAAAATATTTAATATATTTTGAGTGAAAATCAAGAGCTTGTGCATGAATACTATTCCCCCCTCCCCCCCAAAAAACCCCACTATCTGGAGTTTAGACTGCCTCCTCCATGAACTGTAAGGGTTCCTCCAACAAATGGGATGCTATCCAGTGGAAGCCTCTACTGAAGGGAGAAAGTGATTTTCTGTGATTCTCTCTGCATCTTCCTCTGCTATCTTCCACATTGTTCCAGGGGACCACCCACAACCTTCCAAGGCAGTTTGACATGGGAGTGTAGCAGGAAGGAGGAAATGGCAAAATCGCCTCTCTTTCTTGCTGCAGTGGAAACATCCTGTGAGTGGAATTCTGCTATTGGGAATTCTGGATCCAACTCTGTATTGAGCCAAAAGGTTGAAAATCAATGTCTTCCTCTTTATATTTGATAATAAGCTGTTATAACATATCCTGTCTCTCATCTGCAAACTTATTTGTGTAACAATTTATGCTATTAACACTGGAGGGGAAATAAACTCAGTTTTCAGTGCTGTACATTCATGGTAAGATTTGGTGGTTCAACATATGGGATAGCATTGTGTGACCATATAGAATGCTTGTGGTATTGTTTGAAAACATATTATCCTTTCATCTTTGTGAACCTTACAGACTATAATTCAGAGACCTATTATGGATTCTCCAAAGAGCTGCAGACACTCAGCAAGACTTTGCTTTGTGTCTCTTTGGAAAGCTGATCCACTTGCTATATTACACACTGCTTTGGAAGCTGCCTCATTCCAAAAGCTGTTTGCCATCCAGCATGATGGAAGGCTATTGGACAATGCAGGTCTAAAGGTCTTAATCCTCACAAGGCATGTGGGTCTCTGGACTGTAGACTGGATTGAAATTGTATAGTCATCAGAGAGGGGGACTCGTGTGAAATAATTTGAAACTTCAATTCCAAAAAATGCAGCTGTTCCATTCAAGCCTTCCCTTTTTTTGTAATACTTCAACATTTATTGTGTAAACACACTACATTGTTTTGTGTATGAATAGTGGGTCTCAGTTTGAGCATGTTTTTATAAGACACACCAAATATAAGCTATTCTTATAGCATATAAAATTTAAATTTGGAGATATTTAACAGTTTCTCACATGTCATCCAGATAAACAGAAGAAGAGCAAATTTGAAGAAAACTGTGTTTGACAGTGAAATCTGTTACTAGATTAGAATACATAGTGTACATGGTTCAATCATTCTCAAAAATGCTTAAAATGGAAAGAATGTGTAAATGAGTATGGACTGCATCTAAAAATAAGGAATGTTAGAAAATATGATGGCTGTATTATTTGGTTTTATTGAACAGTTTTCTAGATCACGTGATTTGTGGGGCAGATCTACAACCCAGTCATACTGCTAGCATTTCTTCAGAACATAGCTTTGGCTCATAATTTGATCGAGTTATTTAACAGAGTAATGGCAAATTCTTTTCCCTACCTAGATGGTGGACCTACATGGGATACTCATTCTCTAAAACCAGCAGTTTTAGCTATACTCTCCCTCAAATCCTGTGAGATTTTTTTTAACAGATCCCCACCTTACTTCTCAGTCCTAAACCCTCATACATGAAAATAGGCCCTATTGATTTCAGTAGGATTTACTTTCAAGTAAATATGTTTAGAAGTGGAGTGTAAGGAAAACAGACCAGTAACCTTCTTGTCAGGAGTCTGTCATCTCTTTGGTCACAGAGAACCAGTTCAGAGCTTTTCTTCTGCCCACAGCCTCTTGTTAATCCTGAAGACTCTTCCCTCTTATGTAGCATACTTCAGTTCTCCATTTGCCTTTTTATTTCAAAGTTTAACCCTATTCAGGTGTTCTTTATATGTGTTGAATGATTCTGTGAAGAAGAGGAATTCACTAGCTCTACCCTTTCCACCCTCATTATTACCACCCTCTACAAGTAGAGAGTGATGTGTATGAAGAAGAGAGCTTTTTCTGTCAATGGAGACTCTTTACCCAAAAAAGTCAGCAAAATCAGAGGTTCTGTGCTTCAAACTGTCTTCTGCTACAAAACCAGAGACACATGAGGACAGACCTAGCATGCATTCTCTCCTTGCATATTTATTCAGCACACATACAGAATGTCTCAGCAGTCTCTTCGCTGTACTGTAGTTATGTTGTTCTGTATGTGTGTAAAGATGGCTTCTAGTCATCCCATGTATAGAGGTGCAGGCCTGCATTCATGGTGATGAAGATGTCACCCAAAAGTCAGCCTTGTGAAGAAGTAAATCAAGCCCCAAAAGAAGCTGTCAATTGTCTGTAACAATCCCTTGCAGGCTGATAGATCTCCTACACTTTCATTATTCATAAATGCTTACACAGTCTTTAATTTAAAAATAAAGGAGATTCCATGGTATCTCTTTGTTCAATTGACCCATGATTTTCAGGAACTAGTTGGATATTCTTTTTGATAAGTGAAGGCTACAGTGTTTCAACATTCTCCCTTCCCCCAAATTTCTACACGTTGATATATAGAGCAGATATTGCTTTCATATTTACATTTTAAACCTCATTTGGAGAAATAGCTGAGGAGTTATAAAATTGTTCATATATATTGTTATGTGGCATGATATACACTTGCTTTCCTCCTCAAATGCCGCATTTTACCAGAGACTTTTCCCTTTATTTTGTGATCAGGTGGAACAGCATCTAAACTACTTGTGGAGGTTTTATTAAAAGGTTCTGAATCAAAGTTGTCATCATTTGGCAATTTCCCAAATAGAAAGTTCACTCTGTACTGCATCTGAAGAAGTGGGTTTACATCCATGAAAGCTCATATGAAAATAAAAACCAGTTAGTCTTCAAGGTGTTGCCATATTTCTTTTCCTTCCCCCACCTTTCCTTCCTCCTTATTATGACTATATTGAATTCCTATGAACTGTCTCTAGCAATAAGGTTTATTCATACTTTGGTTTCTGTTGTTAGTGTAGTTGAGTTTAGTTGCTCTTGAAAAACTCTTTTTTTTCACTTCAGGTTCAGGGTCCATTTATATTGACCACTAGGTTTGAAATATCTGTGCCTTCTGACACATAATATTAGTCTAACCCATCTACTGACAGCCTATTTGCTGAGATTAGATTTCCCTCTGCTGGTCAGAGAGGATGAGTATCCCATCAAGGACAGCCACCAATTGAACATACAGAAGCAAATGTAATGGTAAGTCCTAGTTTCCTCTTTCATCAGTCCAGAATTGGAGGTAATGGGAGTGAACACTTTTGCACTATTTATTAGTTGGAATAGTCAAACCTATAATTGTTTCCTATTTGTTACTAGTGGAAGCGGGAGCAAGAATTTGACTTGCAGCTACTGGAAAGAGCAATGCGCACAGAACAGAAAGAAGAAAATAACTGGGTAAACGTAGAGCCTGTATCAGTGACAGAAGCAGAACTAGAACCTCAAGATTACAATTTGGATATTATTCGCAGAGAGGTAAGGCTAGTTGTCAGTTCTCCTTTTCTGTCATATGTAAAAAAATCCTTTACGGCCTTGTTTACAAATTATGGACACAGAGAGTCTGAGAGCCAATTTCACCTTTCTCTGACCCTTGATAGGCCATACCCATTTTCCTGCCTCTTTCTTTGCAAGACTAGAGAGGAAAGAAACTGTGCCATCACCAGAAGCCAAAGAAGCGGTGTAACAGAGCTCACTCAGCTGTATCCTCCCTGTTCTGTCTGTCTGCCTTACAAAATGCTATCAGTTCTGATGTATCAAAAAATGGCTACTTTCTGTCTTCAGCACAGGTAATTTCCCTAGTAATCCCAGTCTTCCCACACAGCCTGGCTTGAAGTATCCAGTTCTTCTGTACAGCAGAACCAACGTCTAGTGGTCAGAGTGGCATTTTGCAAGGCAGTCAGGTGGACAGGAAGAGGAGAATGAACAAGCCAGGTGTGCTGTGCTGGCTTCTTTGGCTGCTGGCAGGAGCAGCAGCATTGTTTCCTCTCTGCCTTCCAAGGAGGGTGGGTGGCAGGTATTTTTGGCAGGAAAGCAAGATTTTCTTGAGAGTGGTGGGGTACAAAATGTGGCTTATTTGGAACAAAATGGAAGTGATTTGACTGGGAAAAGATGGTTTTAATTTGGGGTTGAGGGATACTAGGGGACTTCAAAACAGGGCATGGAGGACCATGGGATTCCACCAGGCTCCTCAGTTCTCACAGGACACACTGTTTCCATTCTGGTCTGGAATTATAGTCATTGACTGTATTTTTTGTTTCTGTCAGTTTCCTTTAATATAGGGGAACTATTTCAACCTGTTAACATACTCTAACTGAAGAAGAAATTCTAGTTTCTGTTTTTGTTTTGAGAGAAGGAAGGTGTAAGGGCTTCTTCTTCTAGCAGTGAAGGATGAATGTTGATTATTGGGTATGAAGGCTGATTATTGCAGTGGGTAACTTGAATATTGAAGTCTAAAATGTGGAAATGTTTTTAGAGAAAAGGAGATGATGTGCATCTCATATGCCAGTCTTTTCCAGCGTAGTGCTCCCTAGATGTGTTGGGCTACTGCTCCCAGCGTTCCTAGATCTTCTTCGTGGTCTCTATGAATCACACAGTTGGGTTATTCCTGCGCCTGCACAGAGCATACGGAACCTTCTAGTATCGCTAGGCAGAATGTGCTTTGATACATTTTTGGCGGTAACTCCTCCCATCCTAACAGTCCTTTATAAGGCTTCCCGCCCAAAATCCCCTCAGTTCCTTTTATTCCGCCGCGTATTGCAGCTCGAAGGAACCTCTCTCGCTAGCGCTATTTCTGTTTTTTTCTACTCGGACTGATTTTTTGACTACGGTACTGCTCTTCCCTTTACTTGGCTTCTCGGTGATTTTTGGCTTGACTCGGACTTTCGACTTCGGTTTTCCTCGCGCCCCTCTGGATTTGTCTCGGCTCTCTGATCTTGGTTTGACCCGGCCCGCCTTTCGACTACGCTCTCGGCTGCTCCTACAATGGCAACTAAGACCGGATTTAAAAGGTGTGTGGTATGCCAGGCGAAGCTGCCCAGCTCTGATGGCCATTCTCGCTGCCTAATCTGTTTGGGAGAATCCCATAACGTAGATGCCTGTGTGCATTGCCGGGCCTTCACTCCCCAGGCGAGGAAACACCGTTCGTCCCGGCTGAAGTCCTTCCTTTACGAGAAGGCCCTACTCCCCTCGGCAGCTTCTACACCTGCTATTGGATCCCCTCAGAAGCGGGGTAGATCCCTATCTCCAAAGCCTTCTGGTTCCAAACGACACCGATCCCGGAGCCCGTCTCGGCGCCACTCAGTGGCCTCTGATCCAGAAGCCGTGCCCCACTCCCACAAGCATGTCTCGAGGCCGACCCCGGCTGGGGACCGAGCCTCCTCGGATTCGACGTCCGAACCCGCACGGAAGCACGGCCATCGCTCGGGATCGAGCAAAGACCGGGACTCGACCACCTCTTCCAAGGGCAAGGCTCCGAAGAAGAGGAAGGAAAAACACCCTCAATCCGAGGGCAAACAGAAAGGGGTGAAAAAGCATAAGGATACCTCGGCGGCGATACCGGTCGCAACCGCACCCATTGCTCTGCCTGAGATGGAGCTTTCTCAGCCCCAGACCCTTCCTCGAGACAGAGGTACAGAGGCCAAGCTGCCGTGCTCGAGAACATCCACCCCGACTCCCTCCCTCGAAATCGTGGAGGTTGAAGTGGGTGACCCATCGAGTATTGAAGCTGCCTCCCCAAGGTCCCCGGCGCTGGTGGTCTCCCGCTCTGAACTTTTGCGGGACCCGTCGACGGATAAAGCCCAGGAGACCGAACCTCGTCCATCGACCTCCCGCATCCAGGACGATGACCACGCGTATGGGGCTTATGATCTTGCCAGGGCGGTCTTCAGCACGCCCCTGCCCTCTCAACACGCCATTGATCTGGAGGCTGAGAAGATCTATCGCATGACGGAGGAAGCTGCCACCCGTCACGTCATCTCGATGCCTCCACCTTGCATCTCCTTCCATGGATCTGGGAGGCCTCCTTCCCCAAGACCCCCACCTGCACCACGGGTCCGGGATACGGGCTGCCAGGTCTCCCCTGCTCGCCCATTGCCTCCACTGCCTCCTCCACCGCCTCCTCACACGACTTTGCTGTCTGGAAGACATCACAGTCCTTCTCCCTCCTCGGAGTCGTCATCCTCTTCAGAGACCTCTGAGGACTACCTCCGGTACCTCCCATCGCCTCAGCCTGAGCTACTAGATGAGGACTCCTCATCGCCAACCGACGATGTGTGTTCTTTCTCCGAGCAAGTGGTAAGGATGTGTCATGCGCTCGAGTTGAAGATTGCTGAGAAAGACTCTGATCCGGTTGACCCGATTTATCACTGGATCAAATCGAAAGCACCTCCCACGGCACGCGTCCCAGTACTTCCGTCACTGCTTAAGTTGTCACAAACCTCTTGGGAGAACCCATCGTCGATCCCGCCTACATCCAAGCGGATCGACCGGCTTTACAGGGTCGACGGTGATGGAATTGAATGGTTGCAGGAGCACCCCAAGCCTAACTCTGTTGTGGTTGAGGCAGCCCAACCCCAAAGGCAACGCCGAGCGCAATCCACTCCCTCTGACCCCGAGGGCAGAAAACTTGATATCATCGGCAAGAAGCTGTACTCGGCCGCTGGTTTGAGCTTTCGCATAGCGAACTACTCGGCGTGTATGGGGGCTTACCAACAAGTCCTCTGGGAGAGGCTGGCCCCACTTATACAGGACCTCCCAGAAGAAAGGAGAAGAATGGCTCAAGCAATTTCATCGGAGGCCCAGCTCCTCGCAGGGCAACAGATGAATTCAGCGAGACACATTGCCGACTGCGCCGCCAAGACTGTGGCTGGATCAATCGCCCTACGCCGCCATGCTTGGCTTCGATCATCGGGCCTCTCTACCCAAGCAGCCGCTACCATCGAAGACATGCCATTCGATAGCTCCAGTCTATTCAATGGTGCGACTGATGACAAGTTGGAATTTACGCAGAAGATGAGGACCACCGCCAGAAAATACGGTATGCCGTCGTCCTCATCTTCTGCGTACCGCCCTAGGTACCGGTTGGGCTGGCACTCATCCTCCTATGGTCAAGTCCCTAGGCGGGGTAACACACCACAACCATCCAGGCGTTCACGGTTCCAACAACCGATGTCGTCATCATCATCGGTGAGGAGCCAGGGATCAACCTCCAGATACCGCCTTCCTTCAAAGCAGAGGCCGAGAGACCAAGGCAGGAGGAAATTTTAAGTTGCCCCCCTTCTTATTGATGCTTTTGTGTTTCCCTTAGACACCTCTGTTTGGAGACCGTCTGCGCTCGTTCCAGCACGCTTGGTCCACGATAACATCAGACCGCTGGGTACTCCAGATTGTCCAGCATGGCTACTGGATCAAGTTCGAAGAATTACCTCCAACAGGACAAATTCAACTCACGCCGCCCTCCCCTCCCCTCATCGAGGAGATCAACACCTTGCTTCAGAAGGGGGCCATCGAACCCGTGAGTCTCGACAACCACCACAGGTGCTTCTTTTCCAAATACTTTCTGGTACCGAAAAAGGACGGTGGTCTTCGCCCTATCTTAGACCTGAGAGGAGTGAATTGGTACATCATCCCGAAGAAATTCAGGATGAACACCCTCACTGTTATACTCCCTCTTCTTCAACGCGGGGACTGGTTTGCGTCCATAGACCTGAAGGATGCCTACTTTCACATCGGGATCCACCCTTCACACAGGAGATTCCTGGCGTTCCAGATCGGGGACGAGGCCTACCAGTTCCGCGTCCTCCCTTTCGGACTCTCCACAGCACCGAGAGTTTTCACGAAGGTCATGGCGATGGTCTCTGCTTTCCTTCGACAACAAGGTATCATTGTGTTCCCGTACATCGACGACTGGCTCCTGGTGGCGTCGTCGAGGCTTCAGCTCGAGAGGGATATCCTCTTCACCCTAGATGTTTTGGACGCCCTGGGACTTGTTGTCAACATGGAGAAGTCCCAGTTGAACCCGGCGCAGTCCATCCAATTCATCGGCGCCCGACTGGATTCGACCTCGGGAGCAGCTTACCTTCCCAGCGATCAGTTCAACACTCTCCGGTCCCTGATCCACGCCTGCCGTCGGTCCCGCCGGATTCGAGCGCACGATGTCCAGGTTCTCCTCGGGCACATGGCGGCTACGACGTCAGTCACGCGCCTGGCCAAACTCCGATTCCGTCCACTTCAGCACTGGTTCCTGAGTGTATTCGACCACCTGAACGATGCACCGAGGCAGCTCCTCACAATGCCCCGGTCTGTTCATCGCTCCTTGGACTGGTGGCTCGATCCGCACAATGTTCTCTCGGGCGTTCCCTTCGATCCCCCTCAACCAGATGTTTCCCTCACGACGGATGCATCCCTGCACGGGTGGGGAGCCCACTTGGGTCGTCACACGATTTTGAACTCTTGGACTGCCAAAGAAAGGCAGTTGTACATCAATGTCCTGGAACTCTTAGCGGTCCAAAAAGCTCTTCGGGCCTTCGAAGTGCTGGTCCGGCACAAGACTGTTCTTCTCATTACGGACAACACCTCGGTAATGTACTACCTGAACAAGCAAGGAGGGACCAGGTCTCCTCAGCTCCTCCAACTCACTCTGCAGATATGGGACTGGTGTGTGGAAAGGAATATCTCCCTCCAATCGATTCATCTTCCCGGAGAGGAGAATATTCTTGCAGACGAACTGAGCCGTTCCAGTTCCAGCGTCCACGAGTGGATGCTTCACAGACAGGTGGTGCTAGGTCTCTTTCGTCGGTGGGGGACCCCTCAAGTAGACCTTTTCGCAACCGCCCAGAACAGCCAGTGTCAACATTTCTGCTCCAGGACACCTCACAGGAACTCCAGGGGCGACGCCTTCCTGTACCAATGGAAAGGAGTATTCTTGTATCTTTCCCCCCCCCCCCGATCCCCCTATTGACAAGGGTGGTGGCCAAGCTCCGTCGGGACCGATCGGACGCAATTCTTATCACACCGTGGTGGCCCCGGCAACCCTGGTTTGCACCGCTACTACTCCTGTCACGGAGACAGTTTCTCCGTCTTCCAAGCCGGCCGGATCTCTTAACCATACAGCAAGGCAGGGTCAGACATCCTGATCTCGACACTCTTCGTCTCACAGCATGGAGGGTTGTGCCGTGAACCTGCAGTCTTCTCGTCCCATCCTCTCTCTGCCTCCAGACATTCAAACCATCGTGGATGCTGCTCGAAAGCCTTCAACTAGAAAAGCTTATTTTTATAAGTGGAAGCGTTTTAAGAAATTTTTAGCCGAAAAGGGGCTCAGCCCTGAATCCTGCTCGGTGCCGACAGTCCTTCAGTTTTTGCTCCACCTCTCAGACTCGGGGCTTTCGATCTCATCTCTGAAGGGCTACCTGGCAGCTATCTCGGTGGAATTCCATGCCCTCAATCGGCCATCCCCCTTTCAGGACCCGATGGTGAAGAGGTTCTTCAAGGGGTATGTTAATCTTCATCCTCCAGTCCTTGAGCCTACTCCAGCCTGGAGCCTCGAACTCGTTCTGTCTCAGTTAGTGAGACGCCCTTTTGAACCAATGGCTTCTTCTGACCTCCGACTTTTGACCTGGAAGACGGCCTTTTTGGTTGCTATCACTTCTGCCCGTCGGGCGGGGGAACTCTGTGCTCTTCGATCAGACCCACCATATACATGCTTTCACAAACATAAGGTGGTACTGAGACCGGATATCTCCTATCTGCTGAAGGTGGTCTCCAGTTTCCACCTGAACCAGCCTATCGTCTTGCCTGCCTTGATGCAAGACCCCAAGGATGAATTCGAGCGCACCCTTCACTCTATGGATGTGCGAAGGGCGCTTGCTTTTTATATTCAGCGGACTGCACCGTTTCGACAATCATCTCAGCTCTTTGTGTCGTATGCTGGTTCGAGGAAGGGTACACCGATTTCATCGCAGCGTCTGTCGAAGTGGGTGACGTCAACCATCGCCCTCTGCTATGAACTCGCGAAGAAGCCTTTACCGCCTCGGATTCGAGGACATTCTACAAGAGCTGTCTCCGCTTCGACTGCGTTCCTCTCGGGGGTGCCCCTGGAGGATGTTTGCCGCGCTGCAACCTGGTCTTCACCATTGACATTTATTTCACACTACAGACTGGACACTCGCTCTAGGAACGAGGCCACCTTTGGAAGAGCAGTTCTATTATCTTCCATTCAATGACTGAGTGTATTGTATATTTGGACAATTCACCCTTTCTGTATGTTGACTTGTGGACTTCTTATACACCATTGACTTGTCTAATACTTTAAAGAATGTGCAAAAAAAAGAAAGAAAGAAAGAAAGAAAGAAATTAGGGAGCTAGAGCTGTAGCAATCCCTTTTTGAACTAATGGTTGGGGTCCTTGTCTACTGATGCATAGGACATACCCTCCTCCAATGAGGAAGCTTGTTAGTCTACCCAACTGTGTGATTCACAGAGACCACGAAGAAGATGGACAGGTTGCTTACCTGTAACCATAGATCTTCGAGTGGTCTTCTGTGAATTCACACAGACCCTCCCATCCTCCCCTCTATGTCCTGATACATTGTATACACATGCTTAATGTTCCTGATGCTGCAAATTGTGGCGTCATTCAAGGAACTGAGGGGATTTGGGGCGGGAAGCCTTATAAAGGACCGTTAGGATGGGCGGAGTTACTGCCAAAAATGTATCAAAGCACATTCTGCCTAGCGATACTAGAAGGTTCCGTATGCTCTGCGCAGGCGCAGGAATAACCCAACTGTGTGAATTCACAGAAGACCACTCGAAGATCTATGGTTACAGGTAAGCAACCTGTCCTTTCCATGTCTGGTGGTTTTTCTGGCTGGGAATGCTATAACTTGTATCATACACATCTAGAAGGCAACAGGCTGGAAGAATTTACCATATGCTGACTAGATTAATACTGCCAAATTATTAAAAGTAGAGCAAAATATGCAGTAAAGGAGTGCAGAGTTTCTACTAACTGCAGTACCACAAATGGCAATCCATTTGGAAATGGAGTACTAGATGGTTTCAGTGTGTTCTCCAAAAAAGAGAACGGTTTGTTACCATAGGTATGCTATATGGAAAAGGAAAGAGGTATTGAAATTTGCTTTTCTAACAGTATATCTGAAAAGCTGTGGCACCATCTGGTGGTCTAAAGGAAGTATGTTATAATTTCTTTGTAAGATGAAGGAATGGATGGAATCTTGCTGAATGTAAAGACAGTGTTTTCTTTTAAAAATAGCTATTAAATCCTGAAATATCTATAAATTCTAATACATTTACTGTAATTAGGAAACCTAAGTGGACTTTTTATATTGACATCAACAATGCATTCAGGTCTTGACATTTTGTCAGTGAAGGTCTGCAATTGCAAAAAGACCTTCCCTTTATAAGTAGGAAAGAATTAGAGAGTGAAGAGGCATTTCCATTTTATATTCCCTTGTCACAACTTACAACCTTTCCAAACATATCTAGTTCATTTTGTCATCTAATCTTAATTAATTTTACAATGATAAAATGATGCTTCAAAATTACAAACATCCTACTAGCATTTTTCATGCAGTCCTTAGGGAATGTCCATGTTTGTGGATAAGAGGTAGGAATAAAAGAACGTCTGGACTAACTTCTATTTTGCAAAGAAATCCTTTTTTTAGTAAATTGTTTTAGATGTAAATTAATTTTCATATTTTAAAATTAATTGTATAATACAGTCAGACCCCCATATCCATGCTGGTGTGGTTCCTGGACTTACCATGGAGACCAGAAACCCTGGATAACAGTGAAACATATTAAAATAAATATTTTTCAGTAAAAACATACCATAGAATTGTATTGGAGGACTTAGAAGATGCCTAGACAGGACGTCTCTCTAGGCATTTTCCATTGCAGCTTTATGGTATGTGTCCCTATTTTGTGTTCCACAGATAACTGAAACTGAAAATATTGATTCTGCGGATACAGGGGTCCAACTGTATATACAGTATAGTAACAACCATTGAAGAGAGCCACCATGATGTAGTGGTTTTAGTGTTGGACTACGACTCTGGAGTTCAGGGTTCAAATCCCCACTTGGACATGAAAACCCACTAGATGACCTTTGGGAAATCACACTCTCTGAATAAATCTTGCCAAGAAGACCCTGTGATAGGTTTGCCTTAGGTTTCCCAGAAGTCAGAAACAATTTAAAGGCACACAACAACAACAACAACAACAACAACGATCACCATAAGTCAGAAACAACTTGAATAGCAATTGAATAGTTGTGATTAGGAAGTATTTTCAGTCAATTCAGCCATTGAATACTTAAGACTAGGTATTGTGTGTAATAAATTAAGAGTTTATAACATAATTTCTATGTAGATTTTATAGCACTAATACTACATTTGGAGTACTTTTTTCTTCCCAAAAAAACTTTTTTTCAAAAAAAAAAAAAGGGGCATTCAGAAATTTTCACCCAAGCATCTTTTGTTACAAGTCTCATGGGAGGCTTGTATCAGGAGAAAGGAAATGCTTTGCCCTTCCCTACCTCTTTTGTAGATCTGAAAGGTTTTGTTTCAGTTGTTCATAACATTTTCTATATACTGAATTAACCATTTATAATAATTTCCCCCAGTTGTCGAAACCTGAAAAGGTCGCAATTCCAGAGCGTTACGTTGAGCTGGAGCCTGAAGAACCTCTCACCCCAGAAGAGTTGGCAGCAAGGCACCGTAAGGCAGAAAAAATAAAGAATATCCTTACCAAGTCCAGGTCAGATTTCTAAATATCTACATTTTACTCCTATTAATTTTTAATATTTGAAACAGAAAAAAAGTCAGTGCTGTAATATAATTAAACATATGATTAATTATATGGGTTTTTTTAAAACTGTAGTGCAGGAACATGAATATCTCAATTTTTTTTGCATAGAATGTAGAGTGAAGGCAAATCTTTCATTTACTTTTCATGTTTGCCCCTCTTACCATGTTATTTACCATCTTGAACCTGAAGATTATTCCTTGCTTCTGTGATACAGGGACCAGTGAATACTGCTCCAACTAAAGCAACTTACTGTATCTCAATAGTCAGCTCTTTAGATCTTCTTCGTGGTCTCTGTGAATCACAGAGTTGGGTTTATTCCTGCGCAGGCGCAGGAATAAACCCAACTGTGTGAATTCACAGAAGACCACTCGAAGATCTATGATTACAGGTAAGCAACCTGTCCTTCCACTTTCCCAAAGTTAAGGAGTGTATCTCTGATGCCCCACTTTCCCATTATTAAAAGAAAGTAGCACAGCAGTCCAACGTATGAAATTCTTCTATAAAACAAAGCGAGCCACAGAAGCACCAGTCACTGTTAGAGCACTAATGACAAAGGCTAGCATTGGGTTCAGCAGCATCTGAAGGGAGAATTTATATCGCTTTGCATATTATGGACCACCATTTCAGCACAGCTACTCATAAGATCAAGCCATGAAACCTGGAAAAAAATAGCTGAAATTTAATCAGATTCTGTTTGATTCATGTTATATTTATAAATATAAATATGTTAAAGTGACTCTCTGTGCACTTCACAGCTGGTTATTACACACTAGTTCCCTCTTCTGTCGCCACAGCGTGTTGGCGACTGCTTGTTCCAAAGGCACATACTGAACATTTAGATGTATTTATAATATATTGTGGTTGGTTTTATTCTGTTTGTTTTGAGCTTTTAACCAACTACAGAAAATTGAGTATTGGATGCTATACAACTGATACAACAACAACAAAAATGTTTTATTCTGTTTTTACCTATCCTTGCTACTGAATATACTTGTGGATAAATTAACCTCATGTATAAATCAAGGGCAGGGTTCTCAGAAAAGGGGGTGGTTCCTTTTTTTAATAAGAGTTGATACTGTACCTTAACATATACAGTGTATGGAAACATCCCCTTCTCTGAGTAGAGTGGCAAAAGGTGAGAGCTTAATCTGTTCCTGGAGAACCTAAAAGAAACACTGACCTCTCTACTCGCTTTGCTGCAGTGCTGCTTCTGACCTTTTTGAATTCCTGGGCAGGAAATGGTGGTGGTGGTTCTTTAGCACATCCCTACTTCTTCTATGGTAGGGTCTTTGCCACCCAACTGTCTGCCCTCAGTTGTCCACAGCTGGCCTGCTTGTCTCCTCCTCCTTCTCTTCACATTCTCTGAGGAGACAAATAGGTTGGCTGCTGACAACCAAAGGCAGGAGAAGACCCCCCCCCAAATCTTTCTTTCTTGTCATTGCTGCTGTTTCTTCGCTCCCTGCTTCTGTGAGGTGCAGACATCGCCTGGTGCTGCAGTGAATCACTCCCTTTGCCCTCAACCTGCCTTCCTACCTTGCCAGCCAGTAGACTTGAAAGTGTGGTTCCATCCCAGTCATTACCCTCTCTGGATCCCTCCACCATGGCTGGAGGGGCAGCTGGTTTGTCATCTTTTGCCTGCCTTCTCCAGCTCCTCTTCACCACTCACCCGCCCTCAGTTGTCTGCAGCCAGCCTGCTTGTCTCCTCCTCCTTTTCTCCACTTTGTCTGAGGAGACAAGCAGGCTGGCTGTAGATAACCAAGGGCAAGCAATGACCCCCCCCAAAAAAAATCTTAATCCTTACCGCCACTGTTTCTTCACTAACTGCTTCCACCAGATCTCCCTGTCACAGCTTGAGGGAGGTGTGGCTGGTTTCTCATCTTTTGCATGCCTTCTCTGGCTCCTCTTCACCACCTGGCTGCCTACCCCAAAAGAAGCTGCCAAAGAGAGAAGGGGAGTACTGCTCAGTCCATGCTCTTGGGGCTTAGTCCATGCTGAGATAATCTTAAGCATCCATTCCCTCTGCTCTAATCACTGTGCCAGGAAAGCCCCCAAAGAGCCACCGAAGAGAGAGAGAAGAGGCAGCACTGCTTCCTTCAGGCTTTCCGGGCCTGGAGTGTGGTGGAGTCTCCTTCTTTGGAGGTTTCTAAACAGAGATTGGATGGCCATCTGTCAGGAATGCTTTGATTGTGTATTCCTGCATGGCAGGGGTTGGATTAGATGGCCCTTGTGGTCTCTTCCAACTCTGTGATTCTATGATTTTGTGACTAAACTCTTGGTCTCGTGGACCAGCTTAGTCCATGCTGAGAGAGCCTGAAAGAAACACACACCCCATTTGCTCTCTCCACTGGGCCAGGGAAGCACTAAAAGAGCTGCCGGGAAAGAGCAGAGGGGGACATTGCATCTTTCAGACTCTCATGTCACAAACTAAAATCTCGAACTCTCAGAGCTTAGTCAGTGCCAAGAGAGCCTGAAAGAAACACCCATCTCCTCTCCTCTCTCCACCGCAGTGCAGAAGGCCCCAAACAGCTGCTGCTGCTGCTGCCACCATTTTTTCAAGCAGCCGTCATAAAAGGCCAGAAGTGGCACACAGAGGTACTGCATTGGCCTGTGTACAAGTCAACCCAGGTTTTTCTGGATCAATTTTTTCACAGATTTTTTTTTAACTTATACATGAGTATATATGGTATGTAAAAATGGGGGGGGGGCCTGTCCTTTTAAAACACATCTTTAATTTTTTTTACCTCATAACCTAACTTTCCATCAGCCATCTTAAAGTAATTTTGGGAAGAGAGGAAGCATTAATGAAGTTAACTCCTTCACTGGCATCCCATTAGTTACCTAAGGAGGCATAAGTCCAATTTATGCCTGCATATGTATTTCTGTGGTTGTTGTAAATGAAGAAATTCACTTGCACAACCTTCATCCCTTCAAAACTCACCTTCCTCCTGTGACCATTGGCCACCATGGCTATCTGGTGGCTGGTGGAGAAGAGAGAGCATCAGAGGAGCATCTGGCTATGTCCCTATAGCCAGAAGCAGGGCAAAGGCATCCCCTGGGACCTTCATGGGTGGGAGGTGAGTCCTGTGGAGGGGAAGGGAAGAGGAGAGATGTAATACAGTTGTGTCTGGGCAAATCTTTACACTACGTCTCCTTCTACTCAGGATCTCAGCCTGTACGTGCAACCCATCTTTTGCTAGGCATAAACATTTGATCTAGACTACAAAGGCACATGAAGCCATGCAGAGCAGTATTGTGGCCCAGGTACTACAACTGTAAGATGGTCCCTGTATGGATAAAAAAGAAAGAGCTAAATGGAAAAGCTTACATTAGTGATCATTGGCTTTCAAAGGGATCATGCCTGTTAACTTAATGTTTAAAAAGCTTTTGATCTTAAGTTTCTCTGATGGGATGTTTCCGTTGGTGGAAGGATGGGGCAGGAGAGAACATGTTCATCAATTACTCATTGGCCTCCCCAAATCTGATGGGGATGAGAGGGCAATTTCATTTGCAACAGTGTGGGAGGTGATGCTGAAGGAGGAATCTGGAAAAAAAACTCCTCCTCCCCATTTTTCCATCAGTGTGGAATCAGAGTCCCATTCATGAAAACAAGAGAACCTTCTGGTCGTGAAAGTGCAACTCAAGATCTATACCATACTGTGTGTGGTTGAGTGTAACAACAGGACAAGAGAGTATGTCCAGCTCTTTAAAAATATATATCTATGGACTTGTCTACACAGGCGAAAAAAATATGCTTCAAATTGCATTTTCCTATTCCCCAGTGACCTCACACACATCTTGGAGATTATCAGACGAGCCTAATAAACTGGGACAGGGATGTCACAATCCCATCCTGCTCTCACGTTGCTTCAGTTCCATCCCCGTTTTTTTTTTTTTAATTAACAGTTTAAACTGTTAATAGATCCATCATTTCATTTCTGAAACGGAACGAACAGAGTGTGGAAAGGTGCCTGTTATGCTGCCGCAATGCCAGCGATAGTGGGAGGTCTGGAGTGTCAAAACACTTCCGGATGCCTCCTTAATGCACCTCACATTCATTGACAAGTCCCAGCAAGGATAAAGGGCTCGAACTGATAAAGGATAAAGGGCCCATTCACCCCTTCCCATTGCTGTCCGATGCCCCCCAATTGCCCCCTCCCATTGCTGCCCGGTCGCCCCCCCCCATTGCCCCCTCCCGTTGCTGCCTGGTCACCCCCCCCCATTGCTCCCTCCCATTGCTGCCCAGATGCCTCCCCAATCACCCCTCCCATCGCTGCCCGGTCACTCCCTCCATTCACCCCCTCCCATTGCTGCCCAGTCGCCCCCCCAATTTCTCCTCCCATTGCTGCCCAATTGCCCCCCATTGCCCCCTCCCTTCGCTGCCCGGTCACCCCCCCAGTCACCCCTCCCATCGCTGCCCAGTCGCCCCCCCAATCACTTCCTCCCATCTCTGCCCGATCACCCCCCCAATTGCCCCTTGATCACCCCTCCCCCCCAATCATCCCCCATTGCATCCCTGATTGCTCCCAGCCTGTACCTTTAAATCCCCAGGATGGGAACGCTTTTTTTGTTCCTGTCTGATAATCTCCCTTGTTAAGGCCACACACATCTTGTTAAGACAAAGTGAGAGCGGCATTACCAGCCACACATTTCCTCTAGCGATCTCACTTTGATATAAAAGAGTGGTCCTGCTATGATCACATGTCCTATACTTCACATTATTTTCAGCCACATGGCTGCTCTGCTTTTTTTTCCGTCCTGTCATGTATGTGAATATACGAATGGGCAGAGGTGCGCTAATACTGATATACAAGTATCTGCAAAAATGCACTTTCAAAAAAGTAATAGCAACTGCATGCTGGCAAAATGTAAATACAAATGGAGGAAGTAGCCATTCCTCAGGGAAATTCAGGTGTTCCAAAGCCCCACCCCCCAGGTCCACAGCGATGCCACCTTGGAGCGCCAGCCACACATTCAATTATCCAGACTTTCTAGGAAAGTGTTGGGTAAAAGGCAAGTTTTTAAAAATCAAATTAAAGCCCTCAGGCATTGAAAAGAATCGCACTCTGAGCGAATTCTCAATAATATTGTGTGTCATGATCACAGCAATTACGAGGGGAGTATAATTTTTTTCAGCAGTGTAGGCAAACCCTACATGTGATTATTTAATATGGAGTTTTATATTCTGGCAAATGGCTTCACAAAACCTTTATGCCTTAAGTACCATTAGGGATAAGGAGGTAGTCTGTGCTTCTTCACTGGGATTTGGCAATTGTTGGTGATAAGTTGACCACTAGATATAAAATGGTGCTGTTTTAGCTCATGTCTGCCCCATAATTGCAAAAGCCCAGATGTTGGTCAAGCTAAAAAACAAAAAAACACACCTTGTCACCTTCTACTACTTCAACCAGTTTGGGACAAAAATGCTCAATGAAAAGTTTGAACATAGTCCAAAATTTTCTCTTGAATCTCTAACCTTGTAATTGCATCATGATCCTGAAGTCTATTCCGTTGTGGATCATGGGTGTGTCTGTCTTTGTTCATACAGCATATGTTTAAGATTACGCTCCCCCGCCTTTTTTTTCTTTTTGCCTTAGTATGCACAATCTACAGCCTCCAGCTCAGGACAATGACAACTCTGCAAATTTAGATTTGCAGTTGCAAGAGCAAAAACGCATCATTAACATATCGTATGCACTGGCTTCTGAAGCCTCTCAGCGGAGCAAGGAGGTGGCAGGTATTGCTCAGTTATTCATAAAGCTATGAATGTATCTGTATGTTCTCTTACCCTATTCTAAGATTTTGTGTTCCTTCTGCACTCAATATCTTACATTCAACAAGGACAAATGTAAGGTATTACACTTAGGCAGGAAAAATGAAAGGTACAAATATAGGGTGGATGACACTTGGGTTGACAGCAGTTTATGTGAAAAGGATCTAGGGGTCTTAGTAGACCATAAGCTTAACATGAGTCAACAATGCAATGCAGCTGTCAAAAAGGCCAATGCAATTCTGGGCTGTGTCAACAGGAGTATAATGTCCAAATCAAAAGATTTAATAGTAACTCTATATTCAGCTTTGGTCAGGCCTCACTTGGAATACTGCATCCAGTTCTGGGCACTACAATGCAAAAAGGATATTGACAAGCTGGAACGTGTTCAGAGGGGGTGACGAAGATGATAAGGAGTCTGGAAACCTGGTGCTGTGAGAAACAGCTTAGAGAACTGGGAATGTTGAGATGATATAATAGCAATTTTTAAATATTTGAAGGGATGGCATGTTGAAAGTGAAGCAAGCTTATTTTCAGCTTCTCCGGAGACCAGGACACAGACCAATGGATTCAAATTGCTAGAAAGAACATGCTGCCTAAACATTAGGAAGAACTTTCTCAAATTACAAAAAACAAACACTAAACAAACATAACAAAAATACACAGCTAAGTAATACCTAAAACTACACATAACATATCATTAACTTCCTACCTCCCGGTTAGTTATAATTGCTATACACTCTAACTTGCTCACTCATGTTATCTTCTATTTTCTTCTACTGTTAATGAAATTCTGCTAGTCTTCGAAACCTGCCACAAATGGTTTCCCCCACAATTATGCCATTAGATTGTTACAACATTTCAGTGTTTTAGCAATGATCCATCTTTAATCAATATTGTCAACTTGTCAATTTCTGCGGAGTCATATAGCTTTATCAGCCACTCTTGTTTTGATGGTATCAAAGTGTCTTTCCATTTCTGGGCATACAGTAGTCTGCAGCAGTCACCATGTACTATAAAATTCTTCCATGTTTCTTTTCTAAATACTCATCCATCATTCTCAACAAAAGTTCAGGTTTGAATTGTATTTTAACTTTCAAAATATCTTCCAACATCATATGGATCTGAGCCCAATATTTTTTTGCTTTTTCACAAGACCACTACATGTGATAAAGCAGTCCCAATCTTATCTGCACACTTCCAATACTTATTATTAGACTCTTTATACATTTTTGACAGTCTCTTGGGTGTTAAGTACCATCTACACAGCATCTTATAAAATTTTCTTTAAGGTTATATTTACACAGAGTAAATTTACTCAAAGTAAATTTCTTTGTTCCACATTTTTCCCATTGCTCCAGCTGTAACTCACGGTCAACATTTTGCATCCATTTAACCGTACATTCTTTTATTTGTTCTTCTTCCATCTCTATTTTTAGCAACATTTTATACATCTTAGTAATTAAGTGATAATCATCTGAACACAATTATACTTCAAAATCTGCTTTAGTTAATTCTATTCCTTCTATTATCTTATTCATCTTGCCTATACAAATACCATTGACAATTATATTTTCAGATTTTAATTCTCTCCTAGTTTTCATTCTATATTGACCGTTTTGAAGTTCTAACAAGTCCTTGTAACTTATCCATCTGTCTTTTAGTATTGTTTCTCTTTTGTAAAATGCCTCATGTGATGGGTTCCATAAAGATAATCTAGAATAAAATCTAGATTTTATATCTTGTCCAGATTCTTAACAAAGATCTCACATAAAGATCATTAAACTCCTTATTCACTTCTACTTTATTATAACAAAGAAAACCACCCAAATCTAAAACCAATATCCTCTAATTGCAACAATCTTTTGTTTTTCAATGTTATCCATCCTTTCAACCAAATTAAACAACTAGGATGGAAATAAACTTTCAGATTTGGCGGGCCTAAACCACCTGTCTTTTTTGCCATCTTGTAAAACTTTAAATCTAACTCTTTGCTTTTTGCCTTGCCAAAAAAATGTTGTGGTATCTTTTTGCCATTGTTTAAAAGGAGCATCATTTGTCAAAATAGGAATCATTTGGAATTTTTTTAAAAAGCATTTTAGATAATACATTCATTTTTATTGCAGAAATTCTTCCCAGAAACAATAACTTTAATTTACTCCACCTCTGTAAATCATTTTAATTTCATTCTAGACTCTCATGTAATTATTGTGGAAAAAGTTTGAAGTTCTTTTTAGAAATAATCACCCCCAAATATTTCACATTTCTCTTAGTTTTAAAACCTGATTTTCTCATAAATTCTGCCTCTTCTTCTTTTGTCATATTTTTGTTTAACACAACTGTTTACACTTTTACACCAGAGAGATCGCCATATTCTTTCAACAGCTCCATCAGTGTTTCAATACTTCCCAGTGGATCTCCTGAAGAGATCACTATGTCATCAGCAAAAGCTCTCAGTTTAAAACAGTGTCTTTTAATGGTTACCTCTTGAATATCAGCCTCTTCTCTTATTTTTCTATTAAGAACTTCAAGTGTTATGTTTAAAAAAGTAAAGGTGATAGGGGACAGCCCTGCCTTGTCCTTCTTTGAATTAAGCATGGTATTGTCTTCTCACCATTAATCAAAAGCTGTGCTTTTTGATTGTCATAAATCAATTTAATCCATCTAAGAATGTTTTTTTCCAAAATTCATTCTATTCAAAATCTCAAACGTGAGTGTCCAATTGATATTATCAAACACTTTCTCCACATCTAAAAAGATTAATGCTAATTTCTTCTCATTGTTTTTCTCATAATATTCCAAAGTTTTTAGATACTTTGGAATATTATGAGAAAAACAATGAGAAGAATTTATTCCCAATAACCTCTTAGGTAAAAAAAAAAATATTGATCTTCATGTATCCAGTCTTCTAGTAACTTTTTCTTTCTTTCAGCCAGTATCATAGCAACATTTTTGTAATCATTGTTTAATAAATAAATAGGCCTATAATTCTTTGGATCTGTCACATCTCTCTCTTCTTTAGAAATTAAAGCTATATCAGCATTACCCCAAGACTCAGGTGTTTTCCCACTCAAGACTGAGTTCATTGTTTGTTGCAGAGGTATTATCAGCTGATCTTCTAAGCTTTTATAATATAAAGCCATTAAGCCATTTAGGTTTGGAGCTTTTCCTACTTTACACTGGTACCTGACCAGGACTGGTACCTGACCAAAGGCATGCTGATCTCTGTTGTCCACCTGCCTGGTGAGAACTCTGTAGCAGACACTCTGAGTCAGTTGAAACAGTTGTGCCACGAATCGACTCTTCATATGTCTGTACTTTGCCATGTCTTCTCCAACTGGGGAACCCCTCAAGTGGACCTCTTTGCTACAGTGGAGAACACTTTGTGTGAAACCTTTTTCTCAAGGATTCCCCATTTGTATTTGAAAGGGGACACCTTTCTCTTCAACTGGAATGGTCCCCTGTTGTATGTGTTCCCACCTTTCCCTCTGATCTCTAAGATCCTTGTCAAACTCCACTCTGACCATGCTCGTTGCATTTTGATAACTCTGTGGTGGCCTCATCAGCCCTGGATTGTGACCCTCCTCTCACTGTCGAACTGCATGTACAAGCACCTGCTTCTTTGGCTGATTCTCCTCTCCATGTGCAACAGTCAGATTCATCACCCAGACCTTCGGACTCTGCACCTCACAGTGTGGAGACTCCTTCTTTGACCACTTTGCCTGATTGCATCCATCATATTATTGATGTATCTCACCACCCTTCTACAATATGGTTCTACACCTACCACTGGCAGTTGTTTGTTGCCTTCCTAACCAACAAGGGTCGGCCTCTGGTCAAGCTGGGATTTGGGACATACTCGAATTTCTGCTTTCTCTCTCAGACATTAGCCTCTCATTTTCCACCATGAAGGTCTTCCAAGCAGCCATCTCCAATCACTTCCTGCTGTCTGGATGCCCTTCTTGTTTCCAAGACCATCTCATGAAAAAAAATTCTCAGAGAGTACCGCAATTTACATCTGCCAGTGTTGGGACCAACTCTGGCATGAAGCCTCAAACTCATCCTCTCCCAACTGTGTTGATGCCTGTTTGAGCCTACAGCCTCCTGTGACCTATGCCTCCTTTCCTGGAAGACTGCATTCCTGGTGGCGATCACTTTGGCTTGTTGAGCTGGTGAGCTTTGTGCCCTGCATGTCAGCCAACCTTACCTGTGTTTCCATGATGACACAGTTGTCTTACGACCAGACATTTCTTTTCTCCCAAAGGTTATTTCCTCCTTCCATCTGCACCAGGACATTGTGCTCCCTGCGTTCTTTCAAAACCCTATGTCTGACTTCAAGCGTAAGCTCCACACACTTAATGTATGGGGAGCTCTCATTTTCTACAGTAGGACCCCTGTATCCACTGATTCATTATCCACGGGACACAAATCAGCACACCTACTGTGGAGTCTCCCTAGAAAATGTGTCCTCTCTAGCCATTTTCTAGGTCCTCCAAGGCAACTCTATGGTATTTTAAATCAGAAGTCCCATTATTTTCAATGGTGTTCGCTACTATCCACGGTTTTTTGTATCCATGCCCCCCCCCCGAACCAATCCCCAGCAGATAAAGGGATCCTACTGTACATGGATTGGACTGCATTGTCTCATCGATCCCAGCACCTTTTTGTTTGTTAATCTCAGATTAAACTTGGACTACTGATTTCACCACAGAGACTGTCAAAATGGGTCATGTCAACAATCCACCTCGCTTATGAACTGGCTTGAGTCAAGCCTTGGGTTCGAGGACACTCCACCAGAGTGGTTTCTGCCTTTTTTTTTTTTCCCCAGGCATTCCTTTGCTGGACTGCAGTTTGGTCCCAGCCGATGACTTTAGTATCTCATTACCATGTAAATACTTGTTCCAGAACTGATGCTAATTTTGGCAGGGCTGTCTTAATGTCATGTCTTCCTGCCATTGATAAGTTTTTGTTTGATGTTTCTGTTTGTTTTCATTTGATGTTTCTAGTGATACATATGCTATAATGCTTTTCATTTTTGGTATTCTGTGCCTTATTCAGTCACTGCTATTACTTGGTAGTACTGTGTGCTTGTTTTGTTTTTTGCCTTCTGTAAAATAATGTGCCTTTACCCTGTTGTGACTACAGGGGGTTTGTTTTTTCTAATGTACCTTATGGCCCTGACCTTCCTTACTCTTGTTTTTCCTCTTCTATGTAAATAAGCTTCCAATACACATTCTCCTGTTTAAACCATACCATGTGTCTTTTGTATTGTTTTCTCTGCAGTGCTGAGCCACTATGTTGGTTTCTCCCACCACCTGTAGGTTGTAGCTTGCTAATCTCCCACTTGTGTGAATTCACAGAGACCACAAAGAAGAAGGGCAGGTTACTTACCTGTAACTATAGTTCTTCATGTGGTCATCTGTGAAATTACACAAACTGCATAAACACCAATTATTAAAGTCTTAAGTCCTTGCAACTGTATTTTGATCCCAATAAAATGCCCATTTGGATCCTGGACAATTTCTTTAGCAATTATTCTCTGATTAACATATATAACAACTCCTCTCTTTTTTTTCCTCTCTCCCCTCTTTTTTTCTCTCTCTCCTGTTTTTTTATCTGTTGCAGTTATAAATTCTCTTCCTAATTGCCCATTTAAAAAATTTGCATCCTTTTTCCTAATATGTGTTTCCTGTAGAGAAATCAATCATATTCCAGGCTTTCCAAATAATGAAAAACTTGTTTTCTTTTTTGAGCTGAGATGAGGCCTCTTACATTCCAGGACAGAAATCTTATATCCATTATTGGGGTCCTTCAGTTTCTGAGGCCATAGCACTATCATCAACCCCTGATGGGGTTTCATCTTCTTTTTCCGCATCTTCTTTCTCCTCATCCAAAGGTTGCTGTTATTCTTCTTGTTTATCTTCTTCCTGACACCCTTCAGCATAGTTATCCAAATCTTTCTATGTGTTTTCAAAAACTCCTTTCCTTTTTGCATTGTATTAATTCTTTATCTTCACTGATTAAATCTGAAAAAAAAAACCCTCCTTCCAACTTTTCCCATCTGAATGATATCTCATGTCATTTTGTCTGTTAGAAATTATAATTTCTTCTCTTGCTCAGTATTCTTCCCAGTATAGATTTATAAACCAAAACTGCCTTGTTTTCTATCTTGAGCTTGTATGTATAATGCTGTTGTAGAATCAGATCTCCTGTCAGATTTTTTTTAACTCACTCTCAGAAATTCAGTGCTGTAGAATTGCAGGCAAAGAAAGTAAAATGTTCCAAAAAGCTGGGAGGCTTTCTCTAAAAAGTTGAATTTAAAAGAGATGTTCTTCTTTTAAAAGTTGGTGGCGGTGCTGGTGCCAAAACAAATGGCAGCACAAATGCAGCAGGACTTAGCTTGATTGGTCCTCTCCATTCCACCCAAGTCCTGGCTCAGTCACAGGGCCTGCCATACACCCGGAGTGGAAAATGGACCCTTCATGACCTCCTCTGAGTCCCCCATGCCAGGGAGGTAACTTCTGTCAGTCTCAGTGTCCTCAGACCAACACTCCACCACATTTGCCGTGTGGCCCCCTAACAGCTCTGTTAAAGGTTGCTACATGGCAGAGCCATAACCAACCAGAAGGTGGATTCTCCTTCTTTGGAGGGCTTTAAATAGAGGTTGGATGACCATCTCTCATGAGTAATTTGAGAGTAATTGTTCTGCATGGCAGAGTTTGAACTAGATGGCCCTTGTTGTCCCTTCCAACCTATATGATTCTATAAAACATAGCAGGGGCAACATTAAACCCATAATGGTTCTGCTCTTTAGAGTATGCACAGGCAAATGCTATTTGGATACACTCCACTATAGACCTTAGTGACTTAATTTGCACCATGCATTCACCTGCAACTTGTCAATCAGTATTGGACATAATGCCCTCAGAGTGTGGAGCAATGCTGTGGTTGGTGGCCCATTGGAAATGCTCTACAGCAGTTCCATACCTGCTGAATCAGGAGCATGAGATTGGTACCCCATTCATGGAAGTTTAGTGAGGAATTGTACTGATTCACTTTTAGGAATGAAATGAAAATATTATAGTGTAAGGAACAATAGTGTGAAATAGTTTGGAAACATACTACACAAACCTGGATGGAAGTTTGAAAATTAGAAAGTAATTGTTAAGTGATACGTCAGAGTAGCTGTTGTAAGTCCCACTAATGTTGGCAGGTACTCTCTGTACTCAAGGTAGTTCTTTGTGCAGTTTAAGGGCATTTTAATGATTGACGCATGGAATAACGAGACAAGACACAGAAGATTGGGTTGAAATCTCTCTGGCTTTTCTTCGCAAACAAAGATTCAGGAAGGACTCATCCCGCGCTTTCTGCAAGCGCGCTGATGACTAAAAAGGCCAATCCGAGATAAACAAGTCCAGTTGCAGAAAGCATAGCAGAAGGTCTCCTTGGATGATGTTTCTGGGTTGTGGTTCTTTCTGCGTTGTCATTTCTCTTCAAGACTTGTTCGGCGTGAGTTCTCAAATAAGGCTGCAGCACTGTGGATAGTGCGTCTCCATGCCTCCCGATGTGAGGCCAGGGCGGACTCCCATCGCCATACAGTGAAATACGGGCCACTTTATTGTTATCTTACCTATTTATTTGTTTATTTCTTAGGGTATGCGAACCAATAGGGGGAGACCCAGTGCGGGAGTGGCTGGAGCAGATGGTCACATCTGACCTGTCCCCCAGCTTCCCTGGGCGAATCACCTGAGCCCCGAAGGGGATCCCAGTACCTGGGGTTCCCTTCGGGCATCATCTGCTGGAAGGCCCGGCACCAGGCCACAAATCCTCAAGCCGCATAGCTTCTGAGGAGGATCACAACCTGATGCTGGCCCCATGGATGGCCTACCCTGCTGCACCCCATCCGTTAAGATGCCGGTACATCACAGTAAGGTCCATCCTTCCTCTCAACTTGAGGTTGCCATAGGTGAACGCCAGATCATTGTCTCCCCTCTCCCTGCAAGTGACCACTTAATTAAAGAACCACACCCCAGGCCAATTGTCCAAGTCCCAAGCAACAGTAGGGGGTTGGCAAAACACATCCCGTAAAAGAGTAGGTAAAAATTCCTACCTGGCCCATGACGTGACCAGAATTCTCATACTGTGGCAGAGGCGGGTGGGTGGGTTCGATCCAGTGGAAAAGAGGAGGAAGCCATGGACAGCTTTGTGCAGTTTAAGGGCATTTTCCCTAACTTTGCAACAGTGCAACTTCCAAAAGGATCAAACAATGTTGATTGGTTTGTTTCTTGAGCAGTGAAATTCATATGTGGATTCCTATTTGCTGCAAACCTGTGTTTTACCATTATACCTTGTAGTATATCTTCTCATCTGTTTTTCTTTTCATGTATATGGGATGTTGAGACACAGTGCTGGAAAATATATAAAAATATAATGCTGAAACTTGATTGATTTATAATACTATGCCAAGATTAAAAATTAGTGATTAGTGTTGAGTTTGCAAATTGTTACTGAATGTGGGTGTTTTTCTATGGGGGAAAATAAAATGTCTATATAATTGTCCCTTCATATTCACTGGGGTTTGGTTCCAGGACACACACACACCCCAGTAGATATCAAAATCCATGAATACTTAAGTCCCATGGTATGCAATGGTATAGGAAAATGGTGTCCCTTAATATAAGATGGCAAAATCAAGGTTTGCTTTTTGGATTATTATTGTTTTAAGAATATTTTCAAGCCATGAATACTTAAATCCGTGGATACCAAATCTGTGGATACGGGGGGACAACTGTATTTGTCCAGCACAACACAAAGACAGCAGATGAAGATGTTATTGCTAAATGGTACTTACCTTATGCTTTCATTCTTCTGTGCCTTACTAATATATCAGGGCCAGTTTAACCCAAAAGCTGTCTAGGTGATTCTCTATTTTATTGGCTTATTTCAGTTTCTATCATCTACTCAGTATCAACAGTCTTGAATCACAACACAATAATATGCCCAAAATAGCAAACCTAAAGCTGAATCCAATGGCTGCTCCCAGCTAGAGGAGTGCCATCAGATCAATGTTTTTAATACAAGTATCACTACCATTCAGCAATTGATTTTTAATACAAGTATCACTACCATTCAGCAATCCAGGCTAGCAACTGGATTTAGCTCCTACTTTTATTTGATGATAATGGTAAATACTGAGCGACTTACTAGTCAGTTTAAAAATTTTAGAAATTGTGCTATAAAAATGAATTATGAAGACCTTTATCTGCTTTTACCCTAGCCATAAAAAAAAAGTAAGTCACAAAAAGAAAACCAGCACTTCAGAATGCGGAAGCTGGCTAGAGGGAGCACACAACCTTCTTTTTGCAACATTTGCACTGGCTGCTCCTCTGCTTCCAGGCACAAAGTGGTGGTTATGAACTAGAATGCCCTATAGAGCTCAGATCTAGCTTATTGGAAGGACCATATTTTCCAGTATGAGCATGCCCATGTTTTGAGGTCAATAAATTGACAAATTATTATTATTATTATTATTATTATTCAGGTTCATACTTTGATGCACCTTGGTTAAATGAGACTTCCAAGGAGGGGTTTTAGCCATTATTATACAGCAGATTGAAGTGTGTTTTGTTTTTTTATCCCTTGCACTACTTTGGTGTATGTGCTTCTCCTTCAGATGAAAAGTCACACAAGTGATCCCTGTGGCAGGGGGTGCTCAGTTTGTCTTAACAAATTTAGCATTTGCTTCTGCAGTCTTATCACTCACTCTACAACTTTCTTCTTTTCTAGCTGTTTATTTAGTGAGGATAGTAGTACTACGTGATGTTTTCACAGGTCAAAAGATGGAGTTCTTTGTCCTCTTTTGAGGCAGATAGCATACAGTAAACTAAATATGATGGGCTTTTAATAAATATTGTAATTATGAGGCCTAGATTTTCCTGGCACAGAATTTGACTTATACTGGCCCAGAGTTTAGATACTGCTTTTAGTGCAGAGAGTACTAAAAGTTTTTAGTCCTGTGCAACTGGCCCCACTAACTTGTAGTCATGAGTGCGTGTGTGTGTTTGAGAGAGACAGAGAACACAGTGCCTAATTCCTTTGTGTGATCCCTTCTAGCTCCGCAATTGACCTACCCATCTAAAGCACCCTCACCTTCTGTACCTCAGCCACCCCCCTTAAGCAATGGATTTCACTACACTTTTGTCTAAACACCTTGAAAGTAAGAACTAACTGATCTTGGTTGCCTATTTTGCCATTAATTTTATGCTTTAACATGGTTGGAAGCTGGATGTCTTTCATTGTAAATGTAATCCTGATTAGTGCATGCAAGCTTTAGTGATCTAAATTATTATTGTCTCTTGCAATTAAAAATCTCTTATGAAGTGCATTTGAGCCGGTGGAAATGTTCAGCAATTGCTGTGAGTTTGTAAGAAGTTAAGTTTTAATTGTTCTGTCATCGTGATAAAGTTTAAAGGTAAATGTTAACACATAGCTTTTCTGTAGCAGCCTACTCTAGATTATATATATTTACAAAAAAGAAATAAAAGGAGAAGGAAAAGTAGAAGATATACAGCATATGCAAAGTAACACAAATAATTTCCCATCATGTGAACTGTAAAAATTAAAACCATTAGAAAGTCATTATCATTTTGATGCATATTGTTTGGCTGAAGACAGGGGAACCTTGTGTTCATCTCTTATCAAAATACGTATTGATTGACAACAGATGGAAAGTTGGATAGAGGTTGAATGTTTTCTGTCATTTTCCTAACCAAATAATTTCAAAGTGTTCAGTAAGATAAATCTTTGCTGCAAATTAGGAAATATATATCCAGCATGCCTATGGCAATTATACTTACTCTAAAATAGCAAATATTGCTGCACTTTCCTCTCTATATTTGCACTTCATTTACTATGCTGTGGATGCATCTCCTGTTTCATGCCACCTACAGTGTCACAATAGGTAATTTTAGCTGTGTCTTCTTTGACAGGATCTAATTGTGCATGTTTAACTTTATTGATAGGTATGAGAAATTTTGCTAGACATTTGAAAGACCTTTGTATCCTGAGTACTTTGAGTTTAGAGCTTAACCTCATTGAATCTTAGTAAATAATGTGAAGAAATTTTTAACAAAGCACCTGAAGTTCTTATTCGCTTAGGCCAGTGAAAAATCAGCTTATTTAGCCTTAGGGGTATAGTTCCCAGCTGTGATGTTCTCATATTTCCCTCTGTACAACCTAGTCAGGAAATCTAGCCACACAACATGAAAAACTTGACAGTCACCCCTTCCACTAGGAAATGTGGTTGCCCCAAAAGTATCTGTACCATCTCAAGTTTTCTGGGGCTCTCTCATTCCCCAGTAAGAAACTGTACTTTCTTATCCCCACTGGGCATTGGGAGGGGTTGAGAAGGTGAGATAAAACCCAGTCATGTTCTAACTCAGCCCATAGCTAGCAGTTCATTATCACTGACTTAGATATGTCAGTTATTATAATATATTGTTTGTTAAAATCAAACAGGCTTTAACTATAGGAGAATACAAATGATAAATAAAGTTGATCACTATAAATAAAAAAAGTTCTGAGATTACTCAGCAAGCCATGAAGATTTGATGGACAGGACATTACTTCTCTAATACATTTGTGATCATGGTCACTGCATTTAATCAAAACTGTTACTGGGAAGGGGGGGGGAATAAGGCAATGTTGTTGATATAAAATAAGGATTTCATGAGATACCTGGGATATTTTATTGCATTCTGAGCAAACAAGCCCCCAACTCCATTAAGAATATCCTCTTTTTCTGATTCATAGATACAAAGAATCCTTTCCAGAAGCTTCAGCCTAAATTCTATTGTTGGTCCAAGCTAAGGTAGACCCATTGAATCAGGGGTGGGCAAAGTCCAGCCTGTGGGCCACATGTGGTCCCCCAGGATTGTTTTTGTGGATTAAAAAAAAATCAAAACATTGTTTACTTCAAAATGCCCACCTGCCCTTTGAAGGGTAATAGAGGGCATGTCACTCTGTCAGGAGGCCCACTGCTCTCCCAGGTGTCAAAAATGATTTTGCAGATCTTTAAAAAAAAATAGCCACAAAATGCCATCTGGGAGAGTGGAAAATATATTCACCATATTGGGGGAAGGGACTGAATCAATTTAGGTCTCAAAGAAGCCATTTTTGAAACAGAAGGTGATCAGGAAATGACTTCCACTCACTTCAAAAAGGCCTCTTCTGGGCCTAAAACGGCCCAGTAAGGCCCCTAAAAATGGGCACTGGGGGGAACTTTTTGATTTTTTGTGGGAGTAGGTGTGGTGGGGGATGAGCCCCCCCCAAGGTCTCCAAGGCACCTAATGTTGCCGCCTAGTCTTCCACAATTGCCCACCCCTGCATTAGTTCAATGGTATCTATAAATATGTTGACTTACTATCTAGCAACTGATTCACTGGGTATTGTAATAATAATAATAATAATAATAATAAAAATTATTTATATCCCGCCCCTCTGCGAGCAATTAGGGCGGCTTACAACAATAAAATAGTACACAGTATAAAACAACTCAAAATCCCGACTTCCGGTCGGCAGCGCAGCCACGAACGGACGCAGGCTGCTCAGTGGGAGCAGCTTTGGCGTTCGCTAGACAGAAGAAGTCCTGACAATATAATTAAGGGTGTCAGGAGAACTTCTCCCTGGTGAAAGGGGGAGCAGAGTGGGCTCGTTAAGGCTCATTCCAGCGGCCAGTGCCTGTCCCCTTGCTTAAAGGCGAGGGGCAGAGCACAGGAGGCTGACGGAGCGTTAGAGCTGGCAACGCTTCTGCCTAGTACCCCTCTTAACGGGATACAGTAGCTGCACCGACTTTTTAAAAAAGCGAAGGGGAAAAAACGAACTTACAGCTGAAGTAAATCGAAACGTTGGGAGTTTTGAATCTGGATACTCTTTCATGTTGGAGTTATACTTGCACCGGGCAGAAGAAGACTGGTAGAGAGCAACAGGCGAGGAGAAGAAGGAGGAGGCGAGGAGAAGAAGGGAGGGGCGAGGCGGAGGGCTACCCGGAGAGCAGCAGCGATAGAGACGGGGACGGAGACGGAGAAGGTGACGGAGACTGGAATAGAAGGGAAGACGGAGCGACTGCAGGAGTGAGAAAGTTTGTACGAGTGAGAAAGATCGAGTGAGAGGAAAGCGGCTTGGGGCGAGGTGGATCTATGAGAAGGGAGAAAGAAGGAAAGGAAAGGAAGACCCCGAGACTCTAGAGAACTGAGAACTGAGAACTGAGAATCAAGAAAGCTGAGAGTGGATTGAGAAAGGGCAAAGATACGGAGCGGAGCGGAGCGGATTGGATTGGAGCAGAGGAGTAGAGGAGAGAAGGTCGGAGCCGGGTGGGAGGGTATTGAGGAACGCGAGGGACGTGAGGGATGAAAGAGGAATGAAGGAGGAACGAAAGAAATAATATAACAAAGAGGAAAGAGACAATTGGGGGCTCCTTACCTGGAGAGTAAGCCCCGGAATATAAAAGAAATAAGACACTGGTGATAAGAAGAGGAAGGGGCTATAAGAGTCTGGGTGGAAATTGGAAAGAAGGAAAGGACGCTAAAGAGAGAGGCTTAAGGGAAGCTTGGAGAAGGTGTAAGGAGTAAGTGAAGAAGTTGAGGCTTCCTTTTTGATTGTTTTCTTGATTGGTGAGAGAAGCGGGAGAGGAATAACTAATACTACAAACTGAGACTGAATGATTGTGTGATTTATTGGAAGTGATCGAGATAAATCTTCTTAGGGACTGTTTAGTAATGAGAGGAGGAGAAAGAACTGAAAAGTTCTAATATACTACTGGAAATCATATTGGGAAAATAGAGAGAAACAAACTCTTAAAGGAACTAATAACTAATGTGATTAGTGGGTAAAACTTGATTATCAAAAACGGTTTTGAAATTGGTGGAGGGAATATTGAGAATATTGAATATATATATTAAGTGTAAGCAACTTAGTTTATATAATATTCTGAAGATATTGTAGGCTCCATTGTATATAACAGATAATTGGTGTAACATAAAAGTAGCGTATACATACATTTGAGATAGACAAATCTCTTCCAATACGCAAATAACCTGACGTTATACGCAAATAACCTGATATGTATCACAGGAAGTTATAAATTATATGTTTGTGTAGTATATAAATTGAAATACAGAGATTTGCTTATAAAGGAGAGCCCACAGAATATATAAATAGATAAACTATCTCCTTTAAGCATCTTTAAATAGAAATAAGTACCTTGGCCTACTTTGGAAGACGCCATGCCGGTTAAAAAAAATACGCAACCACAAATCCAGACCTTGACGACAAGACGCCATTCAATAGAAACGCCTGAGATCCAACAAACGCTAATACAGGAATTTAAAAAACTTAGGCAAGAAATGATATCAGAAATGAAGGAGATGAGGAAAGATGTGAAGAAGGAATTAGATGAGTTTGGAAAGAAACTGGATAAGATAGCGACAGATGTAGAGAATTTAAGTGGAGAAGTAGAGGAGCTTCAGAAAAAGTCAAAGAACTTGGAGAAAACAACGGAGGAAATAATTTTGGAGCAGACACAGAATCGAGAAAGGAATCTAGAAGTACAATTGAAACTAAGAGAGAATTGTTTGAAATTAAGAGGGTTGATTGAGATGGAAAATGAAAACCTATATGAAAGGATTTTGCCAAGCTTAGCTGACTATATTAAACTTCCCTATGAAAGGATGGAATTCGAGGTGGACAGAATTTTCAGGATTAGCTCGAGGATTGCTAAACAAAGGATGCTCCCCCGAGATATTGTTATATATTTCACTAGAGGGAAGATCAAAGACCAAATCTTACAAGAAAATTTTAGATCCAAACTAATGATAGAAGATTGTGAAATTGAGATTTATAAGGATATTCCTCCGCAAATATTAAAGAAAAGGAAGGAGTATCAATTTATTATTTCTAAACTACGGAGAAAAGACATTCAGTATAGATGGGAAAAAGTAGAAGGCATAACAGTTACGTACAATCAGAAAAAATATAGACTAAATACGGTAAAAAAAGCAAAAGATTTCATGGTAAAATTCAAGAAAGACCTTGGAGACAGAGAACAAAGGACAACAAATAATAACGAAGAAGCAAATCCCCCAAAAGAAGACCGGGAGGAGAGAAGGAGAAAACAAACAGAGGAGATTGAGAAAATGAGAGGGAGTAGAGAAGGTGAAGAAAGAGAGCCAGAAAGAGAGGATGACAGTGAAGGAGAAGGAGAATTGGAGTTAGAGGAAAACGAAGAAGGGGAAGACGTTGAAGACACAGAATGTGAGGAAGGACCACTGGAAGAGGTTGAAAAGGAAGAAAACCAGGAAGAGGAAACAGATACTAGTTAAAGAGGTGATTAACTAAAATCAATATATAAATATAATTAGTATCTAAACAAACAGTAAAAAATGAAAGGGAAAATTATATCTTGGAATGTTAAAGGGATGAATTCCCCACATAAAAGAAATCAAATATTTCATAGATTGGAAAAATTGAAAGCGGAGGTTATATGCATTCAAGAAACCCATATAAAAGACAAAGATCAGAGATTATTAAGAAATAAGAAATTGGGACAGGAATTTATAAACTCTGGAAAAGAAAAGAAGAAGGGAATAGTGATATACATAAATAGGAAGTGGTCAGCGAAAGAAGTATTAAAAGACCCTGATGGAAGATATTTAGGAGTAGAAACGAATTTGTTGGGGAAGAAAACGTTAATTATAGGGATATACGCACCATCGGAAAAGAGAGATGGTTTTTATAGAAACCTAACGAGAATACTCTTGGATGTAGAGCATGAGAGTCAAATTCTCTTAGGAGATTGGAACGGAGTTTTAGACCCGGTTAAAGATAGATCTGCAGGAAGCCCAAAGAGGAAAGTGAAACATGGAAAATTGCCAAAATCATTTGGGAAAATGATGGAAAATTTATCACTTATGGAAGTCTGGAGGCACCTTTATGGAGAGAAGAAAGAGTATACATATTACTCAGACTCCCATAAAACCTTCTCTCGCATAGATATGTTCCTTGTCACTAAAAACATCATAACAAATTTGGAAGGGATGGAGATATTGCCGAAGGTTATTTCAGACCACAATATAATATTATTGTCTTTCAAAGATGTTAAGAAAGGGTATAACTGGAGACTGAATGAATCACTATTGCAAGATGAGAAGACACAAGAAAAAGTAAGACAAGGACTGAAGAACTATTTTAAAGAAAATAGAGAAGACGAGACATCAATACAAAATGTATGGGATGCGGGTAAAGCAGTCCTGAGAGGGATCCTCATGCAAGCAAATTGGGAACGCAACAAAAAGAAAAAAGAGAAAACTCAAATATTGCATGGGTTCTTACAAAATAAGGAGAAAGAGCTTGAAAAAGACCCATCAAATGAGGCAATAATAAACGAATTGAAGACAATACAAGACCAAATAAGGATGGAATATATGGAAGAGATTGAAAAAAAGATGAGATTTGTAAAGCAAAGATTCTATGAAGGTGGAAATAAAATCGGGAAATGGTTAGCTCATAGATTGAGAAAAGAGCAAGAGAAGAAACAGATTTTGAGAATCAAGGAAAATGGAAATACAATAACAAATTCTGATAAAATCAGAGTCTGCTTTCAGAGATATTATACAAATCTCTTTAAGGAACGCCAAGTGAATAAAGAAAAGGAAGCAAAAATTAAAGAATATCTGAAATCACAAAAATTACAGAAAATAGCCGATACAGACAGAGAAGAATTAGATAAACAAATAACGATAGAAGAACTAGAACATGCAATGAGAAAATTGAAAAATGGGAAAACCCCGGGCCCCGACGGATTTCCGGCCATATTTTACAAACTATTTGAGGAAGAGTTGAAGACCCCTTTGCTTAAGACACTCAATACAATAATTAGAGAAGGGAAAATGCCAACCTCCTGGGAGAATGCCAATATCTCATTAATATTAAAAGAGAACAAGAATCCAGAAGAATTAACAAATTACAGGCCAATTGCATTATTAAACACGGACTATAAAATCTTTACTATAATCATGGCAGAACGCTTGAAGAAAGTATTAAATGAATGGATAGGACAAGATCAAACCAGCTTTTTACCGAAGAGATATATGAGAAGCAACATACGAAAGATAATAAATCTGATAGAGTACTTCGAAAAACAGCCGGGAAAGAAACTTTCAATAATATGCTTAGATGCGCAGAAAGCCTTTGATAGTGTTAATTGGGCCTGTATAATAGAAACATTGAAGGAGTTAGGCTTAGGACAAAACTTCTTGAATGGAATTAAAGCGATATACAAAAACCAGACTGCTCAAATTATAATAAATGGCCAACGGACTGAGAAAATAAGGATGGAGAAGGGAGTTCGTCAAGGATGCCCCCTTTCTCCACTATTGTTTATTACAGTTCTAGAACTATTATGCAGGGAAATAAGACAAAATGATGATATACAGGGGGTAAGAATAAAGAAGCATACTTTTAAAATATCGGTCTTTGCAGATGACATGGCAATAACATTAGAAAACCCATTACAATCCATAAAAAAATTGCAGAAGGTATTAGAAGACTTTGGGGAGATCTCAGGCATAAAAATTAATAGAGACAAGACGGTAATGCTGACTAAAAACATGGAGAAAAAAGAGGAAGAAAAATTAAAAGAAATATCAGGCTTCCGCATAGAAAAGAAAATTAAGTACTTGGGCATAGTAATAACGAAAAATAATATAGACCTGGTTGAAAACAACTATAAGCTGAAATGGAAAGACATTAGGAAGGATCTGGACAATTGGAAATTGTTGAATTTAACAATAATGGGGAGAGTAGCAGCGGTTAAAATGGTGATTCTCCCGAAACTGTTGCATATCCTCCAAAATTTGCCAATACTAAATAATGACAAGATGTTCAAAGAGTGGGATAGAGATATATCCAAGTTTATATGGAATAATAGGAGACCAAGAATAAGATGGAAACTGTTACAAGAGGAAAAGATGAAAGGGGGATTAGACCTCCCGAACTTAAAGCTATATCATCAATCCTGTGCATTAATATGGTTAAAAGAGTGGTTTTTATTAGAGGATGATAAGATCTTAACTTTGGAAGGGAACGATCTAAGATACGGCTTCCATGCTTATCTATGGTATCAAAAAGAGGCTATAGATAAGAATTTCAATAACCACTTTGTCAGAAAATCTCTGTTGATAGCGTGGAAGAAAATGAAGAGGAAGATATACATGAAGATACCCCTATGGGTTTCCCCCCAAGAAGCGTTTAGAAGAACGGAGATGCTACATGAGGGAACATGGCGAACCTATAGGGATCTGCTATATGTGCGGAAAGGAGTTATCCGTTTGAAAACAAGAGAGGAACTGGAACAGGATCAGATAAGCTGTAATTGGTTCCAGTATAGGCAAATTAGGGAGAGATATATGGTAGACCAAAAGCTGACAGGAATAGAGGAGACCAAAACAGAATTTGATGAATTAATCATGGATGAGAACGCGTTTAAGATATCAAGAGTATACAAATTGTTGCTAAGATTAGATTTAGAACCGGAAACGGTGAAAGAATTTATGATTAGTTGGTCGCGAGACATCAGAGACAATATTCCAATAGAGAATTGGGAAATCCTATGGAAGAAAAGCATGAAATTATTAATAAGCAATGAAATGAAGGAGAACTGTTATAAAATGCAATACCGCTGGTATCTTACCCCCACAAAGCTATCTAAAATGTATAAGGCAAGACCAGACAAATGTTGGAAGTGTGAAGAGTCAAAAGGCACTTTCTTTCACATGTGGTGGTCATGCAAAATGGTGAAAAAATTTTGGGTTAGCATTCACAATTTGATAAGAAGAATAATTAAAAGGGATTTTGAATTAAAACCAGAATTATATCTCCTAAATATGTTTGACAGAGACTTCCCGAAGGAACAAAAAAGCATGATGATTTGCATGACCACCACAGCTCGTATTGTGCTTGCCAGACATTGGAAAGTAAAAACAATCCCAAATAATGAGGAATGGATGAGGAAAATATCGGAGGTAGCTAGAATGGAACAGCTCACGTATTGGTTAAAATACCAAACTAATGCTGAATTCAGACAAGAATGGGGTAAACTAATTGAATTTTGGGCAGCTGAAGGAGAGAAGATAAGAACAATTTGGTTTATAGATTAAGGGTAGCTATTGGATATGAGATTGTTGATTAAGTTAATTTATCTCTCAACCAAAAGAATACAGGTGATAGAGAAGAATATGGAAGGGATTAAATGGAAATCCTGTGTTCTGGAGTTAACGGTATAATACACTTAAGAATAACAGTGATAGAAAGCCAACGATAGAAGAAAACACAAGATTCAGACTACAATGTAAAGGAAGTACGTGGATTTGTGTGATTTTATTGTTGTGGAACATGATTAAAATATAATAATAAAAAAAAAAAAAAAAACAACTCAAAATCCCTTCCCCCCCTTAAAACATTATTAAATTAATACAAATTAAAATCAATATATAATACAATTTATTAAAAACCCTTTCGAGCAAGCAGAATCAGTTTGGAGGTCCAGAAGCAACCTCCAGAGGGGGTTCCTGAGGCCGGGGTTAGCTATTCCGGAAAAGCCTGCCTAAAGAGAACCGTCTTGACAACCTTTTTAAAGCTGTCTAATGATGTCAATAGGCGGATCTCATCCGGCAGGCCGTTCCACAATTTGGGGGCAACAGCCGAGAAAGCTGTCTAACTGGACTAGCAGTTGGATTTACGCCATCATTTTAAAGGTGAAATTACATAATTATTTTGGATAATAAAAGTCACTGTGTGTTGAATTGCCTTGCATTTTCCTGTATATTCATAAATCCTTATGAAGAATTTCTACATGATCAGATATGTAGCTAACAAAAGCTTTGTTACTCTTACAAATTCTGTTAACCATGGCAAGTAATAGTTTAAATTTCAGTTCAATTTTCAACACGTGTAGGACTTTTCAGAACCATCAAACCCTTTGACATCTAGTACTGTTTAACTCAAAAACTATAGCACTACCAGCACATTAGTGTAAATAGAATTCCAGAAAGAGTTCCCATGACTCTTTTTTCCTGTTTTACAAATGCAAAGTGGACTCCCCTGTGTTTCTATTATCTTTTTTTAAAAACAACAACAACAACAACAACCCACAAAACCAGCCAGAGGGGCAAAATAATTTCACATGCTTATGGGACATGCTTATGCTTATTCTTTCTTTTTCAAAATTGCTGTAGAATGAAATATTCATAGAGTATATGCTTTAAATATGTGTCTATAACGCATTATCATTCTATCATCTTTGTTATATGCCTCTCTAAATGCTATTTAACTGCATTGTCTTTCTCTTCATACTAGCCAAAGCCGTGACTGAACGCTGATTTCTGATGTACACCAGTGAACAACCACCTAATGAACAAGAATGGCAAGGATGAAAAAAGAACTTCCCTTCATTAGCCTTCTCTCATGTTTTTTCTTATTTGAATACACTTTACAAGTACTTATTAAATAACTGCACAAATACATTTTGTACAAAATAAGAGAACAATTTAGTTTATCTATGTTCTGTCATTTTTAAAATACAAACAGCACTTTTAATGTACTTTGTAAAATATTGCCACTGGTCACAACCCACTACATAGTTAAGCGCAGTCAGCTCCTATTGTTATTAATAGGCCTTCTGGGTGTAATTACTGGATTGTAAGCCAGTGTATTTTTAGAAACAAAATAAATATTAATTTTTTTAAAAAAAAATAAGGGCTGCATTTATATTAAAGTCCAAGTACATACTGTAAAGACAGGTTTTTTGATTTATTTTTAAAGAGGAAGATTTTTGAAAGCACATCATAGTGTTTAAGCAGAGGTAACTTGAGGTCTTTTTCTATTTTTCTCAGAGCTGAGAATCCCTTTGTGGCCAATGATCAATAATCAGGTGGAATTTTATTGGGCTATTCAGAAATGTAAAGTTTCTGAAATCCCATGTAAACACTAAAAGCGGGTGCAAAACATACAAAGGAAGTTCCCTGTTTTAAAAAGTATTGTACAGCCCGGTGGCATCGGCAGTAGTTGTTTACCCCTGCTGTGTTATTGCATAACCCAGTCCAATCTAGCCACACAGTTGGGTAACAATTTTTAAATATATTTTTAATTTTAAACATAGGATCAGGGCAGTGAAAAGGTTAGGGTATGATCCAGTCTCAGGTACAGCTTCTGTGGGCTAAATATAATGTGTTGGCCCCTCTCCCCCCCCCCAATAATTCTTGGTGCTGCTCAGAAACCAGCTCTGGGGGAGGGGGTTCCCAGTTAACAGAATGTTGATTCCTCCTCTGCCCCTTAGAACATAGAATGGTGTAGCCAGGCAAAAGTCAATGACAGACTATTAGCATGACAGGCCCTTGTGTGGAATGGAAAGGTTGGCACACCTCTTTTAATTCTGCTTAGCCTTCCCACAGGCCTGGATTGCAGTTACTCACACTCTTGAGTTTGAGTAGCATGTTTCATGCCGATGGAGCAAGCACAAAATATACAAAAGACCTGTATTTCCCTTAGCCTCTTGTGCAACATGCTCAAGGGAAGGGGCGTGAAGAAGCTGGTCTCTCTTGAGCTCAGTAAGAACCCTCTGAACATGGGTGAGGCATCTAAGGTAGACTGGATCATCCACTTTAAACTGAAATATAGAAAGTGAGCAATACGACAATTAATAGAATGTATCATTTTACTGGTAAATACACACACACACACACTTTATAATCAATGTTTTTCAGAAGGAAGAAGAAAAATACTAGTGTCTATTCTTTAGTATATTAATTCAGCTGCTGTCCTTTGACTTGCTAAAATATTCAAGTTCAAAGTATTTTCTTATATCTTAAGTAAAAGGCTGGCTGGTGTAAGATTTGATCCAGATTTAGTCATACTTATAATCATTCCCATTGATTTCAGTGGATCTAAGCCATGATTTTAGTAGATCTCCTGCAAGTGTTACTGAATATGGACCTATTGTGAGTGGTTTGCAAATATCTAATATGTTCATAATGGATGAATTCACACATACTTGCAGTGCACTGTAAAATTTATTTTCATATTCTACTGTAGTGCATTAATTTTATATATGAGAACAATACTAACTAATTTGGACTATTTTGGTAAAATTGATCATGTAAGCTGTTATGTCTGATCCATACATTACACTTTCTTACATTACACTTCCATACATTACACTTACCATAGATTACACTCTGAAGATGCCAGCCACAGATGCAGGCGAAACGTCAGAAAGAAACTATTCCAGAACACAGTCTCACAGCCCAGAAAAAAAACCCAAGGAAAATCTATTACACTTTCTACATGGATGCCATTGCCAATAGTCCTGCTGTCTATTTCACTGCCATTTTCATACCCTACTGCTGTCATCTGCTGCTAGGGACATCCCAGTTATGCTTGCAGTTCATGCAGCTCTCCAAGCAATGGCACATCTCCACCTGATAAACTGTTCTAGATCTACAGATGCGGAACACTAGCAATGTGGAGACTACATAGTGGCCATCATGTGGAGACTATAACATGTCAGTTGATGATATTTGCTAAATTATTTAGCCATGACACAAAAGCCTCTTAGTACATGAACCTCCCAGTCTCTTCTTTGAGAAGAGACATTTCTGTGTGAACAGTTGGGAAAGGGGAACTCTGCCTTCTCAAAAATGAGAACCAGGAAAGCCCTGTAACCATAATCTCCCTTCTGTTTTTGGTCATTATTGCTATTAGGAACTGTAAATATGTTTTTGCAGTAATACATGGAATGCACTGTAAAAATTAAATGTGGAAAATTAATTCAGGATGTTATTTCCATGGCCAAGATTTACTTCCACTGGATCCTACTGCTTCTTCAGAATCAGTCATCCTCCTGCAGCTCTCCAGTATACCCTGGAAAGCCTTCTGCAAGAGGTTTTTGTTTCCACAAAGAGCAGGAGGGTGAAGGAAGAGAAGTTCCAATTCTACTGAAAAAGGAATACACCTTTGGTTCTTGGCCCATGATGGCTTCCCAGAATGAGAGATGTAGAATAGCTGGAAATAATGGCCAAAATCCAGAGAACTGCACTTTTGTTTCCTTGGTGTTGCTTTTGTTACTTTATTTTTGAACAATACTCCCCTGCACTGCATGGCAAAGCTAGTACTGCAACTTTGGAATAGTTTTGAATTCTGATTGCCATGCTGCTTTGTGAGAGGATTGCCTTTCAATGGAGAAAAAGTGTCCAGGAAGCATACAAGTCCTTGGGTAGGCTTAGACAAGCTTTCTGGGCTGTAGCCCACCAATTTTATTGAACTGATCTCTTAGTCAAATTGAGACTTTAATGATATGCAAATCTGCTTCAGGCTAGAGTGAAATATTCAGAACAAATGTGGCATATTTAGGTGTCCAGGAATAGCCAGGGAATGTTACTGCTTTGAGAGACGGATGAGAAGGTTAAGAAGAGTTTGGTACTAAAATAAATCTTCTTTTTTCTTTTGTCTCTTTTTTTTTAAAAAAAATACCATTTTGTTCTGCAACTTTGTGTGCATCAGCCTTTGTTTGGGGCAAAAAGCACCATGTTTCACATGGGATGGTGTGAATATTGATTTCTACCACAGAAATTCTCTCTGTAAAAAAAAATGAATGCTGGCTTTAACCTTTTCTCAGACTCAGCTCTGTTGTCTGCATTTCTTAAAGTGGTAACAAATATAATCTCACACAAGCCTACTTCAGACTTTCTATAATTAAGGATAGTCAAGCGATGGATTCAGGCTTGTTTTCTACTCACTGAAAAAGTGTTTCACAAAAGAGAAACACCTGTATCCTCTTTTCCATCAGTAAATTATTTAAGTAAAAACAATGTGCCCACCTAACATATGTCTCTTATGAAATAATAATAATAATAATAATAATAATAATAATAACTGCAGCTATGTTTAAAATTGTTAAATAAAAATTCTTCTTCTATTTTCACTATACTTGGAAGCTATTCTTGAGAAATGTATTTAGAAAATGCTGTCTATTTTTAACTAACAGAATGCTGCCAGTGTCAAGTCTGTAACATTTTGCCAAAATGAAATTATTTTATTTTTGCCTTTATTAAAATGTTGAAATAAATATTTTGCAACAAAACGTTAATTTAAATGTAACAGTTTGGGGATAATGTACATGTACATATTAAACTGTTAACATAATATTAGATCTGCCTATGGATTTTCAACTGTTGTTCATCAAGTTTGGGTTCAGTTTAGGTTTGGTTCGAATTTGAACTTGATTTGGTTTTTACTGCTTCCGTGTTGCTTTCACTGGTTTACAGAGAGAGGTTTTCCTTTGACATCAGGAATTTGAATTCATGACTGTGTCCATAAATTGTAGTTCCTTATGTGCATGTCCCAGAACCTATCTCTTTAGTTCTACTTTGTCTCTCCTAGGGGTAAAACCTATAGTAGAACCATTCGGAAATTTATTTGAGAATTTTTACCTCATCAAATTCTTTGTCTTTAAATTCTTCATTGTAAACTTTTTTTTTAACACTGGGGACAATTCCCTTTATTCTTGGACAATTTTAGACTGGAGGCATATGGCCTCACAGCCTCTCTTCAGTCATTGTTGTAAGGTTTGATTGTCAGACAAACATGCCAAATGGCTACTCTGGGAGAATCTCATAATGTCATTATGTGTAAGATTTGTTTGGCTTTTACCAGACAAGCATGATAAAATAGGTCTGCAACACTCAATTAGCTGGTTTGGGAATGTAAAATATTATATATGTAGAATCATGTAAGATGTCAGACATAGCCGCTGTTACATCTGTAGTATCTATGGTACTGAACCTTTTTAGAACAACTGCTAAGTCTTATACAATAATATCATGCTGACTTCTGTTTTACCAAATGTATTGTTGATACTGCATATATTTGTCTTGCAAATTGCATTATGCATTTGATTATCATCAACCGTACCTACCCAGCAGTAGCAACAACAGACTATCTGAAGGAGACAGAACTTTCTTTAGCTTTCTAAGTACAAAGTTGTTCTTTGTTACCAGACACAGTCCTGGAGGATGAGGGCTCTTCATTGCCAATAGATTGTTGTAGGCATTCTGACTTTTTGATAAAGATCTTACTTGGAGGATGCTCTGTGCACCACTGCAGCCTACCGTAATAGTGACCATTAGTGCCTCCAACCACAGTTGAGAGGGATTGCTTAAATTCAGAACCTGTGGTCCCACAGAGAACTAGCAAAGTAAATCAGTGCCCTGGAACACCTCACACTGTTCAAAGGGTTGAAAGCCTTCCTACCTGTTACAGGGATATGTAGTTCAGATAGCAATGGACGATACCACCATAGTGTGGTACCTGAACAAGCAAGTCATAATTCAGTTCAGGGTGCTAGTTGCCTTGACTCTACCTTTGACACTGTTGTCTTCACAATTAGGTTTACTCAGTAAAGATTCACCTGGCTGTAAAGACAACATTCTCACAGATCAGTAGACCCAACAAGAACTCCCACAAGTGGATGTCAAATTATGTTCCTTGAAACATTATTGTTTCATAGGTGGGGAATCCCAGAAATAGGCCTACAGTAGGACCCCCATTATCCATGGAGGATAGGTTCCAGGGGGCTCTGGATAAATGAAATCTGCGGATAATGACAAATGCCCCTGTTGCCATTTCCGCCCCATGAGTGATCCTGGGCAGCAATCCCAGGGACAAAGGGAGGAGGGAGGCGAGATCTCTTCTCCCTCTTTCCACCCTGGGAGTGATCCCGGGGGAAAGGGAGAAGAGAGGTGAGATCTCTCCTCCCCTCCCTCCCCTATCCACACAAACCCCACTGTTGCCATCCACGGATAAATGAATCAGTGGATGGTGAATCAGCGGATATGGGGGTGCTACTGTATTTTTCTTTCAGATGACCAGCTGCAGCAAAGCAGGGATAGGAGCTGGATTGCATAGTCCTGTTATGGTGGACAAAATCATTCATATATGCATCTCCCCTTCCACGTCTGACCAAAGTTGTCTTGAAGATCACATGAGACAAAACAGGCTGCATCCTGATAGCACATTGGTGCCTAGACTTTAAGAAAGCTGATTTCAGAAAACTTAAGTAATTGCTGGGGTGATCAAGAATACTAAAAGAGAAGGGGGTTCATGATGGATTTCTTAATAGTGAGATATTGTAGGCACAACTTCAGATAATTCCAATGAGGAGGAAAAATGGCAGGTGTCTAAAGAAACCAGGATGGATGTCTAAAGAACTTCCAAGTCAGCTAAGACTTAAAAGGGACATGTACAAGAAATGGAAAAGCAGTGGGGGGGGGGAATCACCAAAGAAGAATTCCGACAAATAGCCAGGTCATGTAGGGGGAAAATCAGAAAAGCTAATGCACAGATGGAGCTCAGGCTTGCTAGAGGGGTTAAAAACAATAAAGAGGGCTTTTTTTATTATGTCCATAGCAAAAGAAAGAACAAGGAAATGGTAGAGCATGGTGAAATGTTAACGTAACAGAGAAAAGACAAACCTATTCAACACCTTTGCCACAGTCTTCTCCTAAAGGAGAACAGTGCTGAACTTGGAGAAAATGGAACAGATATTGCAGTAAGTGAAATGCAGCACAGAATAGATAAAGAGGTAGTTCAGGAATACCTGGCTACCCTAAATGAATTCAAGTCTCCAGGGCCAGATGAACATCATCCAAGGATACTGAAAGAACTGGCAGAAGTAATCTCAGAAAAACTGTCAATAATCTTTGAGAATTCCTGAAGAACAGGAGAGGTCCCAGCAGACTGGAGGAGGGCAAATGTTGTCACCATTTTTAAAATTGGAAAAAAAGAAGACCCAAATAATTACTGCCCAGTCAGTCTGACATCAATACCTACATGAAACACTCTAGAACAGATCATTAAACAGACAGTCTGTAAGCACTTAGAAAGGAATGCCATGATCCCTAAAGGTCAACATGCATTTCTCAAAAACAAATCATGCCAGACTAATCTTACATCTTTTTTGATAGAGTTACAAGCTCAGTAGATGAAGGGAATGCTGTGGCTGTAATGTATCTTGATTTCAGTAAGGCTTTGACAAGTTCCCCCATGATATTATTGCAAAATGTTTAGTAACATGTGGACTAGACAATGTGACTGCTGGGTGGATTTGTAATTGGTTGACTGACCAAACCCAAAAGGTAGTCACCAATGGCTCCTCTTCATCCTGGAGAGAAGTGACTAGTGGGGTGCCACAGGGTTCTGTCCTGGGCCCAGTGCTATTCAACATCTTTATCAATCACTTGGATGAGGGAATAGAGGGTATGCTTATCAAGTTTGCAGATAACACCAAATTAGGAGGGATAGCTAATACCCCAGAGGACAGGATCAGAATTCAAAATGACCTTAACAGATTATAAGGCTGGGCTAAAACTAATAAAATGAATTTCAACAGGGAGAAATGTAGGATACTACACTTGGGCACTAAAAATGAAATTTACAGATAAATAGGATGGGTGACACTTGGCTTGATGGCAGTACATGCGAAAGGGATCTAGAAGTCTTAGTGGACCACAAGCTGAACATGAATCAGCAGTGTGATGCAGCAGTTAAAAAAGCCAATGCAATTCTAGACTGCATTAATAGGAGTATAGTGTCTAGATCAAGGAAAGTACTGTAATAGTGCCACTATATTCTGCTTAGGCCAGAACTCACCTGGAATACTGTGTCTAGATTTGGGCACCACAATTCAAGAAGGATATTGGTGAGCTGGAATGTGTCCAGAGGAGGGCTACCAGGATGGTGGGAGGTCTGAAAGCCATGCCCTATGAGGAGCAGCTTAGAGAGCTGGGTATGTTTAGCCTGGAGAAGAAAAGGATAAGAGGTGACATGATAGCAAATGTTTAAATATTTCAAGGGTTGTCAGACTGAGGATGGAGCAAGCTTTTTTTCTGCTGTTCCAGAGACTAGGACACGAGCAATAGCTTCAAACTATGAGAAAAGAAATTCTACCTAAACATTAGGAAGAGAGCTGCTTGGAAGTGGAATACACTGCCTTGGAGTGTGGCGGAGTCTCCTTCCTTGGAGGTTTTTAAACAGAGGCTGGATGAACATCTATTGGGAATGCTTTGGTTTTATATTTCTGCATGGCAGGGGGTTGGAGTAGATGGCCCTTGCGGTCTCTTCCAGCTCTATGGTTCTATGGATTCCCAGTCTCCTGCATCTTTCCCAAGGAGAACAATGTCATCCTATAGGATCGTGCATCAGTTCTACATCAGTGGTTTGCTCAGTTTCCACTATTCTGCCATCAGATTGGAACTGGAGATGGGTTTTGAGGAAGAAAGGGTAATCACTGCCAAAACTCTCAACCATCTTGCAAATTCCATTGGAATTGCTCTGCTCAGGTGCAAACCCATGTGTGTGAATGCAGAGATTAGAACATCAGTTATAGGTAAGAAGCCTGTTTTTCATGCAAGTTGCTGAGCTACTTGACCAACATACTCACTTAGTGCCTGGTTCCTTTTCTCCATGCTGTAGACATTGCATTGCTTCAATGATAATGTAACACCAAAATGCCTCTTTGCTGCAGTAAACAGGTTAAAGCAGAAGAGACCCAGTTCAAAGTCAGTGGTCAGTCATAGATCTGTGTTGGATAAGCAACCTAGGTCTTGAAAAGTGGTTGTGAGGATATAGGAGCCTTTAGTGGATAGTCCACTGAGCTTTTGAAAGTTCAATGACATGTTTGGGATGGTTACATATATGTCTGAGTATATCACTATTTACACTTTTTCATATATGATCACATGAGGTGATCTGAGGCTTATCTTCAAGATTCACAGATGTACTATTCTGTAAAATAACCTCTGTTCTTGGTTGTTATTGGTGCTAAATAAATTTTCAGTGATAAAAATAGTATATGTCCATAATAATAATAGTGATAATACCTAGGTCCAAAATTCCAGATTACCTCACTAATTGTTTTTGCTTTGTGGAGAATCTGCAATTAAGACTTTTAAAAAGCAGAGTTTAAAAAGCAGACATACACCAAAGAAATGAAAACAAAAAATTAGAGACGCTAAAATTTAAAGATGTCCTCTACCGTCTTCCAGAGGAAGAGACAGAAGAGATAAGAGGAGAAACAGCTAGGATCCTGATGAAGGCAAAACCACCACCCAGCAATATAACCATAAAAGAAAGAAAAGTCATAAAGGATCTCAATGCAGACCCAGAAATCATTATTCTCCTAGCAAAGGCAATGCCATAGTAATCATAGAAACAGAAAAATACAGACAAAAAATAAGGGAACTCTTGGACCCTGCAACATACAGAAAACTCAAGCAAGACCCGACCAACAAAATCACCAGAAAAACAAATGCCTTGATCAAGAACTCATCAATTCAGCCAATCATACACCAGAATCTATGCAGATCAGAGGCTCTCCCACCAAGACTATATGGACTTCCCAAGATCCACAAGGATTCCATTCCACTCCGACCCATAGTGAGCGCCATTGGATCCCCCACGTATGACTTGGCCAAGTTCCTGGCCACACAATTACAAACCCACATAGGACAAACCCCTCACTACATCAAAGACTCATCTCACTTCATAGAAAAAATCAACAACATTGAACGGAAACCTGGAGACTGATCAGTTTTTATGTTGTCTCCTTGTTCACCAAAGTCCCCATAATGGACACCATGGGACTCATACAACAAATATTTCCTGAGTACATCACACCCTTGTTCAAACACTGCCCCACCACAAGCTACTTCCAGTGGGATAATGAATTCTACGAACAGATAGATGGGGTAGCCATGGGCAGCCCCTGAGCCCAGTGATAGCAAACTTCTACATGGAACATTTTGAAAAGCAAGCGCTGGAAACAGCAACAAAAAAGCCCACAACATGGTTCTGATATGTGGATGACACTTTCACCATTTGGAACCACGGAGAAGAAGATTTGGTCTCATTCCTGAACCACCTGAACAGCATCCACCCAAATATCCAATTCACAATAGAAAAAGAGAAGGAAGGAACACTGCCATTCTTGGATGTCCTAGTCATCCGCAAACCAAACCAACAGTTAGGCCACAAGGTATACAGAAAACCCACACACAGAGACAGGTGCCTACACAAGAATTCCAATCAGCACCCAGGACAAAAAAGAAGCACAATAAAAACATTGGTAGACTGTGCAAAAAGGATCTGCGAACCCCCCTACCTGGAGGATGAACTGAGGCACCTAAACTGGGCCCTACAGGCTAATGGTTACTCCAGATCAGACATCACAAGAGCAGCCAGACCCAGAAAAAAACACAGGAATGAAGAAGAAAAACAGCCACCCAAAGGGAAGGTATTTTTACCATACATCAAAGGAGTCACAGACAGAATAGGGAAACTGATGAGGAAACACAACCTCCAAACAATCTATATACCAACCAAAAAAATCCAAGAAATACTATGCTCAGGGAAGGACAAAAGAGACCCTCTCACAGCTGCAGGAGTTTACCACATACCATGCAGCTGTGGACAAGTTTACATAGGGACCACTAAACGCAGTGTGCAAACACAAATCAAGGAACATGAGAGACACTGCAGACTGGGCCAGCCAGAAAAATCAGCAGTAGCAGAACATGTGATAAACCAACCTGGACACAAAATGCTATTTGAAAACACAGAAATTCTAGACAGGCCAACAGCTATCATGTCAGAATGCACAGAGAAGCTATTGAAATCCACAAAACACCTGGATAACTTCAACAGGAAAGAAGAAACAAAAAGTAAACAAAATCTGGCTCCCAGTTTTGAAACACAATAAAATCAAAACTCAACACTTACAAAAGAATTCCACCCAGGGACAGGGGGATTCCCAGGAGATAATGGCCCATCAACCAACCATTAGCCAAACAGACACTAATGAGCCTTACGTTTCTATACCCAGAAACTAACCATTCAAATACACAAATTTACATATACTCCCCAACAGGGGTTCATAGCATATAAACTCCACATACACTCCTACCCAACCATTCTCTGAAGATGCCAGCCACAGATGCAGGCGAAACGTCAGAAACTATTCCAGAACATGACCTCACACCCGGAGAAAAACCAAGGAACATCTATGCTACAAAGGATTTTGTGGAACATGTCACAAATAGCATCAAGACAATACTGTACAAAATTCTAATATTTCTAGAGTTGTTTTTTTGGGGGGGGGGAAGTGGGTGAGATAACTGGAGCAAATAGTAGTGACAAAAGAAGATATTCACAACCTCATTGACAAATTCAAACATACAAATCACTGGGTCCAGATGGCATCCACCCAAGGGTTCTTAAAGAACTCAAAAGCATAATTGCTGATCTCCTAACTAATTCAAGTGACATGTCCCTAGATCAGTCTCTGGACTTTTTCGGATGGGGTTTTATAACGCAAGCAGCCTCATCCCCGTTGTGAGGCTGCTGCACTGCAGGGCATCCCTTTCGGATGACACTCTCCTGTGCTGATCCTCTGCCGATACTGTTGCATAACCGCAGGGACGCTGCAGTGTTATATTTGGCGGTTTTCTAATCACGAAAGTTGGATTGTGATTAGAAAACCGCCAAATATAATGTTGCAGCGTCCCCGCGGTTACGCAACAGTATCGGCAGGGGAGAGCGTCATCCGAAAGGGGCGCCCTGCAGCACAGCAGCCTCGCAACGGGGATGAGGCTGCTCGCGTTATAAAACCCCATCCGAAAAAGTCCTCTGTCTCAAAGGACTGTGAAGTGGTCAATGTGTAACCAGTTTTTTAAAAGTGATCTGGAACATCTAGCACAATTAACCGACAGAAACTGTTGTTATGGATAAAATCATCAAACTTAGAGAACTCCAAGCCCTGCTAAAAAGAATCAACATGTGTGATATTGGCCTACTCCAGCTGACCCTGTAGTTCCTAGCCTTGGCTGCCTGTTACTCTCACTTTGCCTTTCGGTCCCCCTTTTCAGACCCTTTTTAGATTTCAATCCTGGGCTTCTAGGTGACCTTAGTGTGGACAAGTCTGTTTAAAAAGTGATTTCTTTAATGGTAAGCATGGCCAAAGAAAGCCAGTCAGAGACAGGTTTAACAGATTAGCAAGCAGTTTGTTTATTAGATGATGCAGAATATTTGATCCTTTAAGCAGTTCTGGTGCTTAATTCAAAACAAATAACATAATTCACTTTAGGTATTATCAGACCTCCTTCTTGCAACATCATCCAGACACATCCACTCCTCGCTGTCTCTCTCAAATCTTACAGGCTCCCTCCCATCACAGAGTTCTATGTACTGAGATTGGCTGCTTTCTGTTGCTTCACACCTATTCATCAAAGCACAACTCCGTAGCATATTTGCAAGGTATTTTTTTTCTGCAACAGTTTCACAACGTCGTTTCTCTCATTAACCTTTTACATTTATTTGAAATTGTCCATCAATAGATGGAGAGCAATTATTACAATTCTTACCATCTAAGAAGACATTTGGGAAAAAAAGCAGTCTGAAATACACCACCTTCAAGGCAATCAGCACCACCAGCCATTCTGATAACCATTTTCTTAATTTCAACAGCTTGCTCTTGCCCAAGGGTCTTTATTCAGAGAAGGGGCCACAGAATTCCAGGGAACACCCCAGATATTATAAGTATTTTCCTTGAGAGCCCCCACCCACAAGTTCCCAAGAGGTAGAAAGCTATTTGAGTGTGACACAAGAGTGGCTTGTATAGACAGTGTCTGATATGTTCACTGCCCCTCCTACCCAATGTCATTATTTGTGTGTGTCTCTCTCTCCTCAAAACTAAATTTGTTATCTTTTAGCATTACAGAACATGCAGGTAATTCTGTAAAAATATCTTGCTTGCCACATGGACTGGGTTCAGGCAAAGATGCACTGTGATAATTTGCCATCAGTTATTAGTAACACTAGTACATTCCTCTAAATTAATCTAAACTGTTTATGAGCTTATTTCAACTCCTTATGCCCATTATTTGGCTTTAGTCATTATCATCTTTGGCAAATGTGTTACCAGCTCTCTCTAACACATATACCTGTCCAGAAAAAGTATGGACAGCCAATAGGTGAGCTTAATCTGCAACACTTTTTCACTTTCAGTGCCTTTGTCCAAAAATATATGGGGTTATGTGGGGGGGGGCTTTATATGTAATTCCATGCAATTTAATCTGGTGCACTTGAGGGAAAGTAGCTCTACTAAAACATACACTTCTGAGATTGAGAGGGCTTGCTTTTGAGGTCCAGGTCTTCTTGATTTCTGTTTGTTTTCCTGCATTTTAAAGCATTTACTAATGTAGTGTGTATGAATTACATAGTTAGAAGTAGTATAGAGAAGGTATGCTTTCTCCTTGTAAACATTGCTATTGGTTGGTTAGCTGCATTCAAAAGGGTAAGACTTTTATTGCCGACTACCAAAAGGAACCTTTCTTCATAGTGAACAGTACAAAGGAAGAGCACAAAATGTACATACATCACAGTGACTGGAATTCTGTTTGAACAAGTGTATTGATTGGGTCTGACCTCTTTACACTTTTTTCTATTATTTGAAAAGGTGCATCTAAGTGTAGCTGAATTGAACTGACTGAGATGAACTTTCCATGAAAACTTCTTGAGATATTTCTTTTAGTTCAAAGGTTTGGAATTTTTAAAGGGCATTTTTAATACAGCCTGTTGAGGTATTCTGTGCCAAAGCTACACTTTGAATGTTTAAACTACAGGTAAGTCTGAGAAAAAGAGGGGGGGATGAAGGTGTTGCAAGAGTATTATGGTATGGGGAAGTAGAAAAAGCCTTTTGACCCATGGAATAAATAAAAATGTCAAATAATGCTTTGAGAGAGAACTTTGTACTACTGTGAACTATGTTAGCATGGGGCTCTGGTATCTTGCAGTTTAGAAAGGTAACTGACAGATATAACCCAATCAGTTCATTACATTGTGAGAGCATCTGCTGTAACAAAATCATTCCTAGCATCCTTATCTAGTGCTTTCTTACAATATGTTTAATAAGAGATTTCCATGATAGTAGTAGAAAACCTTCTTTGTAGCCCACTTAATATGACTCTAAAACCCCACCCACCTCCATGATTTTACAAACATTATAAAGGCATAAATCAAGACACAGGTGTAAATACATACGTATACAGGGCCAGTTTAAGGAATTTGGGGGCCCCCTGCAATGGTTTGTTTTTGGGCCCCCCTATGTTTATCCCAGGGTCCGGGAAAGCTATATACCAGACCCTCTCCCCATCAGACTCTGCATTTTTTAAAAAAATAAATTCCTGCTAAATTATTTTCAAGAGGTAAGAAGTACTTCAGAGGAAAGATATGCTCCTCTTTTAGCCAGGTTGCAGGAAGGTTGTGACATTGTTCCTTCTGCAAACTGCAAACCTGCCCCTTTATAAATAAATGGGCCCCTCTGCATCTTAATAATTATTGAAAGGCAAACACGCACACACACACAAACAGAATGAGGTTTTAATGCCATTTAGATACCCAAGGCACCCACAGCGCCCATAGCCACTAAGGGCCCCTGTTGTGCTTGTCTTTGGGTTTCCTAGATGAGTAATTTCCCAGGTTTTTATTAATGGCCACACTGCATGTAAGGCCACACGTTGACCAAATTATTAAATATTGCCAATTATTACTAGAGATGTTACTATAGATAAGAGGCTGGGGGTGTCAGGGTAGGTAACAAAACTGAATAACAAATTGACTCATCATTAGATCAAGGAACATAATAGTGCCACTGTATCCTGCTTTGGTCAGACTTCATCTGGAATACTGTGTCCAGTTCTGGGCACCACAATTCAAGGATACTGACAAGCTGGAATATCCAGAGGAAGGCAATCAAAATGGTGGGAGGACTGGAAGCCATGATGCCTTATGAGGAGTGGCTTAGGGAGCTAAGCATGTTTAGTCTGGAGAAGAGAAGGCTGAGAGGGGACATGATAGCCATTTTTAAATATTTGAAGGGATGTCATACTGAGGATGGGGCAAGCTTGTTTTCTGCTGCTCCAGAGACTAGGAAATGGAGCAATGGAATCAAACTACAGGAAAAGAGATTCCACCTAAACATTAGGAAGACCTTCCTGACAGTAAGAACTGTTTGACAGTGGAATGTGCTGCTGCCTGGGAGTGTGGTGGAGTCTCCTTCTTTAGAGGTTTTTAAACAGAGGCTGGATGGCCATCTGTCGGGAGTGATTAAATTGTGTATTCTTGCCTGGCAGGGAGTTAGACTGGGTGGCTCTTGAGGTCTCTTCCAACTCTGTGATTTTTAGGATGGGAAGGATGAAGAGGACAAAAATTAAGTAACCACAACATGAGAGTGTTTTGCCACTGTAATAATTACATCTCCATGTGTGCAGAGAGAAAAATGTTTCTGATTATCTGAAACATTTACAGCCTTTATCTAAAGAATATGATGTGTGTGAGTTCTGTGTTCATTTTTCAACTTTGCAAAACAGTCTAGAAGATGTACACTTCATGCTACAATGCTATTTAGTGCAGCTGAGTTTGAATAGGTATTAGGTTTATGCTACAAGTAAGAATACATAAGGTAGTTATGTAGTTATGTAAGGTAATCAAACTAGCCACGGAAAAAATCTCTGCAGCTTGCTTGGCTGCTAGGATTTTCAGTCTCTCTTCTCACACACAGAAAGGGGAGGGAACGAACACACACACACAGAGAGAGAGACTAGAAAAGGCTACCTGGGGAATTTTTAAGCTCGCAGCAGCCCAAGGAGGGGAGGGAAAGAGAAACCGGATCTCAGCAGAAGGAATGAACATACACACACGCACAGACCTGAAAAGGCTAGCTGCGGATTCTTCAGCAGCTTGTAGCAAACAAGCAGGAAGATACCGAGGAGAGAAGGAGGGAAAGTCTCTTGACTCCAGCAACAAGTTAAAAAGTAAAATAACCACCCCATTGTGCATGGCAGCCCCCCCCCCAAGATCCCCCGTGGGCCCCTGAGGACAGTCACTCACTCACACAACCAGCTTCTCTCCCTTTCCTCCTTCACAGCAATGCAGCCAGGGACTGTCTCCAAATTACAACTTACCAAGAGCAAATCCTTTCTCTTATCTCCAACACTAGCTCAGTGCTACTGCCACGCCCTGCCTGAGGAAGGAGGGGGAAGGGGCTCCAAAGGAGCGGAGGAGCCAGCTGCTGTCTCCTGGCTGTCTCCTTCATCAGATAAGGTCAGCACTCAGGAGGGAGGGCCTTGATCCCCCGTGGGGCCCCCGCCAATGCTGATTTAGCAGACTGGTTAAACCGGCCCTGTACGCACATACATGTGCATGTGAACACACATACAATTTATCTACAGATAAACTAGGTGAAATATTGAAAGTATGGCATTCTAATTTCAACAGAAGCTTTGACTAATAATAGGCTTACATTTCAGTGTGGGGATATAGAGAAGAGGCAAGTCTCAGGGTGTTGAAAAAGATTATTTTATTCTTGAATTAACCCAATGCATTTGGGCTCAGTTACATTTAATGGCCTTCTTCATGAGCTGTTAAAAGATAAGAGAAAGAAAAGGGACAATGCATAAACAACAAAAATTGTAACAGGAGATAAGTTACAATTTGCAATTTCAATTTTAGGTACATATATCTTGCATCAAGATGCATGTAAAATGTCTCAATTTTTAAAATGTTTATTAACCAAATTACGTATACAGGTACAAAATATTACTTACAATGCAACTTTAAACAACTTGCAGGGATTCCAAAAGGAGTGTTTCTGAAGCTTATACCGGGCAACTGACAGTTTGACTAGTAGGAGGCAGAGCATTATACCATTCCATTTTTTCCAAGGTGTGCCAAGGACATCCTTATCAAGACACAGTTGCAAATACATACAAACATACATAAAAAAATGGGGGTATACACACTTGTCATAGCAATTCTACAGCAGAGAGGAAAATTAGGGTATATGTGAAAACTCGAGTTTTAAAATAGAAGGATGTGCACTAAGTCCACATTAGGCCATGGGGGACTAACATATCAATATCTAATCCATTTCTTTTTTAAGCAGGGCCCTCTCATTCTGGTAATAAAGTTTCTCAAGCACCAAAAAGTGAAGATCCTTAAAGGAATCATCATGTTCCAAAAAATGGTCAAAGGGGGACCTGAACTTCTGTTCCTGATCTTGCTAAGATGTTCTCCTATATGGATTTTTAAGACTTTAGATGTTTTTCCTATACTGTATATAATTTGTTGCAGGGACACCTGGTGGCCTAAATTACATATGGAGTACTACAAGTTGAAAATTGGTTTAGGCTGTATGTTTTTTCATTATGATTCACAAGCTCTGTTAAACTTAAAATAAGTACAATGTCCACATGAGTTATAGCCTCTCATTGATAGTAGAATGTTGGGATGGGTATGTTGATGTGTTCTGAAATAACTTCTTATTAATATGTCAGAAATGCTATGAATTCTCTTAAAAGAAAGAATGGGCTTTTCCTGGCACCCATCGATGTCCCATAAGATGTGCTAATATTTTCTGATATTACTCTGCAATTTTGGGGCTATACTATCATAAGTCAAACTGCAGTTTACTCGGGAATTAGTTTTTTTAAAAGATCAGCACATGTTGTCTGTGCAACCCTATTGAAACTGTTATTAATGACAGAATCCGGATGGCCTCTGTGCTGTAGCTGGCAGCTAAGTGACCTTGATTTATCTAAAAATTAATCACCCTCACTTGTACAGTTTATTTTAATTCTCAAAAACTGACTATATGGTACATTATGTATTTCTCAAAAATTTAGGGTGTAAACTATCAAACCTTTTGGCCAAGTAGGTTTTTCATAGAGAGGTGCATGGTTTTTTGTTCCTTCTTTCCTAATGTTTGTGTGCCTTCAAGTTGTCTGTCAACTTATGGCGACTGCATGAATTTCATAAGGCTTTCTTAGGCACGGTGGTTTTGCAAGTTCCCTCCTCTGAAATATAGCCTACAGCACCTGGTATTCATTGGTGGACTCCCATGCATCCAAGTACTAACCAGGGCTGATCCTGCTTAGCTTCCAAGTTCAGACAGGACCTAGTGCCTTTAGGGTATTTAGGCCCTTCTTTCCCAATAGTGATGTCCAAAAAGTAGATATCATTAGAGTGACATTGAGTATCAAACTGAATGTTGTTATTTATGGAATTGACTCAACTGATAAGCTCTTTTGAAACCTCTTGACTTCCTGTCCAGATAAGGAACACATCATCAAGTCTGTACTAGCTCCCTATATTATTTTTATAATGGCTGGTGGAGGAAATAATATCTCTCTCAAAAATTTTCATATATAGGTTGGCTACTTCTGGAGCCATGGGGCACCCCATGACCACCCCTTTGATTTGCCAGTAAAAGTTATTGAATCTGAAGTAATTTTTGTATAAAGCCAATGTGCTCAAAAATGATGTGGGATGTCTATCAGTTCCCCTTTCTAATATTTGTGTTTCTTAGCATGCCCTACTACCCCCTCCTCACGAGATGCCATAACTGGACATATTGGACACTTTTCAGGGTCACGTTGGCTTAGGTAAACTAGAGGTCAGAATGACTTGAGATATGTCTAGAAATATAATGGTGGGGAAACCCATTAGGATTAAATGGAAAGCCCCCATGATGGGTTTATGCTAACAACCCGGTCATTATAGGGGTATGTGCTAATCCTTTCTTCTAGCCCTGGGCATTTCAAGCAATAATTCAATCAAGCAATAAAATGACCACTCCTCATTACATTCCCTACTGAAATATCTCCTCATACCCCTGTTAAGGAAAATGCAACATGGGACATACAGTGAAAGAAATAAAATATGTATGTGAAAGTCACAATGACTAAGCAAGAGCAATTATGGGGCTACACAGGTGAAACTGCTAATGTAATCTAGAAGGCCTGAGAGCCAAGGACAGAGGTACTGAATGCAGAATGGAAACACCTGAGAATCATTAAGTGTACAAGGTGAAATGTTGAAATACATGGGTTGGTCTTAAGCATGGGTGGAACTATGTGGACCAATCAGAATGGAAGTACACACCCACTGGGTGGAAACTAACTAGTGGGTGGTGATAAACAATGGCTATAAAATTGCAATGTTTGCCAATGTATTTTTGTGGTTGAGTAGAGTTGGAGTAGTTTGGAGATATTGTGGAGTAGTGTGTAGAGATTGTGATTTGTTGACCATATAGTATATTTATATAGAAGAATAAAGTAGGTTTTATATAAAACTACTGAGTTGCCTGAGTGAATCCTGGAGACGTTTTGGAGACACCTGGAGAAGAGTGAGAAGGCTTGGAGAGTTTGTCAGGATCTTCAGCCTATTCTCTGAAACTCTGCTGCTTTGGAGGAAAGCATTAACCACTGATCTAAGCTGGTCGGCTCTGCTGCATAATAAGGTGGTGAGTTTGAGCCAGAGGTGAAGAGCTACAACTCCCATCATCCCTGACAACCCCTTCCTGTCCAATCTTACAAGGTTGTCACCATTCAATGAATGTTCTATCTCTTCACAAATAAAGCAATCAGCTGAGTTTCGGTTTCCTTTGTCTATTCTGTGGGAGAGCCATCCAAATGTTGTTATTGCTAACTCGCCCCTCCAAGGCACAGATAAATATTAGAGCCCCAGCAATAGCAAAATGTGCCACAGTGGACGGAACGGGCCACTCTCTTTCTCAGCATGCCCCAGATCGTCCTTTGCCACCCTTAGACACCTGTCTGAGTATCTTTGCTGTTCTTCAAGACTGGTGACTATCACCCTATCTTCCTGGACCTCTCTCCCTCTATCAAACCTTTCTGCCTTACTCCAGTATAGCCTTGTGTGGTTCGTAAGAACATAGTTTAAAAACAATAAAAAGGTTGTGTGTGTGTGTCCATAGCAAAAGAAAGAACAAGGAAATGGTAGGGCCACTGCATGGAGAAGATGGAGAAATGCTAACGGGACAGAGAAATGGCAGAGCTACTCAACAACTTATTTGCCTCAGTCTTCTCCCAAAAGGAGAACAGTGCTGAACCTGGAGAAAATGGAGCAGATGATGCAGTAGGGGAAATTATGCCCTATGAGGAGTGGCTTGGGGAGCTGGGTATGTTTAGCCTGGGGAAGAGAAGGTTAAGAGGGGGCATGATAGGCATGTTTAAATATTTGAAGGGGTGTCATACTGAGGATGGAGAAAGCTTGTTTTCTGAGGCTCTAGAGACTAGGACGTGTAGCAATGGACTCAAACTACAGGGAAAGAGATTCCATCTAAACATTAGGAAGAACTTCCTGACAGTAAGAGCTCTTAAGCAGTGGAATGCACTGCCTCGGAGTGTGGTAAAGTCTTCTTCTCTGGGGGTTTTTAAGCAGAGGCTGGATGGCCATCTGTTGGGAATGCTTTGATTGTTTATTACTTCATGGCAGGGGGTTGGACTGGATGGCCATTGTGGTTTCTTCTAACTCTATGATTCTATGTGTTGCGTATGTTAGTTTACTTGCTGTATTATTCCAATAAAATACTTTGTTTTACTTAACTGGAGCCTCCTCTATAGTTAGTACTGATATACATAGGTGAAAGGATCCCTGAAGTTACCCTCTTCTCACAGGCCTCCTGTTTTAGCTAATAATTCCCCCAACTAGATTTTGGCATCACCGGTGGGACTCTAACATACTCCCGCCTCTTAGGGTAACATGTTATTTTATGTAATGCCTGTTTTAGTGGTATATTTGTATATAATGATCTGACATCCATGGTTGACAGAATGTCCTGTTCTTTTATGACAAGAAAGTCTAATTTTTAATGAAATCCATAGAGTCATATATGTAAGATGGAATTTGGGGTACAAAAGGTTTTTTTTTTAATGATCAACAAATCTGGAAAGAGGTTCCAACACAGAATTTGAACCTGAAACAATGGGGTGACCTGGAGGAAGATGGAGCCCTTTGTGGATCTTAGTTAAAGTATAAAAACCAAGTATTTTGGGATTGGTATTCAACTAAAAGTTACATTCTGGGATTGGTGTTCAATAAAAAAAGTTATAAAGAGACTTGATAAGCGTACTCAGTGGGAACAGAATATGCTGATGGGAACTGGGGAAAGGGGAAAGAGAATGAGGTGGAGTAAGCTAGAATCATGATAGGAAAATCTATTACAGTTCACTTGCATTGTTCTTTTGTGATATGAAATATATTTTACTCTAAAATCAATTGCTAATCCAAACCAGAGTTAACCCATTGAATCAACTGCCAAATGCTAACTCAACACAAACATAGACCCCATTGATTTAATGGGTTTACTCTCCTTGGGTGTGGCAATTGGATTTCACCTTGTACTTTTAAGTGGCCTTAAAAGGATTTGTATCCTGAAGAGTGATATATAGTTACAATAAATAATAGTATTTTCAGACTAAGGAGATTTTTCAGACTACACTGTTATAGTGTTACTATTCCACTTTAACTGCTCTGGCTTCCTCCTGTGGAATTCTGGCGTTTGTAGTTTAGTGAGGCCTAAGATCTCTCTGGCTGAGAGTTGTAAATGCCCCTCCCTAAACTGCAAATCCCAGGATTCAACAGGAAGCAGCCATAGCAAATAAAGTGGAATAGTAACACTATGGAGATTTTCACACAGGCAATATATTCCAAGGAGAGATTGGAGCTGAAACAGGGCTGTTCCTGAAGCAGCGCCCCATTTCGCACGCCCCCCTGCCTTCTCTCAATCTCGCGTCGTCTTCATTTTGTGCAGCTTTCAGTTCCTCCCAGTATCTTCTGTCATTTTTTAATAACGAGGAAACTTTGTTATTAAAAAATGACAGAAGATAGCAGGAGGGAACTAGAAGCTGCACAGAACGAAGATGATGCGAGATCAAGAGAAGACAGGGGGGGTGCGAAACGGGGCGCTGCTTCAGGAACAGCCCCGTTTCTGCCCCGATCACTCCTTGGAATATATTGCCCATGTGAAAATCTCCTATAACAGTGTTGTCTGAAAATCTCCTAAGTGATATTATTCTGTTTGTAACTAATGTCACTATTGTGGGTTTTGTTTGTTTATTATTTTTAAAAATATATAGAAAGAAACACAGACTAATTACTTTGGGCTTTTCCTTTTAGTAGTCTAGTAGGATATGTTTTCTTCATTGAGGTGTGCTATGAAAATGGGGGGGGGTGCTTTTGGCCATACAAAGAAGTTGTAAATTAATCTTGTTCCAGCTCTGTGACCATCTGTCTTATTTCAAGTACATCCTCAACATAGGCCCCAACAGTATGAATAGTAATGAACAACCACATACTCTTCCAACTGCATACTCAAAGATTCCAAGATTCAGGGGGAAGTCAGATAAAAGAAACTTCTTTTTTCAAACCCAAATACACTTGCTGGCCATTCCATGTTTTCTGAATACTTCTTCTCTTTCTCCTGACAGTTCATCAGAACCCAAAGCAAAGAATGATGCCAAGCTTTGATTATGTGGCATTCATTCTCTTTGTCTACTACATTTTATAGAGGCAGCTTCAGTGCATAATTTAATCTCTTCGGGGGACTACAGTAAATCCACAAGAGATTTCCAGGAGCGGTCCGCCTTGACATAAGAACTAACATGTGCATACAATCTTTGATGTGAATTCCCCAACCATAGCCTTAGAAGGACCTGTAGCTTTGATGCTGCCCTAAAAATTGTGCTTCCTGAAACAAACTTTTGAGAATCCTTTCTTAGGCAATGTTTATGAAGTTAGAACACCTTGTAAGATCCTTCCTTTTTGACCCAAGGGATTTTTTTTCATAGTGAACTGTGGGAGAACATGTTTTCCCTTGACTACTGGATGCCACTTTCTTTCCCCCTTGACAGACGTGTCTTACAGTTGAGGTTACTAAGAAATATAACTAAACCTTAATGTGGACTGTACCACTTCATATTATAGGTGGGCTGGGGAATTGCTGGACTAAATGTTCCTTCATCCATCCCTGCCCCCCCCCCCAAAAGAAATTAGTAAGGCATGGATGATTTTGTACCACAGATAATTAGTATGACATGGAGAATGTAAAGATATTACACTTCTCCCAGATACCTGGTTTTCTAAGACAAGGAATTGATATACAGTACTTTGTAGAGAGTATCAAATAATGCAAGCACCTGCCTGGAGTGGGATAGTCCAGACAGAAGTTTACTTCTTAACCTAGAACTAAACTTTAGACCCTTTCTAGAGACAAAGTATTGCTAAAGCAGCATGCACTAGTGGTCCCGTTACATTCATTAATAGGCATGCTCACTTTGCACTCGGAAGGTTAAGCTACATGATTACTCACTCCACATCAGGCCCATCATAAACAACTAGGGAGAGCTCATACTCTCTACCCCACTAAATTCTATCTCTGATAAGACACACACAAAGGCTAGAGAGAGAGAGAACACCCATCATTGGTATCAACTTTTTGTTGTATTAGTCCTTGTTTAGGCTGGGAGGAGAGCAAATTCAGCGAGATAAAGAGGCTAGCAGGAGGAAGTCCTCCATTTCCTCTAGCCTTAAGATCAGGCCACTCTTGTTTAATACAGCAGGTACTTTAACCCGGAAAGGTATTGAATCTAGAATGTTATAGAAACATTGCATAGAAAAAAAAGCATACTATAACTTTTTGAACAAGAGCTGCTGTTTTAAAAGAATTTATCATGTTTGTTTCAGTTATGATGGCTGCTTACTTTCACTATTTTTACATGCATTTATATCAATTTTAGTTCTCTTTTCCAATTGACTTGTAATGTTTATTGCCATTTGTAGTTAGGGATAGTCTTTTTGTCTCTGTCTTCCCTGCTGTTATTATCAGAAGCTTCCTTCATACATTTATATGCCTTTTTAAAAAAAGCACAGCCTTCACAAGCTGGTTCATTTCATTAAAAAATATAGTAAAACACTTTAAAATTTTAAAAAATCACAGCATTATCTCACAGCAGCAGCATCATTTTTAACATACAGGCCAGTTAAAAGTAAAGAAAGTAGCAACATTGTTTTTAAACATTCCACATATTCTAGGTAGGCACTAGTCTGCAAGAGAAAACTTAAAACCAAATCAGTATCCCAAAATAGGTGTTTTAAAAACCTGATTAAAAGGTATGTTGTATATATGATAAATATAGCTGGCAGGGAGTTCCACAACCTGGTGGCTACCACTAGGAAGGCCATGTTTCTTGTGCACACCAACTGAACCAGACCAGAGCAGGGCTCCTGAGGCAGAATTCATGCTCAAGGAAGTTCATTACTGCACAAGCAGTTCTTCAAGTAATCTGGTTTCAAACGGCTTAGGTCTTTACAGGTCAAAATCAGTACTTGTTAAATGGACCCTGAATCAAGCCTCAGCTGTTCTTCATTCAGCTTACACACTGATAAGATTATTAAACAGATGAACTGGACAAAGTAGTGCCAATCTAAAGTGCATAATAGATTTATTGCCTTTCTGTACCAGACACAAATCCTTTCATTGCAGCGATTTTGTAGTGTGCAACCAATTTTACTTTTGAGTCTAGGGCACTGAATGCCAAAACTGATTGGTCCTTTCGTTTTGGCACTATACCAACTGTATTAGCTATAAAACATTAGATAGGCAAGACAAATGATGCTTTGGAAGAACAGAAAACTACTTATTTTTAGGCTCAGGTTTGAAAAGTTTTGCAAAGACCAACCAGCACCATGCAAGTGACATACCAAAATGGTCTGGATGTCAGAACTGACAATTCTACCCATATTCAAAGGTTAAGTCTCACCAAATTCCATTTGGTTTACTTCTGACATGATTCCACAATCCAACATACCTTTCCTGCTTGAAAACAGGTGAAAAAGAAATGAATGAGCAAGACATCATCATTTGGGAAGGCTTGCCAGTAATGCACTCAAAGACAACTCTTGTCTCAACTGCTGTCAGTAGGGAGGACTACAGCTCCGATGTTTTTGCTCTTCCGTTCACTATTTCACAGCTAATTAAAACATCCAGGCCCTCTTATCACTACAGTTGTACCTTCATATTCTCTGGGGTTATGGGTGGAGCACCACAGTGAAAGTGAAAAAACCGCAAATAAGTTAATCCCCACCCCCAACATACATACTGCACCACAATATTATAGACCCCTCTCCCACCCACAGGACTGCCAATATCTGCCACAACTGTAGCACCACCCACCCCCGACAAACAAATCACACCTCTGACCCAAACTCACCTCCCCCCAGCTCTCCCTCCCTCTGCCCTGCCAACAACACAACCTTACTGAGTGTTTTAAATGGGCAGTACTGTTTTGGTGCTAGGTAAGAAAGCAAGCTGGAGTGTTTTGTTGCCAGGAGAAGAGAGGGAGGAGAAAAGTGGGGTTTTGGAGTTTGAGCTAGTTGAGCAGCAGCTACAAATCGTGAATACGAAAACCACAGATGTGAAATACGCAAATGTGAAGGGACAACTGTATAATGCAGCTAATGAAAGCACAAAGGCCTTCTTCCAGACCTAAGACTGGCACACTTGCTCTTATCACACCGCAAATCAAGCCACAACAGCCTTTTCTGTTCTCCCTCTCCCCCTCAAGTTCCTCATGGGCTGGATAAAATTCAGTTGATGGATAAGCCCTGGCATGCAACAGCCCATTAACGCCACCCTCACACACACTGCATCTCCTTACTCATGAAGCTTCAGCAATTGAAAGTGTGTGTAGACAGTGAGACAAGCAATTGCAGCAGGAGCAAGAGAAGATACACACTTTTCTTACCCACTGCAACCCCTCCTTCATCTTCGATCTCACAGCTTGGGGCTGCAGGAGTTTTTTTTACAATTTTACTGTCCTTTTTCTCAGCACACTACAATGCCAGGAAGTAGGAGTGGCCTCTGCCTGCACAAGATCCTTCACCTGAACAACAACACAAGGAACATCTGAGACATGTAGGCCTGTGACTTCAACACCATTACTTTTCTTTTCTTTCCCTTTTTAACATCTTTTGCTGATGAAGAAGCCACTAGAGTATCAAAAGCTCGCATCGTGTGTTTTGCAGTTTGGTTGGCCAATAAAGGTATCGCTTTGTTGTGGCTAACACAGCTACCCCTGAATGTGCCTCACAGCTCAGACAGTCTAGTTCATAAAGTCCCTACCTCGCTACACAGCAAAACTCCACAACTTGCAGAGATTACATGCTGCAAAGTTCTATATGCCTGTAAACACAAGTTCCTCTTGCCTCCTGTATCTCCTCTACCACCAGTCCCCAGGCAAGTACAACCCTGCAACCAACACTGGAGATGGAACAGAGCTGCTCAGGTGCTTTAACAGGTCTCTGAGGGTGCATCAACACCTACAGATGCCATGTTGTCAACAACAGTTCTAGAATAATGAAAGAACAGGTACCTAAACTTCCTTGAAAGGAAAGGATTCAGAATGAAATATTTGTCTCACTCTCTTAAAGCTTATTAACATAAACTTGCCCATTTATAGTTTCTGGCAAGATCAATTTCTGAATAGCCAAATAAATCTTCACTCTCAAACATTTTTTTATCTTATTTTGAAGTTAATGTTACTCATGGACACAGATAACTTTGATGCCAGAAGTTCATCACAGGTGAATGTAGTGCAACATATTGTAGCATCATAAAATGTTGTAGTTTGGGGGATATGAGCAGGACAAGAGCAGCTCCAATTCTCAATCTTTAATAATTACATCATTCAAAACCTGAACAGGATACTGGTTTTAAAAAATAAACCACATAAGGACATCAAGAATCATTTCATGAAATCATTTTAACAAGCTTAGAAAGGCTCAATAGCAATCATGGAATAGGTAGACACAAGAATAATGTAAAAGTAGGTTGAGAATGAAGTTCACCTCCCACCCAACTTTTATTTTTATATTTTACAAAAACAAATGGATACAGTCATGCTGATAAAAAATAGTTGCATGGCATTGGGAATGCAAACACTACTCTTTCTCTAAAAGGGCCTTATTAAAACCATAATAGAAAGGTCTGTGCTGTAAGCAGTCCAATACTTTGCGCTGTAACCATAAGGCTTCCTTTGCTCAAAGGCTAATTTGATTTGTAGTTATGTACCACTAGATTTAACAAACATCATTTTATAGTTGCTTTTCACATCTTTCTTGGCTTGAGGATCTTCTGAGTTTCTGTGCTTTTCAGTAGACGGTGGCGGTTCTGCAGCTTCTTGCTCTTGCTCAGAGTCAGAGTCACTTTCTGAGTCCTCTGAGCTTTCTGGCTCCAGGGAGTCTCTTGTATCCTCTTGCTCTCCTTTATCTTCATCCAACTAAAATACAGAAGTAGATTAAAGAAGAAGAAAAAGCTTTGCCCCATTTTTAGAAGTAGGTCTCCTGCTGACAATTGTTATTTTGCTCCAATCACCCCAGTAAGATACACTGAAGCAATAAATGGACAAATGCCAAGTAAAATCATCTTAATGAGCATTGCACCAAAAAAGTAGCATTAAAATAATTATACAAAGGCGATTATATATAGCAAAATATCACAGACCCAAATAGTTATTTTACTTCCTTCAGGGTACAAATACATACGCAGTCCTTAGACTGGCTAAGGTTATTGTTAGAACTGTACAACTGAGAACAAGTTTTACTGAACACACTGGGGTTGCATGCAAAGCTGATGAACTTATTTAAACCCATATTGCTTTTGTATTTTATAATCTATTTAATTATAAGATGATATTTTTTTATTATATGTTTTGGTATTACCTCATAAATTTTTTATTTTATTATTGATTTTTAACTTTTATTTTATCTCATTCCGCTGTACCTTGTTATATTTTATTCTAATGCAGTCTAACTAGTTTACTATATTGTATTTTACCTATTTTATTCTACTTTTATAATGTCTGATGTTAATTGTTTTGATATGGTAATTGACTAATCAATAAACTATAACTATATCACAGAGCATCATACAGAACAGTAATTCACCTAGATAAGGATTCTGAAAGGCTTTAGAGGATTATTACATTACCCCCTCTCAGAAACCAAAAATGCGTTGACCATTATCAAACATTACTCTTACGGCACTTCTTTTTGTAAAACAAAATAGAACACATTTTAAGGCACAAGTGGGGGACCTTTATCCCTCAAATTGTTTTGACTTGCCACTGGCACAATCCCTTACCACTGGGCTTACTGGCTAGGATTTCTAGAAACTGAAGTCTAAAACATCTGGAAGAAAATGGTTCCCCAACCTTGCTTTAAGTAAAAAGTGATAAAAAGGAATACATAATTCAACTTTAATGGTATAGTTAAGATTAAAAGTTACACACACTGCAATGGGCAATTTATGCTAGCTTCCACAGCAAAGCTGGTTATTTGATTACTGATATCAGCAACACATTTGTTGTGCAACCAATAATTGATTATAATTTTTAAAGATAAAAAAATGGAAACTTTTTTTACAAGTTTAATACTGAGCAAATAGTAAAATATGGTGTAGGGCCAAATAAAATTGTACCGTTGGCCTGATTTAGTCCCTTGTGTTTTGGCTGGCCATCTTTGTTCTCTCTATTACACAATGTTATGAATCCAGGACAGAAGCCGTGAAACTCTGTAAAACCTGACTCTAAATTATAGCTGACTCACTGACACTCAAATACACTAGGACATCTAGCCAACTGGCACTGGACGCCTAGGAGCCACTATTCCAGTGGAGGCACGTTCCAGACAGCAGATATAGCAACCCACTATGGCTGTCTACCTACAGAAGCGTACGTGTGTGTGTGCGCGCGCGCCTTCAAGTCACCTGTCGACTTATGGGGACCCCATTAATTTCATAGGGTTTTCTTAAACAAGGAATACTTAGATGTGGCTTTGCTAGTTCCTTCCTCTGAAATATAGCCTATAGTACCTGGGATTCATTGGTTGTCTCCCATCCAAGAAACATAATGGCTGTAAAAAGTGGCACAAATTAAGGTGGCGGTGATATGAAAAATCGAGAGCACAGCATATCTAACTGAGCACCCTGGCTGAACTAAGCCATTACCTATTCTAGAGCACTGTCTTGCTATTTTGTCATCTGTATAAACTCTTTGACTGCTGGAGAAACTTAACTTCTTGGGTCACTTTCTCAGTTTAAATATTATTACCTCACTGAAACCAAGTCCACAATGCCGCCGGTTTCTTCCTGACATGGTGCTGTCCATGCTTTGCTGAAACTGAGTCTCAAGTTCATCATTCATTTTCTTGTCTTCTTCCCCTATATGTTCACACATGCTCATTACCATCCAGTCAAATTAACAAACGTTAAATCCAACACAAAAGCAGGACCATAAGACCTTGTGGAGTTAAAACACCAAGGAAATCACAGATTCTTGGTAGGTTTTAGCAGGCATTTAACCATACAACAGAATGGCTTGAAAGGCTTTGCAGAAGTTGTCATAAAGAAAAATTGGTCTCAGAAATGCAAAAAGAATCCAAGCTCAAAGTTATTAATGAAATCACAAGTGGAACATACATGAACACAATCACCAATCTCTCTAACCCACCAATCTGCTCTTCTCTATGGCCACCCTACACAGAAAATGAGTTTATCCAACCCCAAAAGGCAACTATGAATATGAGAAAATTTAGATACCTGCTTTATAAAGCTTACTGGGTGGCCTTCAGAATGTCTCTATTCTGCCACAAAAGGTGGGACTCTCAGGAATTTGTATACCTTTTTTAAAAGTTATGTAAAACTTATTTCCAGTTGATGCTTGTTAACTGACCTGTTCTAAAATGAGAAGTTGATTTGTGGTCTCCAATAACAAGGCGTCCAGTATGTTCTTTCTAAAAGAAAACAGAAGTTATTATTGCAGAGAGTGTCTCTTAGTATGTTGCAGCAAAACAAAAAGATGTCATTTGTACATAACTAACTTTTTTGTTGTGGCATAAACTTTTATGGACCACATCTTGCTCTAAGGCATTACTTGTTAGTACCATACAATTACTAGGCATATGAACAACTTGCAGGGAGCTACAATACTATTGTGTCACATCAGAGATGTCACCTTTAGGTCTGTTTACATGTTTTTGCATTCAACTTTCCTATGTCTACATATATAACATAACACATTGTTATGTTATGTTATATATGCCATTCTAGAAAAATAAATAAATCAAGAACAAAATCAAGCTAGCTGCTCATCATATTGATCACTTACATCACAAATTCAAAAACTATGTTGTATGCTACATGAAAACTACACAAAATATTAATGGAATTGATGAAAACTAAACAAAGTAATAATGCAATTGAAATTTCTTCTTGGTGACATTAGTTTGAAGTATGCTTTGCCTCAATCCCTTGTAGAAGGTGAGTTACTCTTAAATCCCAATTTTTGGCATAACTGACACTAATTCAGGCAAAGAACTGGAAAAGGCTTTAATTGACTATCCTTGCAGAGCTAAGCTAGGTAACTATATCTCAAGCATATTACCTAGAATTAAATCAACTGCTAGTTCCAACAAGAAGAGGCCCACTGAATTAATGGGATTTACAGAAGTGTTAACTTACCATTCAGTACTGGATTCAATGGCCTAAATACTACTGTTAGACCCAATTAGAGTAGACCTATCAAATCAATTTGATTTACTTATGTGTTGATCACCATTCAACAATTTAATGGCTCTACATTCGTTGGCACTAACCAATTCCAGCCAATGTGTTCACCCTAGTTGGATTTAGATTTATGTTGTAAAAATGACAGTTGCTGCATTGGAATGTATTCCGCTCAACATTCAGATTAGTTTATGATAATATTACCTCTAATATCAGTTAGGTCATTCCTGCTCAGTGGATAGAGTATATTTCCCATATCAGTTTCATTCATCATAGGATAAGTTGCTTATTTAAATACACACTTGAACAGTAGTATTACCGATACATGGGTGTGCTACAGGTGAACTATTTTTCCTGCCATACATATGCATGCCATAAAGTGACATCAAGATGAGTGGAGACCCTACTATTTACATGGTGTGGCAGTCCATAACACAGAAAGATCATCATGAGCATGTGGCTATAAAGAACAGCAAAAGAAAAAGTTCAGAATTACACTTTTATAAAGAGATGCATTTTTAAGTCTCTCTGATTATACATTATTGCAAAAAAAAAATGATATAAGAACAAAATTGGCAACAAGAACAAGATTGGCAATTTAATTTCTTCAGTACAAATAAGATGTCTTGCAACATCTTTAACACCAACCATTATATTCTGGCATGAGATTGTGTGAGCTAAAGTCTACTTAGTTATGCATTCTGGTCCACAAAAGCTAATACCAGAATACATCAGATGCTTCGAACATGTCACATGGCTGTTGTTTTTACACAGATATAGAGTCTGACCCCCATATCTGCAGGGGATACATTTCTGGACTTACTGTAGAAATAGAAAACCATGGATAATACTGAACCCTATTGGTATAAATTACTTCCGGTCTAGAGATTCTCTAGCCATTTTCTAGGTCTTCCAGAGTGACTCTATGGTCAACTTCCAGCAGAAGCATACTATAAAGTTGCACTGGAGAACCTAGAGATTCCTAGAGAGAATACCCTTCTAGGCATTTTCTAGTTCCCCAGTGCAACTCTATGGTCAACTTCCAGCAAAAGCATACCACAGAATTGTGCTGAAAGACTTAGAAAATGCCAAGAGATAACATATTTTTTGGGATGCAGGTAAGTGAAACTGCAGGTACTGGTTCCACAGATACATGGGTGGTACTGTACATATCTTAGGCGTATGCAGTGATTTCTGGCCCTCAGTGTCAAGTCCGCAGAGCCTTCCATCAAATACGTTATCTTCCAAGGAACCCATGGTTAATAACCTGCACTGCTAAAAAGTCAATAAATGGGTCTTAGAGCAAATCAAGCCTGAACTCTCCCTAGAAGCCAAGATAACTAAACTGAGACTGCCATACTTTGGCCATATCATGAGAAAACATGACACACTAGAAAAAACAATCATGCTTGATAAGGTAGAAGGTGACAGGAATAGATGAAGACTGCATTCCAGATGGCTAGACTCACTCAAGGAAGCCACATCCCTGAGTCTGAACGACTTGAGCAGGGATGTGGATAATAGGGTGACTTGGAGGTCTCTCATTCATGGGGTCCCAATAAGTCAAAGTTGACTGGATGGCGGTTAACAACAACAATACTTTTTAGAGTAATTTTACTTTGCTGGCTATACCAAGCATTTTATCTAGAATGAAACACCATAACTTGTATTCTTATCAAAAACACTGAAACAGAGATTCACTAAGCATGGTCAGTGAGTCTCTTCTTTTACATTAACAAGTTGTTTAAATGAAAGATTGAGCCTCACCTTTCCAGCACCCATAAGTCTCAAGAACTTTTGTTTTCTTTCTTCATTACCTAAGTCTGCTGCCTCCCAGCTGCTAGATCCAAGCTGCAAGAGAGAAGGTGGCCCTTGGTTATATCGGAAGAAAATGTTAACTAGTTGCATGTACAAACATTTGACATTAAATTATGTATTTTGAACACCGACATAGCATACAACTTTCACTCCAATGGCAAAAGTCCCATATATTTACACCATATTTCCATGTCTATTTCAGCTAATTCTAGTTAACAAGCTTGTCTGGGATTCTAAACAGAATATTCAGATTTATACACTGCTAACAAGCATAATCAAATTTCAATCAACTAAGTTACTGTAAGAAGGCAATAGCTTCCTGTTGACATTGAAATGCAAACTATGGCTCCAGAAACAGGATATGGAGACTCTAAAGAAGACAAACTTCTTTCTAGGAAAGCACAGAAATGTTGCCATGTTTAAACATGCTAAAGAATACTTCTTAAAACAGCTGGAAGAGCCTAAATAAGTGAAGCCTATTTACTTACCTGTAAACTAAGCATGACTACTAATAAGCTCAATTAATTAGCCTTCATCATATGAACTTACAACTGGTGTGACTATGCACACACCCTCAGCTAAACCTGACTCCATCCAGTTGTCGACCTCATTTCAACAAAAACAAATGTTTCAGGAACCAGAACAGGAGCGGAAGAAACAGAGAGTAGAGATACACACGAAATAAAAGGCGGCTTGTAAAAGCTATGATTTCAGTTATCGGGGGAGTTCTTAAGGTTTTAAACTCCTTCCCCACATCACTAGACATGAAAGGGGTGGTGCATCTTTAGTGCAAATACATGTCTGTCTCCGTCACACACAGCCTCTTCCACACCCTCCACAAACCAACTTCCAAAGCAACCTCCTGAGCAATTCACCCTCCAGAAAAGCTTGCTAAATATGTCTCTGGTTTTCTGTCATAAAGTACAAGCAAGTCCACCTGTGAGACCAAATGTCCATTAGACATTATCCAGGGTTTTTTGGTTGTTGTTTTCAAAGAGGAATCCCAACAAACATGTTACAAACAGACCCTGCTTCAGAGACTAGTGAGAAACAAATGACTATAAGAAGAAAAATTAATTTGAGGGAAGGGAGGAAGGAAGGCAGCGAGGGGGGGCGGACTCTGGCAGGGATCCTTAAGATGGAGATTAGGCTCACAGGTCCAAGGGTCTCCATTTCATCTAGGCCACTGCTGCTCCAAGTGGGGGTCCCTGGCAAAGTTTACAGGAAAGAAACAAACCATTGCAGGTAAATGCATAGGAACTACCCCCTCCCCCCAAAATAAAAGTAACTAGGGCCAAATCCACACGGCCATGGCTCCTCCCTCTGGAATCCTGGGATGTGTAGTTTTACACGGTCCTTTGGCCTCCTCTGCCCAAGAGTGCTGGTACCCCCCCAAACTACAAATCCCAGGATTGCATGGGAAAGAGCCATAGGGCAAATTAACCCAGTTTCAAACAAGTGTGGATTTGGCTTCCGTGTCAAAGCAAAGGGATCTTGTCGCACGTTTGAGGCACACACTCACACCACACACGGTTGTGTCTTTGAACCCTGGGCGCCGGAGCCTGAGGGAAGGGAGCAAGGAGGAGACCCCCGCCCACCCTGCCTCCCCCCCAGGCCCCCGCGACCCCCTCCGGGCTCCCCCCTTTCCCCGCCTGCCCCCCCGGCCCTTATTCACATCGGGAGAGGCCGCTCGCTTCACGCCGTGGCCGCGCTCGCCTTGCGACTCCTTGGCGGCGCTCATCTTGTGGCTCAGGCCGCCTCAACCCCGGGCCCACCAAGGGCCGCTTCCCGGCGCTTCTCCTGCTGCTGCTGGTGGTGGTGGCTCCTCTACCCACCCACCCCGGCGATACACTGCGCACGCGTTAGAACAGGCGGCCGCGGAGGCTCTTGGGAGTTGTAGTCGCTCCGCCCGCTTGGCCGACAGCGAGGGCTGTTCTATACTATAGTTTCTCCACCAGAGGAGAAAAAATCCCCCACAAGTCTTTGCGGCCGACTTTCGCGGTTCGCCTGGCTCTCGATTGGCTAAAAGCGAGAGAGGCGGGGAGGGAGAAGGACTTAATTGGTGGTTGGTCGTTGCGTTGAGTCTTAAATAGGGTCCCGCCCGCCACGGAGTTCCGCGAGTGGCGCAACTCGTTGGTTTGCCCTGGAGCGGCTCCCTCTTCGCTGCCCTTAGAGCCGCTATCCGCTGGTCTTGTAGACCAGGGGCGCTTGACCTTTTCTTTCCAGGGACCCCCTTTAAGTATCTTTTGGTGCCATGGACTCCCAAGACTTTACTCAAGATTTAAAACAACAGCAGCAATACCTGTTAAATACACACAGACACGTGTGTATGTGTATAGATAGATAGATATACAGTACATGCACACACACGTATATACATGTGTGCACAATTGTCCCTCTGTATCCACAGATTTGGTATCCACGGATTTAAGTATTCACGTCTTGAGAATATTCTTTCTCAAAAATAATAATCCAAAAAGCAAACCTTGATTTTGCCATCCTATATAAGGGACACCATTTTGCTTTGCCATTACATATAATGGGACTTGAGTATTCATGGATTTGGGTATCTGGGTGTGTGTGTGTCTTGGAACCAAACCCCAGCGAATATGAAGGGACAACTCTGTGTGTGTGTATGTGTGTACACACACACACATTATAATTATCAGGTATTATTATCAGATATTGCTGTCCTTGTTTTAAATCTTGAGTTAAGTCTGAGAAAGGAAACGTACCCAAGTGCATATATATATATATATATATATATGTATATATATACACACATGCATACACACATAGGCTGGGTATGTTTCCTTTCCCAGTGTGCTGATTGGCGGCTTAGGAAACATACCCAACCAATCCCCTTCTTCCTCTCCTCTCAGCCAATTGCCCACATGCAAATTCCATTTCTACTCACAATCCACTCCTGGCACTGAATCTGCATCTACAGACCCAGCCTCACAAGGGCCCTCCCTCCTCTCACTCCCTCAGCCACTCACCACCACCCACATGTAAAACAATGCAATATTTTTTCCTTAAATAATAGCATGTTGCTGAACCTTGTGAACCTTTCAAATCTACTATAATGGCTTATGTTACACTGGGTACAGATGATGATGATGGTGATGATGATACAATTACACCATCCATGAAATCTTCCCTCAGAGACACTGGAGGAAGAGGGAAGACTTTTAGCCTCCTTCCTCCTGCAAGTTTGTGGCTGGAGTGGATTGAATGGCAAGGTCTTGTCTGGGGGGGGGGGAGGGGAATAAGAATACATCTGAAAAAGCAGGCATTCACAACAATACGATCTGTCTTCATGGTTAAAACAGGCCCCCCTAAACTCTGCATGACCCCCTAGCCAAGATGGGGGTTGCAAGTGGTTTACTCACAATTTTAAATCTGCCACCACCAATTGTTTTTTTAAAAAATAGTTTCCCCTGGTGTGCACAAGTGATAGTTTGTATGCACAAAAAAAGAAAGAAAAAAGTATAAGAAGGCTGTTTTATCGACTTACCTTCAGTTAAGGCTGAAGGTAAGAAGGTTGTTTTATCGACTTACCTCGCTTAGCTGAAAATCCAACATGGCAGCCACAGTCGCTTTCCCTGTTTGCTAGCCCCACCCCCATGCTCGTCCAGCCAATCAGATTATGCTGCCTGTTGGTATCTGTGCAAATGCAAGTATTCAAACGATCACACATTTACATGTCAGACGGAGCTTTTTTAAAAATCCGGACGAAGCCCCAGAAGCGACGCACACAGACTTTGCAGTGGATTTGGCTGCCCTCCTTCTGAATGACACGTATTTATTTTCATGTCCATATGAATGGATCACTGTACGTTTGCATGTCATTTGGATTATTTTGACGGTATAGATAAGACCTTAGTCTAGCTCCTCAGTCAAAGCCTGTCTGACATGGGAGACCCTGCTAGTACCACTGTTGCCATAAGCCTAGCCTCTTGCCTCACAGAAGCATGCAATCCCACCATTATGGAATGGCAGTGCCATGGTGAGAAGATGCCTTTAGTGCTGTCTTTCTTGAGCTATTTCATGCAGACTAGAAAGTTATACATACTGTTTGTGATCCAATGATAGTCTGGTTCTTGAACCAGATGATTTGCTCTCCACCCCGAGCATATGCAGGACATTTTTCTGTAGAACTGAATAACTACATCCTGTCTCTCCACTTCCAATGAGGATGTGTGGTCTGTAAAAATCAGTGATGGAACATATATTTTGTATGCAGAAACTAGGATCCTGAATTCAATCTATGAAATATCAGATATATAACAAGTCAGCACTTGTCAAGAGAAAGAAATAATGGATGAGTTTGAGAAAAACTTTTCACTTAATTATCTAATCACATAGTATTGTATAACCAAAATTACAAAGGAATTCATTCATTGAAGCTCACCCCAAATAATATTATACAAAGCTGTACTGTATATTATACCAGAATATACAATATAAATCAGTCCGGAATATAATCTATAGAGAAAGAGAAGTTACTGAAGAGAGTCACATTCATAGAATCATAGAATTGTAGAGTTGGAAGAGACCATGAGGGCCATCCAGTCCAACCTCCTGCCACATGGGAAACCACGATCAAAGCATCCCCAACAGATGGCCATCCAGCCTCTGTTTAAAGACCTCCGAGGAAGGAGACCCCACCATGCTCCGAGGGAATGTGTTCCACTGCCGAACAGCTCTTACTGTCAAAAAGTTCCTCCTAATGATAAAAGCCCTGGTGGTGCAGTGGTTAAATGCCAGTACTCCAAGCCACCACATTGCAAGTTCGATTCCAGTGGGCTCCAAGGTTCACTCAGCCTTCCATCCTTTTGTAGGTCGGTAAATTGAGTACCCAGCTTGTGGGGGCAATTAGCTAATACACATTGGAAACTGTTTAATGCAGTGTAGATGTGTAAATAGCTATTGCTTAAAACAATTTGTAAGCCGCTCTGATAGTCTTGTGGCGGAAGAGCAGGGTATAAATAACTAAATTAAAAAAAAATAATGTTGAGGTGGAATCTCTGTTCCTGGAGCTTGCATCCATTGCTCCGTGTTCCAGTCTCTGGAGCAGCAGAAAACAAGCTTGCTCCATCCTCAATGTGACACCCTTCAAAGACTTAAACAGGGCTATCATATCGCCTCTTAACCGTCTTTTTTCCAGGCTAAACATACCCAGCTCCCTAAGTCTCTCCTCATAAGGCATCGTTTCCAGACCTTTCACCATTTTAGTTGCCCTTCTCTGGACACATTCCAATTTGTCAATATCCTTTTTGAATTGTGGTGCCCAGAACTGTGTCGCAGGAATGTGCAGAGTGCAGTCACTCCCTGTTCATCCGAACAGGAACACATGCAGCAAAGAAACGTTTGCTTTGTGAGCAAACAAGTACTCCTTTGGTGCAAAAGATAAGTCCATGCCAAAATTCTCTAAGGCTTTTTATTAGTAACAATTGGATAAAAAGAAAACAGTAACAGAAAACATTTAACCATGTTTTCTATGTGCTCCAAAGTTTCTCAGGAGCTAAACAAAAGGTTCTCTCAAAGCAAGAGAGATACACACAGACTTGAAGCTCTAAAACTAGCTCCAATAACCCCTCCCAGTTATATAGCCCCTTAACACCCAGTCTTTGCGAGAAACGAAAGAAAGAAACAGTTTCAAGTTTCGATTCCTTATTTGCAACCCCCAAAGAACAGAATAACAAAAACAAACAGATTTATGAGCTTCTGATAGACGAGCTGGCGCCTTGTACTCTGGTGAAAAATTACTCAGGGAAGGAGAGACAAACTTCTAATCACAATATCTATTTTTCCCTGACACCCCTCTAATTTTTCACCCAGGCAAAGATACTTTATATTTCACATATCATACCCAGCTTGTCACACAGAAGGTCATGCTTAATTTGACCCAACGCTGTAGTAAACAAATCTGCTACATTTTCTTCACTGGGACAATACACCAAGTCAATTAAACCATTTTGAACAGCTTCTCTAACATTCTGAAATTTTACAGCCACATGTTTCGTTCTGTTCTTTACACCCTGTGCTGTTGCCATTGCTATACATGCTTAGGAATCTTCAAAAACTTTAATAGCTCCTGCAATTGGGATACCCAAATCACTGAAAATTTGCTTCAGATAAATCAGTTCATTCACCACGCTTGACAATGCCGCGAATTCTGCCTCTGCCGAGCTTAAAGCAATGGTGGATTGCTTTTTTGATCCCCAGTGTATAGCAGTGCCAGCATAAAAAAATTATCATCCCTGAATCAGATTTTTTATTTTGGATTTCGCTGGCGAAATTGGCGTCAACAAACGCTTTCAACTCATGGCAACCTTGTGAACTGATCTTTACGCGACAATTTAAAGTTCCACGTAAATATCTTAACACCCTTTTCAAACCTTGCCAATCATGTTGAGTTGGTTTTGACACTTTTCTGGACAAAACATTTACAACATATTGAATATCTGGACGTGACCATCTTGCAATATACAATAAACTTCCAATTACAGAATGAAAAAGTTCAGGATGTTCAAATGGCCTAGAATCTGTGATATTTATGAAATCACAACACATAGGAGTTCGTGCAGGTTTACATTGAGACATGTTACAAAGATCCAAAACCTTTTCAATTTTTTGAACTTGACTCATTTTAAAATCACCATTTTCAAACCTTTGGAAATCTACTCCCAAATAGTTTTTAATTTGACCAAGGTCCTTCAGTTTGACCTTTAAACCCAATTCCTGTTTAAACTTTTGCACCTGAACATCAGTTTGTGTAATTAAACATAGATCATCTACAAAAGCAAGGAGAATTTCATAATCCTGAACACCCCTTGTGTACAAACATGGGTCAGCAATGCTGTTCTGAAAACCAACATTTTTGAGCTGCTCATCCAAACAAAGGTACCAACATCGGCCACTCTGTTTGAGACCATATAAGGCTTTATTGAGATAATAAACCTGGTCTGCTCCCTCACTGTGAAACCCAGGGGCCTGCTCCATATAGATGCACTCATCCAATGAAGCATTTAAATATGCAGTCTCTACATCAAAGTGATTGACTTTGAGTTGGTTTAAACTTGCAATAGACAAAGCAATTTTTACACTTTGTACTTTAACAGTGGGAGCAAAAACTTGGTCATAATTTTGATACTGTATCTGTGAATACCCCTTTGCAACCAAACGTGCTTTGTATTTGGCACTCCCATCCTGCAATTGCTTTCTCTTGTACACCCAACGACAGCCCACAGCCTTTTCTCCCTGTGGCAACGCCACAATATGGAAAACATCATGGCTTTTGATGGATTCCATTTCAGTTTCCATTGCCTCCTGCCACTTCTGTTGTTCTTCTTTAGGCAACTTTAAAACATCAGTAAAACTGTCAGGTTCAAAAGTCACCTGGCAGACTTTTACATTCTGTGCTGTGAATCTAAGAGGAGGCACCCCCTTTGTCTCTCTGTTAGAGCGATGGGGGGCAACAGGCTGAGCCTGATCATTATCAGAATCTGCATTTGAATCACCTTCCACATCAAAGGACTCATGTTTGGAACCCTCCCCTCCCAAGTCTGGGGAAGTATCAGTGCCTGACTCAGCAGGCTGTTGCTGCTGATCAGGCTGATTTTCACCAACAAATGAAGGGAAAATTACATCTAGATTACAGTGAATATGAGACCAATTGGCCTGTTCCTCAAATTGAGCATTCCGGGAAATCAAAACTCTCCCATCCCCCAACGTGAAACGCCAGGCCTTTGATGCTTGTTCGTAGCCGACAAACCTGAGCCTCCTAGCCTTGGGTTCCCCCTTCTTTCTGATTGCCTTAGGGATATTCACCCATGCATTGGACCCAAAGGTCCTAATATGCCTCACAGATGGCTTTTTGCCATAAAACATGAAGAAGGGTATATTTGAAACCACAGAACTGGGTACACGGTTACTTAAATAAGCAGCTGTTAACATAGCTTCTCCCCAGTACTTCTGCTCAATGTTTGCATCAAACATCAGGCTATCTTTAATTGTTTGCAAAACGCCAATTTTTCTCTCAGATATCCCGTTCTGGCTTGGACTAAAAGGGGCTGTCAATCTATGGAAAATTCCTTTCTGCTTTAACCAATTTTGGAATTCATTTGACATGAATTCCCCTCCCCTATCTGATTGGAGAGATGACACCTTCTGGGGAAAATGTCTCTCAACATAAGCCACCCAATTTTTGAAAGTCTGAAATGTCTCATCCTTACTCTTGAGTAAGAATAGAAAGCAATAACGACTGAAATCATCGACCAGGACCAAAATGTACTTGGCTCCAGGGATGGTGGATAGGGGCCAGACAGGTCCATATGAATCAGCTGAAGAATTCTTTTTGACTTTCTCTCACTATGCTTGGGAAAAGGATGGACCCTGGATTTTGATTTCTTACAAATTTGACAAACCAGGTACTTCTGACAAGCCCTCAAACTCAGCCCAACCACCATCTCAGGCATCTGCCTGAGAACTTTAAAGCTAGCATGGCCAAATCTCCGATGCAACAGATGCACACAATTATCATGCATGGGAGAATTTGCCATCACAGTACTAGTTTGAGGCTCCTGTATACAATCATACATATAATACAGCTGGTCATGAAAAACCCCTTCAGCCACAATAGTACCATCCTTTAAAATAAAACATTTGTTCCCTTTAAATCGTACTACACAACCCTCCTGTGTCAATTTGACAACAGAGAGCAAACACATTTTTAAATCAGGAACATACTGAACATTTTTTACATCCATGTTCAAACATTGTACAAAACATGTACATTTACCCAAACATTTTGACTTGGATCCATCAGCCAAACTCACACTTGAGGGGCCAGTGTCTTTAAAGTCCTTAAACAGGTCTCTATTATTGGAGATGTGGGCATTACAGCCACTATCCAATGCCCATTCAGATAAATTTCTATTTTGCTCCTTCACAGTTTGCAAAACAACTGCAGAAACAGTCATGCTGGAAGAAGCAGGCTTCTTTGTCTTTTTGGATTTCTTTGCTTTGCATTCTTTGGAAAGGTGTCCGTCCTTTCCGCAGTTCCAGCAAAGCCTGGCCTTTACAACAAAAGCAGGAACTTCACCCTTACTGGGGTCTTTGGAGCCATCTACTGGATCATTTGTAGAATTGCGGGCCTTTGACTGTGAAGCCTTTTGAGCAGGGGAAATCTTTGTCTCCAGCCACTTCGCCTTCTCTTCCAACAAGCGACCAGTAACGAAATTAATGGTCAAATTTGCTGGAGGCATATTTTCGAAGGAAAATATTAGGGGATCGAATTTTTCTGATAAGCTGGACAATAAAATATGGCATTTTTCTTGTTCTGTAAAATTCACATTGATCTCCTGCAACTGGTCAAAATACTGGCACAAAGTTGAAATCTGTGTGGCCACATCGCCATCTGGTGGCAGTTTTAGTCTATACAGCTTTCTTGTTAACATAAGCTGTGAGTCTGTTCCTGCATGAACATAAACCTGTTGCAGCGCCTGCCAAATGTCCCTGGCTGTGGCACAGCCTCGCACATACATCAACTGACTGTCCTCAATTGCCAAAATGAGGGACGCCCGTGCCCGTTCCTCAGCTTGCTGCTGTAATAAATTTGCCCCTTGTCCAGGGGGGGCTAAAATGGGGGGGTGTATTAATTGTTGATGCAAATAAGCCTCCATCTTCACAGCCCACAAATGATAATTCTTATCATTTAACTTTTGGAAGGGAAAAACTGCCACACTCTGAGCCATTGTCCATAAACTCTCTAGCTTCTCTCAGCTGAATATCTGCTTCCCTCGCAGGGGTTGCTTACCAGCCGGGCGTTATAAATGGTTCCGTCTCAGCAGCTCTCACAGCTCCACACAGGCATTCTCACTTCCAAGATCCCCTCTTGTGCTTGCCAGGCGCAGACAAAACAAGCTCCAACAGCTTCAAAGGGGAAAAAACTTCACACCAAAGGGACAAGTTGCCCAGCTTGCTGCTTGTTCAAAGCCCCTCTCAACTCAGGCTTAAACAATTTGCAGCATAAGAGCTTCACGGCTCATAAACTCCTGAGCCAGCAATCCTGGGCCCATAACCTGTCACGGGAATGTGCAGAGTGCAGTCACTCCCTGTTCATCCGAACAGGAACACATGCAGCAAAGAAACGTTTGCTTTGTGAGCAAACAAGTACTCCTTTGGTGCAAAAGATAAGTCCATGCCAAAATTCTCTAAGGCTTTTTATTAGTAACAATTGAATAAAAAGAAAACAATAACAGAAAACATTTAACCATATTTTCTATGTGCTCCAAAGTTTCTCAGGAGCTAAACAAAAGGTTCTCTCAAAGCAAGAGAGATACATACAGACTTGAAGCTCTAAAACTAGCTCCAATAACCCCTCCCAGTTATATAGCCCCTTAACACCCAGTCTTTGCGAGAAACGAAAGAAAGAAACAGTTTCAAGTTTCGATTCCTTATTTGCAACCCCCAAAGAACAGAATAACAAAAACAAACAGATTTATGAGCTTCTGATAGACGAGCTGGCGCCTTGTACTCTGGTGAAAAATTACTCAGGGAAGGAGAGACAAACTTCTAATCACAATATCTATTTTTCCCTGACAAACTGGACACAGTATTCTAGGTGAGGTCTGACCAAGGCAGAATAGAGCGGCACTATCACTTCCCTTGATCTAGACACTATACTTCTATTGATGCAGCCCAAAATCTCATTGGCCTTTTTAGCTGCTGCATCACACTGTTGACTCATGTTCAATTTGTGGTCTACTAGGACTCCTAAATCCCTTGCGCACGTAGTCTCGTTCAGCCAGGTCTCCCCCATCCTATATCTATGCATTTTATTTTTCTGCCCTAAGTGCAGTACCTTACATTTCTCCATATTGAAATTCATTTTGTTAGCTTTGGTCCAGCTCTCCAGTCTATGAAGGTCATTTTGAATTTTGATCCTGTCCTCTAGGGTATTAGCTACTCCTCCTAATTTGATATTATCTGCAAATTTGATAAGTATGTGTCAGGAAATGACATGGATGTGACCACAAGATGGAGCTGTAAGCTTAGCAATGAAAGTGGTTAAGCTCCAGTGGCAGGTGTGTGTGTGAGTTAGCACTTGTGAGTATGCACACTTGAGATGCCTGATCTAACAGGCATTGTTTAACTGCCTATAAAAAGGAGATGGGAATTATCTCCAGTGTGGGTTTGTTGTGAATGGTGGTTGGCAAAGCAGTTTGTTGGTTAGGAGAAAGATTTATGAGTATTAGAGATGGCTGTTCTATACTCTGTGTATATATTGTAAATATACTGCAAACAAAGATTAAAGCCCTCAAGTTGAGTGAAGGCTGGCCTTGTTGCTGTCTTTATTTGGCAAGCCAGAGCTCAAGGCCGTGTGCTGGGGTGAAGGAATTTTTCCTTCTCAGCCTGAAGTCTTTTGCAGAAGTCTCTCCAGAAACCTTCTCCTTGGCATCCTGTCGACGTGGAACAACTCTGCAGGTGGTTGTGGTGGACACAGCGTGTCTTTCTACACCCCAACAGTATGCCCCTAATTCCCTCATCCAAGTCATTGATAAAGATGTTGAATAGCACTGGGCCCAGGACAGAATCCTGTGGCACCCCACTGGTCACATCTTTCCAAGATGAAGAGGAGCCACTGCTGAGCACCCTTTGGCTGATCAACCAATTACAAATCCATTGAACAGTTAACTTGTCTAGCCCACATTTTACAAGCTTGTTTGCAAGAATGTCATGGGGAACCTTGTTAAAGGCCTTACTGAAATCAAGGTATGCGATATCCACAGCGTTCCCTTCATCTACCAAGCTGGTAATTTTATGGAAAAAAAAAAAGAGAGAGAGAGAGAGAGAGAGAGATCAGATTAGTCTGGCTTGACTTGTTTCTCTGAAACCTGTGTTGATTTTTTGTGATTATGGCATTGCCTTCTAAATGTTCACAGACTCTCTGTTTAATGATCTGCTCTAGAATCTTCTCTGGTACTGATGTGAGACTAACTGGACGATAATTGTTGGGATCCTCTTTCCCCCCCTTTTTGAAGATGAGGACAATGTTTGCCCTCCTCCAGTCTGCTGGGACTTCTCCTGTTCTCCAGGAGTTCTCAAAGATTATTGCCAATGGCTCTGAGATTACATTTGCCAGCTCTTTTAATACTCTTGGATGTAGTTCATCTGGTCCTGGAGATTTAAATTTATTTAGATTAAGAAGGTATTCATGTACTACCTCTTTGCTTTGTACCCCACCTCCCAGAAAGATGCAAAAGACTTTCCTTCTGAGGGTGGGACACCTGCTGTTCAAGCCTAAAAGCCCTGACATTCTGACAGTCCTGCATATTTGTGCATCTTGATCTCTTGTGAAGCAAATGACTCCCCTGTGCCATCCTAAGATTCACTTTTTTCTTCTTTTCTATTTTTTATTTTCTTTTTATTTATTTTTATTTGTATTGTTTTAAACTCATTGTTAGCCACCTTGAGTCTCTATATTGGGAGAAAGCTGGGATATAAATTAATAAAATAAAAAAATAATAATTTATTTCCCAAACTCAGTTCCTCTGAACTGGGCTCCAGAAAGTTCTCTCTCTTCCTATCCCTGTTGTCTTCCCAAACAAACTGCACAACTCAGTCTACCTAACAGCAGAGCCATATGATGCATTTCTTCCAATTCTAGTTCCTGCCCTCTCCGAGGCAGGAAGTCTACCTGTTCTCCTGAATGTGACAAAGGGAGAAGCACCCAACCTAACAAATTCTAATTCACTAAAATGTATTTTCAACTTTAGCATTAATTGTGGGATCTAGTTAGTTGGGAGGAATTGCAATAAAAAAATAGCAAGTTCACAATTTTGCCAGTTAATGCCAAGCTCTCAGAGAATGGGCACATGCCAGTTGGCTGTCCAGGTCTCCAGAAATGCTAGAGATGAAAAGAGTTGGTGCACTGTGTTGTGATTGTCTGATGGAGCACAGCTATCTTGGATTACTTGTTTCTTGACATCATGTTGAGGAGTCTTTATGGATGATGCTTCCTTCTGTAGTGTCCTGAGAGTCTTTGGGCTGCTGCAGAATTTACAAGAGAGCTAGCATGGTATAGTGGTTTGGGTGTTGGACTAGGATTCTGCGAGAGCAAGGTTCAAATTTCTGCTCAGCTGTGGAATCCTGCATGGAGACCTTGGGCAAGTCACATTCTCTTAGCCTCAGAGGAAAACAATGCCAAACTTTCTCTAAAGAAATCTTGCAAAGAAAACCCTAGAATAGGATCACCATATGTCAGAATCACTTGAGGGCACATGACTCTAACAAGAATTTTAAAGGGAAAAACTGGCCCAGTTCCTTTTCCTGTCCATGTTGTCAGCTTATGATTCTTCCATTAATGTGTTGTTTGCTTCAGATTAAGTACTGTAATGTGTTTCCACTATTAGCCAGTCTGAGTATGTCAATAGAAGGAGGGAATAGGTATATAGCAGCACCAGCTGAGCATACTAAATGAGAATCACAATGAAGTTCCAGCCTGTTCTTACTTCTGTTTTATGAGATAAAACAGCGAAGCTTTTCACCATAAAAATAATTTACCAAATATGTCTTTACTGTTAGGCCTTGAAAGAGCTTTCGAATGTTAGGACCATAAAGGACAGAAATATTCCCGTTCTAAAATGTCTTTTATATTTTTGAAACTATTATAAAAGCCCTGCTTTAGAACACTCCTTCATTTTCACAAAATCCGTAGTTATGAATCTATTGGTGTTCAAAACTGCTTTCACATATCTTGATTTCTTCTTGAGTGCTTCTTTCTTGAGAGCTACTTCCATATGATATACCTTGATTTCTTGCCTAGTGGAAGAACATTTTATGAACAACACAAAGAAGAAAGGAATCCTTGTGTAGTGTACTTTATACTGGAGAATGGCAGCAATAAAAAGGTCAGGAGGAGATTTATCTTTGAAAAGATAAATCACTGCCTTGTGAAAACAGGGGAACATCTCAGGCTTTTCTTCATTCTGTTCCTCATCTAAACCATAACTCATATGCACACACCAGACTAATTCACACACAGGCAAAATGTTTGTATGACTATATCAAGTGATGACTTACCCATGTGAATGAACCAATGCAGATCAAACATCACAGAGGGGATGTTCACATTATCTAATATTGCAAGGGTTTTCAAATGAGACAGCTCATATCCCTAAACTGGTTGTTGTGAAGGTCTGGTAAACAGGTGCTTTTCATCTCCTGATAATTCCAGCATTAAGTGATGGCTAGTATGAATGAACTGGGCCATTGTCACAGAGCATAACTTTTATGTTGATTGCCCCACTGAGTTTCTCAGGGTATTCAATCAAGCCCAGTAATCCACTGTAGAAAAACACACACACACAAGTGAAGTACTTGTATGCATATCAACACAACGTGTTGTGTGCAAAGATGTAGCTATGGGGGAGGATGATGTCATTTCCCCCCAAATAAATTTCATTGGTGTGGCAGAATTCTTAACTTCAGTTCCCAAATTTTTACCACTGCAATAATTTAAAATTTTAGTTGTACATTTAGAAATACAGATTATACATCCAAAGAAAGGGCAAAGTTACCAGAGGAATGCAAACACAGCAAATAGAAAAGTTCTAGATGTGAACAACTTTCAGTGTCTCTCTCTGCAATGTTAGAAATTTGGAAACTGAAGGAAAATTTAATTGGGAATTTTAGGGAATTTTTTATTGGAGTAAGACCATTCTACTAAAAAATACACCCGACCGCAAAAGGCCATAACAATAATACAAAAACAATACTAATTATTTTCCTCTTTTCTTACTAATACAAAAATAAATCTATCCTAACACTAATGTATTTTTCCCTTTAATCTAAACACACTATAATCACATTATATTTACACATTATAATTATACCTACTTAGAAATGAAAAAAACCCAATAAAATATTAATTAAAAATAATAATACAAAATAATACAAAATTAATAAAATATTTATTTAAAATATCATTTTATGTTATTGCTGGGGTCGTCTCACTAAACCACGGCCAAAACTTTTTCCAACGATAGCTTGGCAATTTCTCTTTTTCACTCAGAGCTAAATTTTCAATTACATTCTTCACATAATAGGCAGTGCCTTTTACATCCTGCAGATTTTGACTTTTCACCTCCTTTTGTCTCTGGAAAACTAACCCTAACATCACATAGAGGTTTACCAGGCGCACCGTGGACCAGGGCACTTTCCAAAACCTCTCAGCCATGGCGGAACCAGGCTCCTTCCTCTTCCTCTTTTGGCCCACTGACTTTCTGGGTCCCCTGACACCCTCTGGAGGCTCAGTCCCTGAAAGCACTGTCTCCCAAGCCTGCTGTGCCAAATCGGGCCAATCCAGGACCCGGGCCACCTCCTCCCATGTTTCCCGGGCACTCGGGCAGTCCTGGACAAAATGTCTGATTGTCTCCTTTTGTGCCACGCCACTCAAAATCTCAGCCTTTTTACATTTCAGACGCGGACAGGTCTGCTCATCCTCTGCAGTCCATGGTCTCTTTCCCCTCAGATTAAGAACCTGATGGTAGAGCCTCCACCTCAAGTCCCACAACTTTTTGGGGACCCTTTTGTCCATGAAATACTCAATTGGGTTAGTCTGGTGATTTAGGTACTCTGATGAATCTAGTTTGGCCTGACGCTTTTGCAAAAACGGGTTAACAAATTGGGGGTCAGATTTGGGGAGCAGTGTCCTTATTTTGCCTCCTTCCCTCAACTGCTACATTCCTGGTTGGGTAAGTGACCAAATGATGTGTATGCAAACCAGCCTAGATTAGATTTAATTTACTAAAACAAGATGAATTCAGTGCTGGGCCTGTTTTAAGGATAGGCCTCAGCACCTTGGATAGCTCTTTAAAATCTGGAGTAATGCCCAGAGTGGTTTCACTGTGCTTCTGACACGAAAGCCACAAGCCACCACTGAGTTGAATCTAGAGTGACCATTCCATAAATGGAGGGCCTTCCTGTATTCTGAAGAAGACTGAGATTGAACAGATTCTCCTGGTGAGGAAAAGGGAGACATTTTCATGAATTAACCCTGCAATCTGACCCATCACTCGCATTGTTCAAGAGGGTCCCCCAACCCTCCAGAAAAGAAGTAAGGGAGACTGGGAGAAAAACACTCCCAATCTATTTTCCAAGGACTTCTCCCTTAAGTAAGATTTCTGTACGTGGGCCTCAATCCAATTGCTATCCCATCTAGAGTGGGCCCACTGAATAATTTGCTACATGGTAAATCAACACTTATATAATTCCTATTGATTTATTTGATAATATTGCTGTTGTTCTTGTTGTGTGCCGTCAAGTCATTGTTGACTTGTGGCCACCCTAAGGCAAACCTATCATGGAGTTTTCTTGGCAGAATTTGTTCAGAGGAGGTTTGCCATTGCCTTCCTCTGAGGCTGAGAGAATATTACTTGCCTAAGGTCACCCAGTAGGTTTCTATGGCTGAACAGGAATTCAAACCCTGATCTGCCAGTGTCCTAGTCCAACACACAAACCACTACAAAATGCTGGCTCTCTACACATCACTAGCAATTGGATTTAGGCCATGGAAAAATGGACCCAACCCATTATGCTTTTTTCAAAAAGGCTCAGAATCTCCTTGCTTTAAAAGGTTCATATATGGGGTTTTTTTTGTGTGTGTGTGTATACATATATACCCTAGGGTGGCCATAAATCAAAAAAGCAATATTATCAATTAAATCAATAGGATTTTTATAAGTGTTGATTTACCGTGTAGCAAATTATTCAATGGGCTCACTCTAGATGGGGCCCTTGGAGGGAGAGAAGAGGCAGGCAGAACTCCATCAGGCCTGGGCCCAGAAGCAGGTGAAAGGCCCTCCCTCCAGCCCAACTGCCACCACTCTGGCCTTGGAGGGAGAGAAGGACCAACAGTATCTGCTGGATTTAATCCCTACCCCCACTGCCATTCCCTTTTCCTTATGTGCCATGCCTTATTTAGATTGTAAGCCTGAGGGCAGGGAACTGTTCAATTGACCATTTGTAAGCTGCTCTGATAGCCTTTGTGGCTGAAGAGCGGGGTATAAATAAATACTGTAAATGTGTGTGTGTATATAAATCATAAGCATAATGGCATGATTTATGATCAATAATAGTAAGAGGTGAACTAAACATACAGTCCATAGCCCTATTAACAGCTTTAGAAGTTACAGGTTTACTTCTCATTGTGTTTCTACCTCATAATACATGATACATTGTTGCAAGAATAAGCCATCTGTGTCTCCATAGGGGAATTTTATTGTACAGTTGTCCCTCCACATTCACAAACTTGACATTCGCGGTTTTGATTATTCGCGGTTTTGGGAGGGCCCCCCAGGGCCCCCCCAAAACCATGACACGGGGCCTCCGGAGGCCCCGTGAAAGCCCTGGTACCGAGCGGGGAGGGCCTCCACGGGGCCTTCGGAGACCCTCCGGAGGCCCCGCAAAGGCCTTGGAAGGGAGGGGGGAGGGCTGGGAAAGCCTCCATGGGGCCTTCAGAGACCCTCCGGAGGCCCTGCGAAGGACTTGGGAGGGAGGGGGAAGGACCGGGGAGGCCCCACGAAGGCCTTGGGGAGTACCGGGGAGGCCTCCGCGGGGCCCCGCGAAGGCCCAGTGAGGGAGGGGGGAGGCCCAGGGAGGCCTCCACAGGGCCTTGCTAGGCCCTGCGAAGGCCCGGGGAGGGAGGGGAGAGGGCCGGGGAGGCCTCCGCAAGGCTCCACGAAGGCCTTGGGGGGGAGTGGGGAGGGCCGGGAAGGCCTCCGCGGGGCCCCACAAAGACCTTGGGCAGGAGTGGGGAGGGCCAGGGAGGTCTCCGCGGGGCCTCCGGAGACTCTCCGGAGGCCCAGTTGAAGGCTTAGGCAGGAGGGGGAGGGCTGGGGAGGCATCCACGGGGCCTCGGGAGGGTCTCCGGAGGCCCCGGGAAAGCCTAGGAAGGGAGTGGGGAGGCTGGGGAAAGCGACTATGGGGCCTCCGGAGGCCCCATGGTCGCTATTGCGGGGGAGGGGAGGGCAGTCGTTATTTGCGGATTTTTCACATTCGCGGGGGTCCGTGGAACGTAACCCCTGCGAATGTGAAGGGACGACTGTATTATATTTCAAGATGCTAACAGGGGAGAGAGAGAAGGCAGAATTACTCAACACCTTCTTTGCCTCAGTGTTTTCAGAAAAGGAAAAGGAGGACCAACCTGAGGAGAATGGAACAGAGGACACAATAGGGGAAATCCAGCTCAGAATAAGCAAAGAAGTTGTACAGGAATACCTTCTTAATCTAAATGAATTTAAATCTCCAGGACCAGATGAACTACATCCAAGAGTATTAAAAGTGCCGGCAACTGGGATCTCAGAGCCATTGGCAATAATCTTTGAGAATTCCTGGAGAACAGGAGAAGTCCCAGCAGACTGGAGGAGGGCAAACGTTGTCCCCATCTTCAAAAAGGGGGAAAAAGAGGATCCCAACAATTATCGTCCAGTTAGTCTGACATCAATACCAGGGAAGATTCTAGAGTAGATCATTAAACAGAGAGTCTGTGAACATTTAGAAGGCAATGCCATAATCACAAAAAATCAACATGGGTTTCAGAGAAACAAGTCATGCCAGACTAATCTGATCTCTTTTTTTGATAAAGTTACCAGCTTGGTAGATGAAGGGAACACTGTGGATATCGCATACTTTGATTTCAGTAAAGCCTTTGACAAGGTTCCCTATGACATTCTTGCAAACAAGCTTGTAAAATGTGGGCTAGACAAGTTAACTGTTCAATGGATTTGTAATTGGTTGACCGGCCGAACCCAAAGAGTGCTCAGCAGTGGCTCCTCTTCGTCTCGGAAAGATGTGACCAGTGGGGTGCCACAGGGTTCTGTCCTGGGCCCAGTGCTATTCAACATCTTCATCAATGACTTGGATGAGGGAATTAGGGGCATACTTATCAAATTTGCAGATGACACCAAATTAGGAGGAGTAGCTAATACCCTAGAGGACAGGATCAAAATTCAGAATGACCTGCATAGACTGGAGAGCTGGGCCAAAGCTAACAAAATGAATTTCAATATGGAGAAACATAAAGTACTGCACTTAGGGCGGAAAAATGAAATGCATAGATATAGGATGGGAGAGACCTGGCTGAACGAGACTACGTGCGAAAGGGATCTAGGAGTCCTAGTAGACCACAAATTGAACATGAGTCAACAGTGTGATACGGCAGCTAAAAAGGCCAATGCGATTTTGGGCTGTATCAATAGAAGTATAGTATCTAGATCAAGGGAAGTAATAGTGCCGCTCTATTCTGCCTTGGTCAGACCTCACCTAGAATACTGTGTCCAGTTCTGGGCACCACAATTCAAAAAGGATATTGACAAATTGGAGCATGTCCAGAGAAGAGCAACTAAAATGGTAAAAGGTCTGGAAACCATGCCTTATGAGGAGAGACTTAGGGAGCTGGGTATGTTTAGCCTGGAAAAAAGACGGTTAAGAGGTGATATGATAGCCCTGTTTAAGTATTTGAAGGGGTGTCACGCTGAGGATGGAGCGGGCTTGTTTTCTGCTGCTCCAAAGACCGGAACACGGAGCAATGGATGCAAGCTCCAGGAACAGAGATTCCACCTCAACATTAGGAGGAACTTTTTGACAGTAAGAGCTGTTCAGCAGTGGAACGCACTCCCTCGGAGCGTGGTGGGGTCTCCTTCCTTGGAGGTCTTTAAACAGAGGCTGGATGGCCATCTGTTGGGGATGCTTTGATCAAGATTTCCTGCGTGGCAGGGGGTTGGACTGGATGGCCCGCGTGGTCTCTTCCAACTCTATGATTCTATGATTCTAAGGGTATATATCTTACACTTAATAAAATTGAACAATATGAACAATAATAAAACAACTAAAACCAACAAATGACAAAATCCAGTACATATATGCAGCTGTATTAAACTACAGCAGCAGGAACAGGCCATCCCACAGAGTTTGAGTGAAGTTTCAGTTTTAGGCCCCCAACTGGAATTTTTTGTCAGGGTGCTGAGATATACAATCACTGGAAATTTATACTATAAGGAGCTAGTATGTTATGCTACAGCCTGCAGGGGCCAGTAATGAGAAGGCTAAATGCAGCTGGCCAGCATATCTAGATTATGCCTGGGAGAGTAGTGTGGGAAGGAAAGAAGGCCAGAGCCTTATCTCTGTGAGAAAATGTGTGTCAGAACCACTGTCTCTGTTCTCTTGACTTGGATTTTGCTCTCAGACTGTGTGCATTCAGTCTGGGCTGTACAGTGACAGTATTGCACTGCACATTGTGCTGTGGTATGTAGTCTGTATGATAGGAGTCTCAGACTCATTCTAAATATTACTATAATATGCTTTAGTAAAGAGAAATAGTTTAAACACACACCTGTATCTGTGTGCTCATTTCTTTGCCTGATGATTGCAACTCTGCTACAACAACTTTTGCTGCCTGGTCCTCTTGATATGCTCAGAGGTACTAGTGTGCTATCGTGACAGTTTTGCCTAATACTTGTAAAGGAGTTTTACAGGTAAGGTTTTATTTTATTTATTTGAAATATGTATAGGTCACTCCTCCCGCCCCTGTATCTGTGGAACCAATATCTTCAGATTCAGTTATCTGTGGCTGAAAAAAAATGCCATAGAGTCATGCTGGAAAAATACCTAGAGAGGTGTCCTCTCTAGGCATTTTCTAGGTCTTCCAATACAACTCTGGTATATTTTGTACTGGAAGTAATTTATTTTAACAGGGTTTGCTATTATACGTGGTTTCACTTATAAATGATAAGTCCAGGAACATATCCCCCAGGTATACGGGGCGCAACCTGTACAGCCAGCCTTTGGCTCTCTAAATACACAACCTCTCAGTCATGCACTTTACTCTTTTAATGCTAGCTCTCCCTCCTGCACACTTTGGTTTATTCTAACAGGATAGAGAACAGGACAAGAGACTGACCCTTTGTGTAAAGGTGATTAAGGCTGGGTACATTTTACAGCCACTCTCCTTCTTGAACTTGCCAATCAAGCAGCTGTGAACACATTACTTGGCAAAAACATTTTTACGGCTTTGGGAATGACAATTCCACATGCAGCATCAGGACACTTTAACATGCTGAATCAAGACATCTGAAGCATAACGATTGGACATGGAATTGGACACAGAGGCGCATTACTTTAACAGGTGCAGGGGAAGGAGGATGGAAATCTATGCCAGCAAAGAAAGGGCCATCAGGCCACAAATGGCTTCCCCTTCCCTATTACGGTAGGTACATTTATGCTGTGTCTCTTCTGTCTCTGACACATCCCTCACTCATGCTCCCCCTATAAATCAAGGGAATTTTTGAACCTGTCTTTGGCATTTGCATTCCTTAAGAGTCTTCACTTCAGGGCAAAAACAATGCATTCTTAGCCCACTGTTCTTAAATTTAGGCTTTAAGGAAAAAAGTTTGGTAGTACTGAGAGTTTCCAGATCTTTTTGTTTCAACTTTACCTACATATTCTCAGGTTTGCATCCAAACTCTTCCTTGAAATATCCTGGGTTTCCCTCACTCCCCACTCCCCTTGGTGTTCTTCCTCCTTTCCCTCCCACTAAGCATGTGTCACATCTAGATTCATGCAACATTTCAGAAATTAATTTTTACCAATTTCCATTGAGCCTTCTTCATTATTCAGGAGTTATAGAGCATTGAAGTACTTTAACAATATTTCACTAGTTAAACATCAGGATCATTTTATTTTGGTGCAAAAATTCCTCTTTCCCATGCTTGAGCTCTGTTTTCACTGTGTTTACTGGCAGAGGCCATTTTAGATGTGCTTACTGGCAGAGGCCATCTTAGCTAATTCTGGGATAATACGAACAGTCAAATAGAGATTCTTTTCATTTCAGAAAATACTGGTTTAATTTAAACTAACCTGGGAAGTAGGAATAAAAAGTCCTTGGTAATACCAGGAGTTCCCAAGAAATACTTTAGGATGAACACAATGCCATGTAGATCTCCAAGGAGATTATCACACATTGTTACAGTGCTATTATTCCACTTTAACTGCTCTGGCTGCCTCCTGTGGAATCCTAGGATTTGTAGTTTAGGGAGGGGCATTTAGAATTCTCAGCCAGAGAGCTCTTAGACCTCACAAAACTACAAACCCCAGAATTCCACAGGAAGCAGCCATGCCCATAGCAGTGAAAGTAGAATAATAGCGCTATAATAGTGTCGCATGATAAAGTCCCAAGATAAATAGGTTTGTACAGGAACAAAAGCTGGGATTTTTTTCCATCTGCAGGAGCTCTTAGAGAGATTACATGAGCTCAATCTGTTCTGTTTTTTTTTTGTTTTTTTTTTAACAAGGCTGTCTGTAGGTTGGTATACTATATAGTTGGTGTCAAACTTAATGTGGTGTGAGAGATCTGTGATAAGGAGGGTGGACCTCTCCTAGGAATTTTGTATTTGTTGTTGTGTGCCTTCAAATTGTTTTTGACTTATGGTGACCCTAAGGCAAACCTATCACAGGGTTTTCTTGGGAAAATTTGTTCAGAGGGGGTTTGCCTTTGCCTTCCTCTGAGGCCGAGTCAGTACGACTTGCCCAAGGTCCCCCAGTATATTTCTATGGCTGAGCAGGGGTCGCTATAAGTCGACAAGAGACTTGACATACGCAAACACACATAGGAAGAAAGACTCAAACATGTCTGAGGACACCTCATGAGGATATGGGAGAAGGCCATTAACTGGTGGAGGCAGAAGTATGTGCAAAGGGTGTGCTTTTAAAAATATGAGAGAGCAGTTTGATTATTTTATCTCTTTGCTAGATGGGCTGAGTTCTGTTATATTTGAGGAAGCTTTTGACTACCTTAAAGGAGAATGTATTTAACAGAGAGCCTCAGACTATCTCCTTACTCAAACCCAAGTGGATCAAATGATTTAGGAGATTATCAGACGGGGGACAAATATAGCATTCCCATCTCACCAGCTATTTACCACCCCACTCCTGTCCCTGTAGCAGTTTAAAATAAAAATTTTCAGACCTACTTTAATCCCGGCATAAAAACTGCTCCCCCCTTCCGGCAGTCCAGGAGTGAATGCAGCTCTCACAGAGCCCCATTCATTTCCTGGAAAGGAAATCCTGGCCATTCTCATGTGAGGACAATCGCGTAGGAAATTCAAAAATAAAAAAGAAAATACACGTCAAAAAGTAAAACAAAACCCCAAAACACACTTTAAAAATTCCAAGTAACCCGGGGAGGGTAGAAAAAAGTGTGTCACTTACCTCGATGCCCTGATCTCTACTGGAAGTGTTTGGCACAGACCTCCCTCTGTCGCTGGCATCACGCCAGCATAACAGGGCACCTTTTGGCTCACCCGTTATTCTGTTACAGAAACGGAATGATGGGTCAATTCACAGCTTAAGCCATGAATAAAAAGGAGCACGGGGGGGGGGGGAAATGGAAGGGGCACTGGAGCATAACAACACAGGGATGATGACATCTGAAAGGGAAGCCCTTTCGTGATCTACTGTCATCCCTGCGATGGATTAATTTGGTCGTCTAATCATCTCCTTAGTCAGTGGAACAGATAGACAAAAGGCTCCACCCAAGAACCAATCAGAACTTTGTTGCTATAACTGTGACAAAAAGGGTCACATTTCCAGAAACTGCACACTCCCCAAAAGAACATCAGCCAATGATAGCTCTCCCACTACTCAATCTGCAAAACAAATATGTGGATGGCATAGATGAAGTTTGGACCGATGCAGTGGATGAATGGTCCTATTCAATATTTCTGTTGTACAAGAGCATTGTTGAATCACAACCTCATGTGAAGCATATGGTGGCTGTGTATGTGAAAATGTGGTGTTCTGCAGCTGATCCAAAATCCACTCAGAGCACTACACATCTTGTGAATCTCACAAACTTTGGGTGTTCAGCTTGAGAGAAGAAAGACTTCATGTTGAAAGGTATGTAAAAAGTGATAATTCCCAATAGCCACCTTGTGCAAATGAAGCAAGTATCCACTCTGGAAAGAAGAGAAGTCATTTCCTTGCAAGGAACTCAGGCTGTCTCAGTGTTGAGTATAGCATATATTGGTTAGCTATGCTCTGTCAGTGGCCTTGTGCCACATGTAAAGGCACAATGCCCACTCTGGACAGATGGGGAGAGGTGCTGGCATGGCAATAAGCCCAGGACAGGCACCCAAGGCTCAGATTTCTCTCCAGGAATGTTGAAACATCAACACATGGAGATCCTTGGTATCTGAGGCACACATATTTCTTGGCAACAATGAGGCTTCCTGCTGAATATCTTGGCATGGGCCACAAGGAAATTCAGTGGGTTTTCGTGGCTTCCATGGCTCTCCACACCACGGGAACACATATAATTTTTGCCATCGTTGCTGTATGCCTATAAACAGAAAAAGAACTGTATTTTGCAAATTAGACTTGCTTAAATAATAGATGAAGAACTGTTAAAATGCCATCGTAGCTTTCACAGACTATGACTCTTTTATTAGTTAATGGTTGGTTTATTCTGGTCAGAGAGAACCCTAGAAAGTGTGGTTTGGCATTCAGCGGAAACCATAAATGTCACCATTTAAAACTTTCCTCCTGTTCCTTCTCCTGTTTGAATCCTTAAAAAAAAAATGAAATACCTCTTTCCTCTTCAAGAAATGAGGATTTTGGGATCTTCCCATATGTACAAATAAAAGTGATTTTTAAAAAAACCCACTTTGAGACATTCCTTTATTTTATTTTTTCTGAAGGCAATTCTGTATGGTTTATTCCATTTATTTACTTTTTTTCATTAGGAATTACAGTGAAGGTTTTCTGTTTCATCCATTACAGCACAGTGTTTTTCACATTTGAATAGCTGCATCAATATGAATCCTTTATAAGAACCTTAAAAAACAAACTTTGCCAAGTCCCAGAATACAGAAGCTAATTCACAACCCTAGTACTCAGCTGCCTCATGAATAAGGGAGACTGTGTGGCTGACACTTTGAAGCTGTAGCTGTTAAACCATACAGAATATTTACCTCAATAAATCATTATAAGAAACTAAGGTACAATTATACCCACAGAGAAATAAAATTCAAAACACTGATTTATGTGGTTCAGTTGCCTGTTCTCTTTTCCATCATGTTTTGAATTTTATGCATGCTTGTCATCTTTGGCTGTTTCCATGCATCTTTAAACTAATGGGCCCTGCCTTTTTTTTTAACATTGCTCATTAGGGTTGTTATTTCACTTTTACATCTAGGAATGGTTTGCACAGGGTACAAAGTTTTGCATCGAAAGTTAACTGTACCTTAAGGTATAGGCCAGTAAATAAATACACTGAAAGTCTGGCGAAAGGAGCATTATTTATTTCGAGTTCTATAGCAGCTACACCATTTTTGATCATTTACGCTGAAATGCCAGGTTTGTTGAGGGTTGCATGTGGAAAACTCAAGCTTCCAAACCATGACGATCTGAAACAAAGAAGCTATATTGTGTTCAAATAATACTTTGATACTTTTGGAATACAAAGTCTATCAATAATAATGTGATGTTGTTGCAATAGACTATTATAGCAACATTATGTTATTAATTATCATTATCATCATCACCACTACCATCATCATCATCATCATCATCAAAAACAATGACAATTCTAATGATAACAATTGGCCCTTTAATGGCAACCAATAGATCCAGGGCAGGTTATGGAGAAATAAAAATACCATATGTATAAAAGATCTAAAACACTAATTAAAAATATAAAAGCACACGGACAATTTTCAGTTAAAAAAAAAAAAAACCAAACACTTCACAGTGCATGAAAGGGTGATAAAAGGTTAAGAAAGACTTTTCAAAGAATGTTAAGCCTGGAAAAACAGGAAAGCCTTCACCTGGCACCAGAATGATAGCACATTATTTATTTATTATTAAAATATTTATATCCCATCCTATATCAAAGATCTCAGGGTGGCTTAAAAAAATAGCAAAGTGAGTACCAAGTGACCTATTCTGGGAAGATCATGCCATTGACAAAGGACCATCACTTAAAGATGCTCTCCCTGATTTCCATGGATGCCTGGGAGGAAAGGGGACATGGGAGGTGGACTGATAGGGAGGAAAAGGTTCTCTAGCAGACCCCCATGTTCTAGGCTGTGAAGGAAAAGCAATCATCTAAAACAAAGACATGTTAAACCTAGCTTAGAAATGAACAGGGTCTTAGATGAGAAGATGTGAGCCCACATGGGACTTTATCAGACTAGCATCTAAAAACGCTGTAATTCCACTATTGAGGAAAGCAGAAAAATAGTGGCATGATTATAGTAATTATCACACATCACTGTAATCATGCAGTTACTACCACCATGGAATCATTGCATGACCACCACTAGCAGTTTAAGAACAGGATTTTACTGCTTTGATTTTGTATGGGTGAGATTTTGGCTGTTCTTGCAAGAAGACGCAACTTGTTTAAACACACCAAAAACACATAAATAACGGGGGGGGGGGGAATAACCAATAAACACTTAAACATAAAAATGTACCAAGAAAAGGTGACAGTTCATTAAAAGAGCATCCTATGTTCTTGTTGGGACAGGGGAGGGGGGAAAGGACAGCCCATTCATGGTGTTATTGTGATATTACAGTGGGACATGATTTTTGCATGCTGATACAAAAAGTGATATTGAGGGCTATTCACAGATTTTCCTATCAATGAAAAGTGACGAGTGCACCAATAGCTGCAACACTAAGAGCAATTCCATATGAGTTAATATTAGAAGACATAATTAGTTAACCTGTGTCAGTGTAAAAAGATATAAGGGAATCTTGTAGCCCCTTTGAGACTAATTTAGAAAAAAGAAATTCCGAGCATAAGCTTTTAGTGGACTCCAATCTACTTCATCAGAGATCTTCAGCTGATGAAGTGGGCTGGTGTCCACTAAAGCTTATGCTAGGACTTTCCTTTTCTCAGTCTCAGTAAGTCTTAAAGGCACTACAGGATTCCTTTATACCTTTTATCCAAATGAGTCACTTACATTAACAAAGACCGAAGGTGAGCTAAGGACATATGAGCCTCTCCCTCCTGTCTGCCCCATTTATGCCTTGTCCCCTTGTTGGAAAGACGGAGATTCTCCAAGCGTGTGTGTGAGAGAGACAGCCTACAGGTGTCTTCTTCTCTTCATGGCCTCCTGCCTGGTGCCTACCTATCATGCCCTGCAGGGCTGGCAAGATAGCTTAGGGGGCTTGCAACTCTCCAGGCTTTAGGGAAGACACTTCTGAGGATCCTGGCTCCAGCTGTGTAGAATGAAGTTCTTCAGGCTCCAAGTTCAGTGGCCTCAGGTTCAAGGTCAGGAGCTTGTATCATATTCCCCAGCCAGAAGCACTGCAGCCTTGGACTCAGCCATCTCCTCCTCCTCCTCCTTCTCATCTGATTCCAAGCTGGATGTAGGGCCATGCCCACAAGGCATTAATGACAACCACAGACTGTGCTCCTCTGTTCTTTAAAGATAACTGGTTAGTTGAACACCCTGGATGGATGAACAATCCACCAATGGCACTTTTGTCTCACCAGGACTGCGCTTCAGTTTATTGGACTTGATATAGTCCATCACATCTTTCAGGTACTTGTCCAGAACCTCTTCGACTTCACCCAACTCAAACATTAGGGATGGCTGAGCTCTGTGTCATCTGCAAATGACAAACACACTCCAAACAGACCTGTCACAAAGAACTATTCGTTTGGAGGGTTTATTGTGTGTGTGTTTTAAGAGGATGTATGTTTAGACATTATAGAAGAAAAAGAACTAGTGATAGAAATAAGTGATCCTCTGTGTAACTGTAGAACACAGTAAATCAATGAGGTGCAAATGAGCTGTATTATCTTTCAGACCACTCATATTCATATATGGAGTAGCTGAATCAATTTGTAATGCTACAGAAGTGGCCATGAAGGAGGAACTGAGAATTCAAGGACACACACACTGATATAATTGTACTTAAACTGTCTTAGTTGATGGTAATGGGAACAGATTATCTTTAGTACATATCTAGAAATAAATGGACTCTCTTGGTCACAGATCTAGAAAATCTCTCTCTCTCTCTCTCTCTCTCACTCACACACACACACATACACACAAGCAGAAACATAGTGAACCAACTATACATGAAAAAGGGGATCAGGCTGTCCCATGTCAAATCCACATTATTCCAGAGTGCTATAACCTGAATGAAACTAGGAAATACACCAATACACTGTGGGATATCACATGTGTCATTTGGAACAATTCATAGTAAATTGCATAATCCCAGAGAGCAAACACCCATCTGGATTTCCTATCACAAAGCAGATCTGACTGATCTCAGTTCAAGGCAGTCTGTTGAATTAGACAGAGCCTTGGCCTAATGCAGGAAATTAATTCTTATGCTGCTTATTGGAGACATGCCATTGGTGCACCAAAACCCCGGAGCAAGACTAGGTGAGAAATAAACTGTAGGTGAGGTATTCAAGTTTTTGTTGTCTTGATGACACTACAGATGGACTGCAGTCTACCTTCCATGGTCATGGGTGGGTGGGAGGCAGGCACATTTCTAGGTGGAGCATGAAAGCAATCAGTTGGAAAGAACACGTTTCCTTAGAAAGCAACATAAATTATAGACCACTACAGCAGTTCAGTAAGCACAAGGCAGGGTTGAAGATTGTGCATTATCCTTACTCCCCTGATGTAAATGGTTCCAACCCCCTCCTCCACAAACCAACACCAACCCACAACCCACGTAGGAAGCCAAATTTCTGCTAACTCATGAGCAAAGCCACTGTCAGAGATGGACAATTGGAAAACATAATTTGGAAAATCAGGTATTTGTTGTTGACACTTTTAATGGCCTTTCCTGGTTGGGAGAGCCAGATCCGCAGGTTCTTTGTTTTTATGCCCTGGCAGCTCTTGGTAGTCCCCTCACTGGCCTTTACACAATAGCAATGTGATTGTGACAGCATATGCAAAAAAAAAAAAAATCCCCAGGATTTCTGCCTATGTCATGACCTGACTGAAATATTAGATTGACCTGCAATTAGGCAGATCACACAAATTTAGTCCAATATGTATTGTTGAATTTTGTCTTATGACACGTCATGGAATGAAGTGCCATTTAGTAAAGATGATTGACTAGAGTGCTTCTTTGGACTTCAACATACTTGTTTTATGCATCTGAGGAACACCTTGGATTTGGCTTTTAAAATTCAGACTAGAACCCATTATGGATTACTGCCCCACTGTCATGCAAGCAACCATCTTTCACCTGGGTAGATGCAGGCTCTTCAGTGGCCTCACATATTAGCCTAATATATTTTAGAAGGGAGCAACAGGGAAAGTTGCATCATGAAACAGAGAGATAGGAAGGAGATATGGGAGAACAAAATGCTATAGAAAGCTATATTTCTCATGTTTTGATGGCTTCCTCTTCTTGGTGATGTATAAAGGAAACAAGTTCATGTTCTTCATAACTAACTAGAATAAATGTAGAAATGGGGAGGGGGAGAGATAAGCACAGTTTGCAAATTTGTGTTTTCTCCTCCTTTGAATAGTGGATCTATTGTACTAAATAGACAAATGTATCTTCATTTTGCTTCCAGGACTATGGTACTGGTAGCTCTCAGATGTGGGAGCATCTGTTCCACTAAGTCTTCATGTCAAGGACTGGGCTGCTCTTCCTGACCACTTGTATACTCTAGTGATTGCAGTGTGTCTGGATCTATGTATCTCAGCTAATGGACATTTCCTGACTAGCTGTGCCTACTTGGCAAGGGTATACAGCTCGGGTCCAAATTATCTAAAAGACTGTATCTCTCTACAAGCTCTTTCTCTTAAATAACAAGACTGTGTTTCTACCTTTCAGACAAATCAGGGAGAACTGACTGTGAACACTTGAGAGGTGACCTTGAACATGTCTGAACCTGCATGACAAACATCAACACTAGCCGTTCAGTTAATTGTCAGTAGTCGTTTAAGGCAGCTGTGTTGTCATGTGCTAGAAAAATGCTAAGTTTAAAAGTTGAGCAATGTGACTGACATTTTGCAGCAACTTGAGTGGACCCAAACCTTTTTCAAAAAATCATCACTTGAGATGAAACCTGGATCGTCCAGTATGATCCAGAGACAAAACAACAGTCAGTGCCCTGGAAAACACCATCATCACCAAGAATGAAAAAAGCACATCAAAGCAAGTCCACGTTCAAAGCCATGCTCTTTTTTTTTTTTACATCAAAGGTGTAATTTTGGCAGAAGTTTCTAGAAGGCAGAACAGTAAACCAGCATTATTATAAGGAAGTTTTGACAAAGCTGAGAGAAAGAGTCAGGAATAAAAGGCCAGAACTATGGGGAAATGGTTTCATTCTTCATCAAGACAATGCACCTGCTCACACAGCACTTGCTATGAAGCAGTTTTTGGCTGATAAACGCATTACTACACTTGAACATCCTCCATATTCACCTGATTTGGCAGCATGTGACTTCTTTTCTCTAAAGTGAAATCACTGCTTAAAGGAACACGTTTTGAGTCAATTGATGCAGTAAAGAAGAAAACAGCAGATGTGTTGACACCTGACAGAAACTGATCTGCTCCATGCCTTTGACCAGTGGAAAACATGGCTGCATCAGTGCGTGAGTGTGAAGGGGAAGTTTACTGAAGGGGACAAGCATTAGATTTGTAATACATATAATAAAGATGGGTTATTGTATCAGTCTTGTTATTTAATAGACAGACCTCATATACGAGCCTGCCCAAGTTTTAAGATCTTTGGAGGAAGTCTTTCTCTCACTCTCACCACCATCTCAGGGGTGTATGATGAGGACCTGGGAGACAACCTTCTCAACGGCTGCTCCCTGATTGTGGAATTACCTCCTGTGGGAGGTTCAGTTGGCCCCCTCTCTCCTTTGCTTTTGCTGGTAGGCTGAGAACTTTTTATTCAGGCAGGCCTTTAGCTGAAAATCTATGTAACAGAAAGGGTTTCTGGTGGTTTTTTTTTTTCTTTTCAAAAATCGTGATTGGTGTTTTTATATATTTTTAATCTTGTTTTTAATTGTACTGTTATTTAATTCCTTTTAAACTTTTGTTTAAATAACATCTTAATTGTATTTTGTTTTTTAAATGATGTAGGCTAACTTGCATCCACCTTGGGATAAGGGGAAGAGGCTTCAGCCAAAACTTCAGCATCAGCTGCCGAGCTGAAAGCAATCAAACATCTTTGCACTTTGTCTTTCAGCTACAAAATTATAACACTGAAGGCAAGAGGTTCTTGAGTTTTCAGAAGAAATAGGAGTAACATTTGATGCTAGGAAACTTCAGTATGTCCATGAGGCCAAATAATGCAAGTAATCCAAATATTTTAAAGTGTGTATTTACAGGGTGGACAGAGTGTTGATTTTCAGATGTTCCTAGACTGGACCAGTGTAGCCTGTGAGGAAGAATACTGAGATCTGCCATCCATGGTGAACTTCATGGTTCCCACCCCAACACACATTATTGTCTTTTATCCTTACACCAACCCTGCAAAGAAGTATCCTCATATTGCACAGAGCTTGGGTTAAGTCCCTTTTTTGGACTATAGGTCTTAGAATCCCAGCCAAGCATGACTGCTAGCCATGCTAGCTGTAGGATTCTGAAAGATTCTAAACAATGGCACCTGAGAACAAGAGTCACAACATTCCATCAAGGCATAGGTGCAGTAGCACAACCAAGTTACCAGTCAGAAAGTCTCCAGTCTGACTCACCCTCTGCCATGAACTCATGAGACAGCCTTGGGCAAGTCATTCTTTCTCTTAGAGGTCTTCAAGGACAGTAGGCTTCTCCCACGTACACTCAGGACTTTATCAGATGTGGCAAAAACCACGTCATAAGGATGCAGCAATAACACAAAAGGATGAAATTATCAGACGATGACATCATTCAGCTGTTCCCGCTGTGTAGCATGGGCGTGAATGAGGCATTACTTTTTATTGATGCAGTGGGAATGGCTGAATGATGAGGGCGTCTAATAATTTTGACCTTTGTGTTTTTGTCACATCTTAAATGACACAATTTTTTTGGTAGTATTTACTTCATCTGATAAAGTTCTCAAATGACACTGTGCAGCTATTTTGTCTTTTCTTCCATAATAGATTTTCTCAGGTAAGAAAAAAGATGGAAGAAAAAGCAGATACACAGATCTGTGCAGGTTTGGTTCCGGGGCCCTGCATAGATACCAAAAAACATGGAAGATCATGTCCCATATTATTAAATTGTGGCAACATGAATGCGGACGCTTCAGCACATCCGCATTCATGTTGCCGCCATTTTATAATATTGGGTGTGCCAATCCACGGTCAGTTGAATTTGTGGATTTGGAGCCTGTGGATCTGGAATGCCCACTGTACATATAAAGGCCCATGAATGATGCAGTGTGATATTGCACACTAAAGGCATCTGTAAGCACCTTCAGGCTCAGTCCTCCCATCTGCCATATCACAGCTTGGGAAATTCACTTGACTGGACCATAGTTCTCAAAATCCCAGCTGACCTGACCACTGACCATGTTAGCTGAAGGATTCTGGGAATTTTTCACATGCATCTTGACAGGAATGTTATAGCCTTTATTCTCAGGGGTACCATTTTAGGATAGTTTGTTCTGACACATTTCAGCTCTCATGTGATTGTGATTGGAAGTACTGTACATATATTCTTGCTAAACCGCACGTTCGGCACACTAAAGGACTCCTGTTATACATTAAATGGCTCTGTGTATTAGGTATTCATGCCAAAGGTGCAAATCCCTTTGCTTTAGAAAAGAGCGCTATTTGTCCTAGGTGGATAAGGTTGCTTTAGTTATTATGAATCATCACAAATAAAACATTCTTAAAAGAAATTATTTCTTCACAATTTCCCCCTTAGCAACTCTAAGAGCTTTTGGAATTTGCTGGGTTTTGCATGCGTGCGCACGTACACACCCACACCATCTCTTATGTCTTCCCACTGAAATCCGAAATGGCATCCCAGTCTGTGATCTACTTTTTACTCCCTCACACTAAAAAAAAAAATTAATGGGGGAATTTAGGGACTGCAGGGTCTGGCTCCCCCAAAAAGAATTTTCACACAGCAATGAAAACATCTGAAAAAACATTATTTTTGAGGTTTCCATATAAAACCGAAAAATGAAATGGTGCCAGCTATTTTACTGCAGTTTGGGAATATTCCAGTGACTACATATAGTACTGTTTACTTTTTCCAGCAATGGTGCTTGAAAATCTAGTTAACTTTTTAAAATGAATTTTAGCAAACAGAGCCATATAACATGAATCACAGTGCTCAGTACTTCTCTTCTAGAAAAAGAGATGTAGGGCATAGGGACTCACATCTGTTCTGAAATATGCTGTCTAAACCTGTAGCCCTTCTTCCTAATCTGTTTTGTGCCAGGACTCTCAATACTTACTTAGTGGAAATAGAAATGCACTCTGCACCTGCTCAGGAACATTTTGTTCTTACTTCGAATGTTCTGGAATTCAGCCTTAGCACTGAAACAAGCTAGAGGTACTCAGAGGCCAAATCCACATAACACAAATAATCAAGTTTGAAGGTGGAGTATTTGCTATGGCTCCTTCCTATGGAATCCTGGGATATGTAGTTTAGTGAGGTACCAGCTCTCTTTGGCAGAGATGGCTAAAGGCCTTGTGAAACTACAAATCCCAGGATTCCATAGGAAGGAGCCATGGCAAATAATCTACTTTCAAATTGGATTATTTGTATAGTGTGGATTTGGTCAGAGAGCTTAGAAAAGTTCCCTTTTGGACTACAACTCCCAGAAGTTGGAATATATATATATATATATATATATATGACTATAATCCTTAGAATTTTGGGAATCGTAGTCTTAAAAAGTAATTTTTCCAAGCTCTGGCAGAGCCCCAGAAGAAATAGACCCCTGTCTGTTCAGTAGCCTCACGGCATTCTGAATTGGAAATTAAAAACTGGAAGAGATTGTTTGTGTATTAGTTTGCAGCCATATGCTATTCACCTACACCCAGTTATTTTCTTTCCGCTAAAATCCTGATCACAACTAACAATGCAGCCTCACAAGGTCTCCCGCTGCTGCTGATTAGAGAGAACCCCATTTCCTGCCCCCCTTAACATGTGCAACTCCCTCATTTTCACTGCCCTGTGGAGATAAATAATGTATATTTATATGAAAATATCAGGAGCAGGATCCCTTAAATAGTGTTTGCAAAAATCAAACCTCTCTTCAAATCAAAATGAGGCACCTCTATTAATTTGGAGAGAGGGAAGAAGAAAAAGTCAAGGTCTCCATGAAAAGCCCTTTGAAAAGTGTTAGATCCCCATCCTTGAAAAGGTACATTATGTTTAATATATATAGCTGGGAATATATTTCTAAGAAACAAACAGCCTTGAGGCTATACTAGGGAAAAGGAGGGAGTTCTTTAAGGAGGAGACTATAAAATTAAAAAATTGGCAAGGCTTGATCTGTTTTGCTTGCTAGGCCCAAGTCATTAAATTGGGTAATGTAGAAAAACAATTATTTGCATCTTAATTATCTGAAACTTCTTTATATTCCAAAGCACATTCCACAGAAGCTGTGAACGCCTCGGGATCCTTTGTACAGCCAGCAGTGGGAAGTCTGCCCAAACAGACTGTACTGCCAGGCAATGAGAATCTTTTCCTTGTGTCCGGGGTGGCAGCCATTTCAGGACTGGCCCTCCACTCCCTCCCCTCAATTACTTTGCAAAGGATAATGCCCAGAATTCATCACACATTCCCTAATCCTAATAAACAAAGGTTTAAATAAATAGCATTGCTATTTTCTGTGAAGTTTGGGTCATTCACCCCAAGTTCCCAATAGGATTTAAAAAAAAGATTATCAGTGTGAGTGGGATGAGAATCATGCCACCATCCAGAGTTGGACTGCAGCTACGACAAGCCCTTGCCAGTGTAGACAATGGGTAGGAATGCTGGGAGTTGCAGTCCAACAATGTCTGGAAGGCCATGTGATTCCCACCCTTACTGGATATAAACCAAAGTGGTGTACTGTAAGGACTGAGAAACTGTGGCCCTCCAGGTGTTGATGAACTCCTGTTTCTGTTATCCCTCACCATTGGTCATGCTAGGAGGGGCTGATGGGAATTAGAGTTCAGCAATATCAAGAATGTCACTGGTTTCCCAGCCTTGGTGCAGTGGGTTGCCTGGGGACATAGCCTGCAATCTGGTACAGTGATATCTGAGAGTAAGGCCCCTTGGATTTTATGGCCTAAATGCTAGTGGTAGTTTCAACCAAAGTAGACCCATTGAATAAATGGTCGAATGGTGAGTGAACATTTACATGTTTTCCATCAATTCAACAGGTCACTTGGGTTGGGACTACAAATAGGATTCAAGAGATCTGGAGAAAATAACAGTTTAGATAATATTGGCTTGCTATTTTTTTTTTTAATTTCATGGGTTGTTGACAAAGTATGCCAATTTTTCTACATCAGAAACCTACATATATCTTAAAAGTCAACAGAATGAAATTTTCACAGTTGTGTGCTTCCTATATAGCACAAGCCATTTCTGTAGCATTATGGTACAATAATTGAGTCACAAATGGGGATTTAGCAGTTATGAAGTTGTATTAGGTCTAGATTAAACTAGTGGTCCACTTTGCTCAGAACCTGGTATATCTGACAACACGTTTGGGCAGTCACAAGTACAATCCACTTTTTAAATTCAGCTGAGACTGTCTCTGGAAATAGAAACTGCAACTCTGATTCTGCTGCTCCAGAGATTGGAACACGGAGCAATGGATGCAAGCTCGAGGAACAGAGATTCCACCTCAACATTAGGAGGAACTTTTTGACAGTAAGAGCTGTTCGGCAGTGGAACACACTCCCTCGGAGCGTGGTGGGGTCTCCTTCCTTGGAGGTCTTTAAACAGAGGCTGGATGGCCATCAGTCAGAGATGCTTTGATTAAGATTTCGTGAGTGGCAGGGGGTTGGACTGGATGGCCCTCGTGGTCTCTTCCAACTCTACAATTCTATGATTCTATGATTCTAAGCCAATGGGACTTATTTCAGACTAGCATTGCACAGGGTTGCACTATTTGGGAAGATGCACGCCCATATCCCGTTGGGTGTGTGTGCAGTGCTCTCCCAGCCTAGCCAATAAGGGATGTATGGGATAATACAAACAGTGATAAATGCTTGCTTATTGAAGGAAAATTGGTATGCAGCTATGATTACATATATATTTCCCTTACTGTGTATCTCTCTTTTCCCACCAAACCAAAACCCTGATTTTGATTCTCCGGCTTGCTTTGGCTGCAATCCCATACATAGTTACCTGGGAGTAAGGCCTGTTGAATACAGTGGGACTGAATTCTGAGGAACTGTGCATAGAACTGCTCTTTCATCTCTAATTAAAGACTCTGCTTAAACTCAGGCACACATAACTGTAACAATATAGTTTTGCATACTATTTGGCTATCCTTATTAAAGACAACAATACATAGTGTTGTTAGCATGTTAGAAAAAAATTAATTAAGTAATTTTGTTGGGATCTCATCTTTAAAGTCAATTTTTAATATGAGGGGGGCATGAGTAACTACAGCAAATCTTTCATTACACTTAAGCCTCTATGCAGAGCTTGGGAAAGTTACTTTTCATACTACTGCTGCCATAATCCCCCAGATAGTATGGCCACTAGCTATGCTTGCTGAGGGATTTTGAGAGCTGCTATCCAAAGAAGTAACTTTTCCAAGCCTGCCCCTTGCCTGCACTTGGTATACATATACCTTTTTGTAAAGCTATTACTTCCACATTTGAAAGAGAAAGTTTGGCCAGTGTGATGTAATAGACAGAATGAAAAGCCACATGATCTAGTGGCTGGACTTGGAGTTGGCACTCAGGAGTTCTGTCTTATACATGGCCATAAACCTAAACAGTGTAGTCTACTGGGAGGGGTGACCACCACACTGGAACACAGGAACAGAATTCACAACGACCTAGATAAACTAGAAATGTGGGAAGAACTTAATAAAATGGAATTCAATAGAGACAAATGCAAAGGTTTACATTTAGGCCACAAAAACCAAATGCACAAGTATACAGTAGGGGATACATGGCTCAGTTGTACGACGTGTGAAAAGGACCTTGGAATTATTGTTGATCCTGAGTTGAACATGAGCCAGCAGTGTGATGCTACAGCAAAAAAAGTGAATGGTATTTTAGCCTGCATTAATAGAAGCATAGTTTCTAAGTCAAGGGAAGCAATGGTCCCACTATATTCTGCACTGGTAAGGCCCATCTGAAGTGCTGTATTCATGGGCTCCTCGTTTTAAGACTACTGTACAGACAAGTTGGAGCAGGTTCAGAGAAGGGGAATGAGGATGATAAGACGTATGGGGAACAAAACATATGAGGAAAGGCTGAAGAAACGGCTTCGTCGGATTGGTAAAAACTTCAAGGGTTGTCACAAAGAGGAGGGGGTAGAACCAGGTTTAATAGTTTGAAGTTACAGGAGGGTAGATTTCAATTGAACTTCAGAAGGAACTTCTTGACAGTAAGAGCAGTTCTGCAACAGAACCAATTGCCTAGAGAGGTGGTGGTGTCTTTTTTTCTGGATGTCTTCAAAAAGAGGCTAGACAGCTACCTGCTGAGGATGGTTTAGCTGGAGATCCTCCATTGAACAGGGGGTTGGACTAGACGGCCCATGACACCCCAACTCTATGATTTTATTATTCTATTACTGCAACTAATTTACCTCTTAATCCTCTTCGCTATGAGCCTTAAAATAAGATCACACACACCCCTCCTTGTAGACACAGAAATTGCAGGATACAAACGTGATCAATAAATAAGATGAGGTTCATTCTAGCAAGACCCATTTGCCCTGGAAGGGCCATTAGAAAGCTGATTTTTCTTTTCCATGAATGGATATGGAGCAGCCCATTCCAAGGATGATGTTCCAGAAGAGGCATCATTTTCCCTTTATCCTTATGTGTCCGGATCAGCTGCTTTCACCCTTCTCAGCAGCTGTCCAGAGTAATTAAGGAGCTGATCTAGTTCTCCTCTTTAGTATTAAAAGATGTTGTGATTTTATCTTAGGACATTGGGCTATGTTTATTTTACTTAGAAATGGTGAAGTTGTAGAAAACAATAACCATTCAGATTGCAAAAAACAAGGTTTCTGCAATTCCCATTACAGAACTTTGTACTAACAAAAAGAAAAGAGAGAGAATCATATAGCCTGTAAGCTTAAATGCACTTTTTTTTTTTTTTTTTTACAAGTAAGCACTATTTAGATCTTGGATTTACAAACTAAAATTGAGCAGCCCCCATCTGAAATGAAGACTAAGCAACCCATACAAGGGTTGCATCAGCTTTCATTACTACTGTCTTTAGAGTTACATTTTACAAAACGAAAACAAAACCAGCTAGAGATGAGGGAAATATGTAAGACAAATGTATTTATTTAGTACTTTCAGGAATTGCTTCCTCCCCTTAACAAGAAGTGGAATAAAATACCAAGTTTATTTCCTCGGGCTCTCCACTGTGGGAATGACAAGGAGTGAAAGATGAAATACTGTGCCTGCCCAGTCCTGGATGCAGTCTGACCCAGGTTCCTCTGGATATTCCTCCTAAGTGTGTCCCTCTCTATTCCCCATCAGACTGCAGTCCCAAATCTGTGATGATTCTACTGTGGGATTATGTCATGATTAGCCATCATTTCCTATCTGTCTATGAGAACCATGCACACTGTATCTCTGTGGGGGTGGGTGTTCTGAGTTAAATACAAATATTGAAAGGAGCGTGAAGGCCCTTTAACACTGCACAATAATAGTGCTATGATTGCACTTTTTAAACTGCCATGGTTCTGTCCTAAGGAATCCTGGGACTGAGAGTTTAGGGACAGGTATTCAGAATTCTCAGCCAGAGAACTCTACTGCTCCACCAAATTGGAAACCCCAGGATTCCTTAGGATGGAACCATTGCAGTCAAAGTTAAATCACAGCACTATCATTGTGTAGTTCTTTCCTAGGAAGGCATATTCACTTTTATCTTTGTCTTTGTTGGAGATGATAGAGGCAGGTAGCAGGGCGGTTCCTTGGGTTCTGGGTGACCCCACAGAAAAGCAACTTGCTTTTCCCCCTCAGGTTCTATATAAGCAAATAATATGGGGATGCTTCACAGATTTGCCCAGTCTAAAATTAGCATATGCATTATGGTGTAAGCACAGTAATAGAGATTCTATCTAAACATTAGAAAACTTCCTGATGGTAAGAGCTGTTCAGCAGTGAAACACATTGCCTTGGAGTGTGGTGGAGTCTCCTTCTTTGGAGGTTTTTAAACAGAGGCTGGATGGATTTTCCTTGGTTTTTTTCCGGGCTGTGAGGCTGTATTCTGGAAGAGTTTACTTCTGACATTTCGCCTGTATCTGTGGCTGGCATCTTCAGAGAATGGTTGGGTAGGAGTGTGTGTGGAGTTTATATATTGTGAACTCCTGTTGGGGAGTTGAATGGTTAGTTTCTGGGTGTAGAAATGCATCTGTTGGGAATGCTTTGATTGGGTATTCCTGCATTGCACGGGGTTGGACTAGATGACCCTTGTGGTCTCTTCCAACTCTGATTCTATGACTGTGCCCCATGTTAATCAGGCACATGTGGACAATGCACGTGAGTTACCTGATCTGTAAATCTTTCCACACCATAGAGATTATTCACTTCTTTGTCCAATCCCAAATGGGTATTTACACATACACATCTGTTATAAGCAGGGCTTGGAAAAGTTACTTTTTTGACTACACATCTTGGACTCTCCCAGGGAACATGGGCAGTGAACATGCAATAGATATAAGAAAATGCAGGCTGCTACTGCTCACATGTCAGGATACATCTTTAACTGTAACTTTATATATAATTAAATTATAACTATAATGTATTGCCATGGTCCATCACAACTGACTACACAGAAAACAAATCAGAAAATATACATGAAAAATATGAAGTACATATCTATCTTAACACATCGTTTATATTTCTCAAACAACAAGCTTGTTTTGAGCACATTTGCACAACTTAGATTTAAAGGTTTTTTTAAATGTGCAGCAATGGTGGCAACTTGTGGAGAATAAAAATGTGAGTAATTCACTCACAGCCACCATCTTCATTCAAAGGCGTGCCTCCATGTGAACTTCAAACACAGATAACTTCACATACCAGCAATCTTGACAAAAAACTGTGGAGACAAATGGATGCTGCTACAATTTTGTGTTAATGCACAGCAATCCACATTATACTTGCCCTTTCATATTCACTGGGGTTTGGTTCCAGGACCCCCATGGATACCCAAATCCGTGAATACTTAAGTCCCATTATATGCAATGGCATAGCAAAATGGTGTCCCTTATATAAGATGGCAAAATCAAGGATTGCTTTTTGGGTTATTATTTTTTAAAGAATATTTTCAAGCTGTGAATACTTAAATCCATGGATACCAAATCCGTGGATATGGAGAGACAACTGTATATTGCCTTGTCTAGATGAGTCCCTGGAGCTGAAACAATGGAGAGCTGCTACCAGTCAGTGTGTACCACATGTGGGCAACCCGTCACCAAGTGGCCACATTACATCCTCAGAGGCTTTTGCATGGCCTCTGTGGTGCCCAAATTGCACTGAGCTACCACTGCTGCCAATGCCAAATCAAAGCCCTTTGTTCAGCTGCTTGGCAGGCTAGAATGGGGACATAATAATGATGGGAAGAGTGTTGCATGGGAGTTATCTTGGGATCCTTTCACACTACACTGTTAGAACACTGTGATTCTGCTTTAACTGCCATGGGTGTATCCTATGGAATCCTGGGGTTTGTAGTCTGGTGAGGCAGTAGAGTTCTCTGGCTGGGCGTTCTAAAGGTCTCTCCCTAAACTACAAACTCCAGCAATCCATAGGGTGGAGGCAAGGTATTTAAAGTGGAATCATGGTACTATAATGGCATAGTATGAAAGAGTTGCAGGATAACTCTCTTGCATCAGAATCAGCTGGGAGCTTCTAGTTGTCATCTCCCAAAGTAACATTTTTCCAAGGTGTACAATCTAGAGAGCAAGTGGCAAGATGACCCATGAGAAGGGTTAGCTGTTGCCTTCCCACATAGAATCCAGAATGTGTATGTCTTTAACTATAAATGGGGTGGGAAATTTGTGTTTAATTGGGTTGAGATGAGGAGGATGTAAGACCACCCCCATAGCCCGAGCCAATGTGGCCTTGGAAGAGCAAAACATTTGCCCACCACCAGGGTATACAATACTGAACTAGAGGAACAGTTCTGGAAGACTAGAACTTCCTGCGCCAACTTCTTTAATCATTAAAAAATGAGGACTCTTAGAAGAATGGCTAGACAGGTTGGAGACCAGGTTAAAATCTCTGCATAGCCATGATATCCTGCTCCCCCCCCAATCATAGAATCATAGAGTTGGAAGAGACCACAGATGGCCATCCAGCCTCTGCTTTAAAACCTCCAAAGAAGGAGACTCCACCACAGTCCAAGGCAGTGCATTCCACCCTCCCCCACTGTTGTTGTTATGTGCCTTCAAGTCAACTCATGGTGACCCTATCACAGGGTTTTCTTTGCAATACTTATTCAGATATTTAGCACTGCCCTTCTCTGAAGCTGAGAGAGTGTGATTTGCCCAAGTTCGCCCAATGGGTTTCCATGGCTGAGTGAGATTGAAACCCTGGTTTCCCAGAGTCCAACACTCAAACCCTTACATCACACTGTCTCTCTTCTTGACTGTACCCATTCTCAAATTTGTTCAGGAAAGAACAATGGGGAAATACAAGTATATGTGTAAATTAATGGGAACCATCATGTGTCATTATTCTAGTACACTGGGTTGAATACCCACCTCACACTTTTTGTGCAAATGTTTTAGGTTGATTCTTGTGCCCACAGGAATCAGGTAAGTTGAATTCACCTTCACTGAGGTTCAATGAATAATGAATTTAAGACACATCATATGAGCAAAAGTACATGTACATGGATGTGACAATAATAATTCTATGAAAACAATAATTAACATGTGCACTGAGCTTCCATCCCTCCCCCCCCCCGCAATGCTAACACTGAGTAAACTAACAGCTAGTATAATTGTTTTGTATGGCATCATGCAAGGCAGTATTATCCTGAAGACAATCAGGCACTGCAAAGGTGTAGAACTGAATGTAAGCTTCATTTTTATAAGCAGCTGGCACTTGGGATTCAAATAAAAACCAGTCCGTCCCCCCTCTCACCACCATCACTGCCCTATGTTTGAAAAAGAAACATGGCACTCAGATTGCTGCTAACATGCAGATCTTGGGCTGCCGTTTGCCTTGCTAAGAAGTCCTTGTCCTTATGAATGTGCATTATGAGTGCATTGTGCGCAATCCTGGTATGCAAATATGGAGCATTCAGAGAAGTGAAATCATTCTGTGTTATTATTATCTTTGTAAATTACATCTTAAGAGTTGGCTCTCTTTCTGTGTGTGTGTGTGTGTGTGTGTGTGCGCGTGTGCATGTTTTGGAAGACTTTATGATGGCATTTTAGTCTCTGCCATGTAGCACAAAGTGTTTCTTTCATTATTAACAATAACTGAGCCAATGAAAATGCTTTTAAAAATATACCAGACAAGCAGTTATCCTCTTCGACATCCACAAATGATATTTTAGCATCTTATAAACCAGCATATAAAATAGCTTTGTAAACATCTGCTTTTCATTGTTGTCAGGAAAAAAATAGAGATTTAAATGCTGCTTTTGTAGTGCTCTCTAATCCTGTGAAACAGAAAGCCCTTGATTCTCTGCAGTTCTCTTTTCCAGAGATTTAGTTTTTAAAATTTTATTTACTATTGTAAGTATTGTGGGGTTTTTTTTCTTCAGCTGAAATGTTAATTCTCACTTATTTGTGGGTTTTTCCTTATTGACATTTAAGATTTTAAAAAAATACAAAAATTTCTTTGGCAGCTCTGTGAAAAAGGTATTCAACTAATGTAGAATTTCACGTATTTCTTGAGAACTTTAACATACAATGACTTTAACTGAAAGGATTTGTTATTATTATTTTGGTACTATGGAATGGATTATCTCATCATAGGCTTGCCATATGTTGAAGTCAATTTGATGGCAATTAACAACAACTATGGAATTGTGGAGGGGGGGGGATGGAGAGGTTAATGAAGTGCTAATAACAATTCAAAAACTTGCAAAAATGTTACATATAATTTAAATGTTCTATATAATGTTCTTTATAATGTTATTAACCACTGTTACATTTTAAGTATAGGAAGCCTACAACTGAAACTGATAAGTAAATGCAGGGATGGAAAATTTCAACACATGTTTATTATATTTATGTAGCAAAAGTCAAAATTTGGAAAATAACCTTCTAGGGCATTATACTATTTTGTTTCAATCAACATTTTCATGCTTCTGTTAGTCACACACACACACACACACACACACACACACACCGCTTTCCTCATCATCAATGCCAGTGTGTACCTGGCAACAGTCCATTTGAAGTTCTGTTCAAATCACACAGTGGCAGCATTATAGAAATGAACAGAAAACAGTCTATTCACAAAAGTATTCTGCTATGTAAAAACTATATTATTCTTACCCTAGATTTACCATCTTCTCTCTCTCTCTCTCTCTCAATCTCTCCCAGTCACAGGAAAAAATGTTCACAATATATGGATGGTGTCTTGACACATATAGATTTGAGTTGTTGTTACTACTACTGCTACTACCGTTAAATATTTTTCTGACTTTACATGTTTGCACCACCACCCCCAACACACACACATACAAACACATATGAATGACCTGGCTCACTGCGCATTAGCCATTTCCGTCATTTACAACCACTCAATTAAACATTTTCTCTCTGTCTATTTGGATTTTAAGCTCTTTGAACTAGAAATCCACCCAACTGTAAGTCAACTTAGAATTTTAACACAGTATAATATCATATTGTTAGTTTATACCCTACTAGACATTTGAGACTTACTGCTAGGCTTATTTTATCTCATTGCCCTCATTTGTCGCTTATCCAGCTTATTTTATTAACTACTGTCAACATAAACCTTGTTGCTGCCTTTAAAATGTAATTAAAAAGCAGTTTTAACAGCAACCATATGACGACAGCAATGATCTCTAAGACTTGGAAAGTGCAGCATGAGATGTGTATTAAGATACAGTCCAGTTATTCTGTAATAGTGCTGGTTTAGGGCAGGGTGCAGATCACAGAAAGCTCACTCTAAAGGCATTCATCTGGAGGTAACTGAATGCAAAAGTGGATTCCAGAATTGCAAACTTTTAAAAACATTTATAGCAGTACTCCCCAAACACAAATTCCAAACCATCTCTTCCATTGCATTTATTGATTTTGACTCTGGATTAATGCAACTACGTACTAATAAAGAAAGTCTTCCATTATAGAAAGTACACCAGTAAAGTAGAGTACTGTACTATAAAATTTAGTATACTAAAGAACTATTAACAAAAGTTTTAATATTGTTTAGGTTTGCTTGCCTATTAAACTGGGACTACAGGCTGTTTCCAAAACACTTCACTGCTAGGAGAGAGAGCCCATAGGGTAAAATCATGTTTCTCTATCATATAAGTGTGAAGTGACTTACTGTTAAAAGGCCTCATGCTTATTTTACAAATACAAATAACCCCCCTCAACACACACACATATTAAAGACTATTTGTATAAAAGCCAGATGACCTTTAGGATGCCTTATGTCAAGTCATTGCATAATTCAGAACAGAGAAAATTATATCTGATTATGATATTTAAGAATGTATTTTTTAATTTTTGCTGCTGCAATAAAGTATGTTCTTTCTTTGCAATGTTTGAACTTCTTTTTTAGAACTTAAGGGCTATATCTCATGTTCTCATTTGGTAATTATTTTTCTCAGCAAAATTTTGTTTTCTCTTTGTACATGCACTGTTATACTACCAACACAGAAAAACAAAGAATAAAGGATTTTTTTTAAAAAAAAGATCTGGTTTTATTGTAAAAGCTCCATTATACTTTTCAAAGCTTCCCCACCCCGTGATATAATGGAAAATTTTTCAGTTGAGGGAAAATGCAATTATGCTTTTGGCTGAAATATGGTCAAATATCAGGGTAAATGTTAGATAAGTTTTGAAATGTTTTGAAGAACCATCCTTTGCATACCTAAAATTTAGATGTAAATCCCATTGATTTCAGTGGGACATATCCCCAATTAATTTGGAATGAACCTCACTCATTTTAACACCTACTTTGCCTGTAAAAGAATACTGGTTGATATCTCTAATTACGCTATGTCATCCTTTACCTTGAAGATCATACATTGTGACTATGACTGCCTGACTCCCTGCAGTTTGCCTTTTTCCTTCTGCAAATTCCTAAAAAATATCATTCTTATATCCATTTGCAAAGAATGATCACTATTACACCCTATACGTGATAAAAATGGGGAGGGAAGAAAACCACAGCTTGGAAAAGTTACTTTTTGACTACAACTCCCTGACTCCCCTAGCCCAGCAAGAACACCCCCCCCCCGCAAGCTTTGATGTTTAACCTTTCCAAACTCTGGGAAACGTTACAGTACTTCTAAGAATATACAGTAACTGCTGTCCCATTTAGGGTGATGCATTGTGGCACTAAAGTCATGTTAAAGCAGGCTTAAAATTGAAAGTATGGCTTTGCTTCCTTTTTATTGATTTAAATAGAGTTAGACTGCACTGCCTGATTAATACAGCCTTACCTCCCTCAGGAATAAAAGATCATGACATCAGCCTTCAAAATCTGCCCCATTAAACAATATTTTTAAATTGCACAGTGCAGTGTTTCTTTTATGGCTTAAGAATTTGTATTTATTTATTTATTGTTGGAAAACTGGAATCAGCACATAGAAAGGATGCAGAAAGCTGTCACTTATAACAATTCCCTTCAGGCATCCACAGGCAAGTGGCTCAGACCTCCATCTACCAAACCCTACTGAAATGGTGTAATATATTTCTTGCACCCTTATGTTTGATTGTTCCAGTGGGGCTTGTGCCAGGCACACTTTCCCGTGTGTGTTCTAATTTTAGTGTGGGTGCGTTCCTTCACCACATGGATGTGCATACAACATCAGAGAGTTTTATACTAGCCACGCTTGTTTCTGACATCATAGCGTATTAGTACTTTTCATTATCTATAACCAATTATCTTTTCCTGGCTCTGTATCCATCTCAACATAGCTGTAGTTTAGTGAATTAAAAAAAAATCACTGCCCAAGGGCAAATACTATATCAGTAGATTTTAGGAATCTCTGTCTTCATAATTCAGCCAGTTAACTAAGTAAAATAATTTCATTTGCTTGACCATTGGCCTTAACTAAACGAGTGTGACAGCCTCCCCCCACAAGGCATACCCTTTGCCAGCAGTCCATACCTACATAAAATCAATGGAAACTGGACCATTGATTTCCCTGGGTTACTGATAGCAGTCTGTGTGCCACTATTTCTCAAGGTGATAAGCACTTTGTATTTTCACAGATCATTTGGGAGAAATGGTGATTAATTTGCACAGGAGTTGTAACCAGCACAAATAAGGAAAGAGAACACTAACAGATATATCTTTTATATATTGGAAGAGAGCTTGTAAAAGTTACCTTTTTAGACTAGAACTCCCAGAATTTCTCAATCAGCAGGCCCTCCTAAACTCCTGATTTGTTTTATAATTCCATTATTAAAAAGAAAAGGGGGAAATCATGCATCCCAGTGTTATCCTTGAAACAGAAATCAGTTCCATGGGATCAGTAGGCTGTGTCTTTTTTTGTGGGTTTTACTAGAGGCACTGGGTTAAGGGGGTGAAAGAGAATGCAAAATTCTTAAAGAGTTCTCAAATCACATACTATATAGCAACTAAGGATATTTACAGCTAGTTTAAGAAGAGTGTCCAAAAGCACATTTTCTTTCAGTGTAGTATCTAGAAACATCTAGGTAGCAATGACTGTGACTATTGAGAATGGAAGGGGACTGATTCTATTTTCAATTGCTGAAATCCCACTTTCCTTACTCACCAAATTACACATCCCATCTTCCACTTTCTGTACTATTCATTCCCCTTCACCCAGTATTTATTTACAGATCAGGTAGTTGATCCATTTGTATTTCTCTCTCTCTCTCTCTCTCTCTCTCATATAATGAAGAAGACAAATAAATATATATTTATGGAGAGCAGGGGGTTTGACTAGTCTCCCATCTGCAGAAACAGGTTGTCTGTGTAGTAAAAATGAATTTCATCAGCGCTGTCTATGCACAATCCTAAATATACACTGGACTGACTATGTGACTTATGTTGCTGTCCTCGAGCAAGCAGGGATCACCAGTATTGAGGTCATGATATTGAGAACACAGCTGCGCTGGGCAGGGCACGTTTCTAGGATGGAGGACCATCGCCTCCCAAAAATACTACTCTACGGTGAACTCGCCACGGGTCAGCGTAAGAAGGGCGCTCCAAAAAAGCGATACAAAGACTCCATGAAACATCTCAGGCTCTGCCAAATTGATCACCAACAGTGGTCCGCCCTGGCCTCACATCGGGAGGCATGGAGATGCACTATCCACAATGCTGCAGCCTTATTTGAGAACTCATGTCGAACAAGTCTTGAAGAGAAACAACAACGCAGAAAGAATCACAACCCAAAAACATCACCCAAGGAGACCTTCTGCTGTGCTTTCTGCAACTGGACTTGTTTATCTCGGATTGGCCTTTTTAGTCATCAGCGCGCTTGCAGTAAGCGCGGTATGAGTCCTTCCTGAATCTTCGTTTGCGAAGAAAAGCCAGAGAGAGAGAAAAATGAAGACTTTTCCAGAACTATGTCTGCCATGTTCTGGAATGTTTGCTAACATGTTTCCTCACTCACTGCTGTTTGTCAGGGGGACAAACAAAACCTGTCCACAAAAGCCAAAGTGATACTCCTCCCCACAGCTCACCTGTAGACACGACCCTGAGGCGTTATTTCTTATACTGTACGTTTATGCATTCTGTTGCTCTAGAGGAAAGCACTCAATCCAGGGGGTTCAAATATCAAGAGAAAAGTTTGCAAGAAAACCTTAGGGGGTAGTGGGCTGCACTTTTCTGGAGATTTTGAAACAGAGTTTGGGTGGCCACTTCTCAGAGATACTTGCCTGCAGATTCCTCCACTGGCAGGGGGTTGGACTAGAAGGTGCTTGGAAGGCTTCCTCCATCTCTATGATTTAGCTTAACCTTTCCTTTGTATCTGGTCCCAAACGTGGCCTCTCATACAAGCCTATCAATTTTATCCCCAAAACAGGAAAAAAACCTCTGGTTACACTGCACCCTACCTGAGCTGCCATGTGTATTGTACTTCATAAAGAGTACAATCCTGTACATGCTTTAGGGAGTCAGGACCACTAAACTGAAGAGGGCTCTTCCTTCTGAGTAGACATGCCTAGGCATACACTGACACACTGCAGAAAGAATGCAGTTTGAAACTGCTTTAACTATCATGGCTCAATGCTATGGAATTCTGGGATTTGTAGCTGTGTGAGATATTTAGCTTTCTCTGCCAGAGAGCTCTGATATCACAACAAACTACAAATCCCAGGATTCCATAGGATGGAGCCATGCTTGTTAAAGCAGTGTCAAACTGCATTATTCCTGCAGTGTGTCAGCAGCCAACTGTCATAGCTTTCTACAAGTCTGCTCAGAAGTAAATTCCACTCTACACTAGATTTACTCCCAAATATGCACTGTTTAGAGTATTCAACTGTGCAATTCTTCACACAGCTCCTAGGCTTCCTCTAACTCAGAAGTACTTCCGACTGAAATCCTGTAATTTACTTGGGCATAATAAGCACCCCCCTGAGCTCTGTGAGGCTTACTTCTGAATAAAGGCACACACTGGATTGGGATTCAGAAGGGTGGACACCCTCAAGGCCAAAGTAGCTGCGTTTGGCTATCCTTCTTCTCTGTTCCATTTCCCTCCTGAAATGTATTGAGCCAGTTGGGCCCATCTCCCAAAGGCAAAACAGAGTGAAGCAGAGAGCCTGAAGGGTGGGCCGGAGGAGATCTCTCTCCGATGAGTGTGGGTGCTTCCAAACTCCTTTGCCAAAAGCAGAGTGGGGGGATCTCTCCCACCCCACACCACCCGCCTCACTCCACCGCCCAGCCCTCTTAATGTGGGTTTCTCATTCTCCAGCCCGCTTGGCCACATTGCATTGGTGCTCTTTGGGGCGAAAAGCCCAAGAACCATCATTGAGGAGCTGGGAAAGCAGCCAGAATTATTTATATTATCTTCCCTCCCTTCCATCCTCGAGAGACAGGCAGCGCGAAAGGAAAGAGTTCTCGAGTTCTGTCTGAGACGTTTCCTCCCAAGAACGCGTTGGTTTCCCGTTCCTAACGCCGTCCCTGCTGCTGGAGAGGGAAACGCTTTGATCCGCCACCCCATCGGCCACTGTGCTTCGATTACTTTCCCCAACGTTCCTATCTCTACTTTTTCATCTTTGTAAATATAGAGTGCTGCTATTATTGTTGTTGTTGTTGTTGTATTATTATTATTATTATTATTATTATTATTTATTTATTTATTTATTTATTTATTTATTTATTTATTTATTTAATGATATTGATGATTTGCTCTCGCTTTCCTTTCCTTTCCTCCCGGTGGCGAGTGCTGATCCTCCGCGCCCTCTTCGCCCGCGCTTCGGCTGCCATGAAGGCCTTGGCCTCGAGGGGGCGCCTGAGGCACGCGAAGCAAAGGGAGGGCCGGCCGGCCGGGCAGGCGGCAGCAGCGTCTGAGCGAGCGAGCGAGGGAGCGGGTGCCTTTCGGCAGCGTCGCTCTGATTAGGCGAACGGGGCCGCTAATGTTTGGGTTTCCAGATCCATCACGTCTGCCCGGTTAGAAAAAGCCAGCGCTCCAAAGGGAACGCGCCAAACTCGCCACCGCCGCCTCTGCAGGCGCACACAAGCGAGCCAGAGGATGCCGCCGAAGAGCGGAGATCCTGGGCTGTGGTGGAGTGAATAAAAGGAACGAGTTGCCCCCCCCCACTTCTCTCTCTACCCCCCAAGTCGCCCCCTCCTGCGCCTTCGTGCCCCTTTGTGTGTATGTCTGTGCCTTCAAGTCTCCTGTCGACTTATGGGGACCTCATGAGTTTCGTAGGGTTTTCTTAGCCAAGGGATACTCAGAGGTGGCTTCTCCAGTTCCTTCTTCCGACATATAGCCTACTATAGCACCTGGGATTCCTTGTCGGTCTCCCATCCAAGGATTAACCAGGTCTTACCCTGCTTAGCTTTCCAGATAAGACCTAATTTGGTGCTTTAAGGGTAGTTTAGACCACTTACCTGCCTTTTATTTTTATTTTATTTTATTTTATTTTTTAGCGCTGGCGGGGTTGATCTCCTCAGTAGGGACCTCCGGCTTGTCTGCTGACCCCTTTCGAAGCCCGCTTGTTGCCTAGGCTCCGAAGGCACCGCCGACGATGGCGAGGGTGGTGGTGGAAAGGGGGATAACATCTCGAGCCGGGCTTCTCTTCCGAGGGGCACTTGGGCGGGAGGGGGCGGAGTGAGGCGCCTCTCCCAGGTTGCTCCTCCGCCTGCGGGGCCCGTTAGACGGCGTCTCGGTCGCCGTCCTCTCTCTCTCGCTGCTGCTGCTGCTCTTTTTGCCCGACACGGCCAGCAGTCACTTGGCCGCCGCCTGCTTTCCCTCGTCCGGGCTGGTGGGCTAAGAGAAACCCCCTCAGCTCGCCTTCTCCTCCTCGTCCTCCGCTCCCCTTTCTCTTAAGGAAGGAATAGAAGGGGGAGTAGCACGGGCTCGGCGGGTGTGTGTGTGAGGGAGAGGGGGACGTGTGGTTGTTTATATCCCCCCCCTTGATGGCCTGTGTGAGGGGTTTCTTCTGAGGGCGAGGGAGCAGGCAGGGAGGCCAGGCGAAGAGGCGGGGAAGGAGCTCCCCAGCGCGCCGGTCGGCGAGGCAGCCAGGGCTCAGGGGATGGAGCCCAGCCGCCCGAACGCACTTTGTACACACAAAAACTCCCGCGCTTTTTTCCCCCGTTTTTTTTGGGGGGGGGGACTTTCTCCTCTGTCGGAAGAATCCCTTCAGCCCGCACGCGCTTCCCACACGGCGGTGGCACTTCTCACCCCGCGGCGCCACGCGCGTTCGGACCCACCCCTTTCGGGTGGGGAGGGGAAGGGAGGGGACGAAATACTTGGGAGGGATTGTTTGGTTATGGTTTTGTGTGTGTCAAAAAAATGCCCTTTCTGAAGGGTAGGCGATGCAGAGCCTGTTGTTATCACCACCATCGCCCACTTCATTCGCAGTAATGCTTACCCCGATTTCTTTACGACTTCTCTCTAGGGCCTCAAAGGGTAGCTACTGTTTCATGAAATTATTCATAATCCCCACCGTTAAAATAAATAAATAAATAAATAAAGTGTCGAAGACTGTATCTGGGGGCTCTGGTGTGACGTGTACATTATTTCTTTCCCCCCTTTAAAAAAAACAACCCAGGAACAAAGGGAACGTGGAAATGAAAGAGAGAGAGAGAGAGAGGCGAGAGGCTGGCAGATGTGATGAGCAGCGGTGAAGGTGTATCCCGTTTGGCCCTCCCCCTTCCCTCTCTCTTTCTCCCTCTCCCCCTCCCTCCTTTTCTCTCCCTTTCTTTCTTTCTCTCTCCCTCTCTCTCCCTCCTTGCAGCCTCGGTGACTGAGAGCCTTCCGCAGCCAGCCTGCCCTCTCCTACTGTAAGTACCCCGAATAAGCCTCCTCTCAGCAGCGACAGCAGTTAGGAGCCACCACACTACAGCGCAGCAGGCAAAGCCTGGCTCCTCTCTCTCTCTCTCTCTCCCCCCCCCCCCCGCTTTGCCTTTGAACTTCACTTAGGAGGGCTCTTCCCAAGGAAGTTGCCCAGCAGACCCACAGGAGGAGGGTGGGGTGGGGGGCGAGGAGGCGGGATGGGGTTTCTCGTGCCACTTTTCTTTCACATTGTCTCTGAGAGAGGAGAAGACGCTCGCCTGCTTTGGGACCAGGTGTTTGCTGGCTTGCCTTGGGTGGGTGGGAAGCGGGTGGCCAGGCGCGCCGAAAATTGGCGGGCTTTTTGTTGGCGCTGTGGAGGGAACTCTCCAAGGGCCACTTCCGCTGGCGGGACCCCTCAGGGCGAGGCGACTCTGAGGGAAGAAACGCAGAGCGGGTTGTTGCGGGTTGGGTGTTGGGTGCCCAGAGGCTGGCGGGGCGTTGTTGGGCGCTGTTTCCATTCCCCTACCACCACCGCCCCCCCCCAAAAAAGTAATGCGGGGAACGAAGTACTTTTGGGGAATCCACCCCAAGTGATGGGAGAAGTCTTGGAGGGCGGGCGGGAGCTTCTCCCTGACAGAACTTTCGCCAGTCCGAGGAGTTTTGCTTCCAACTTTCCTCGTGACAGGTCTTGTCACTTGGGCTCTCCTCAATCATTCCTGGTTGCTCTTCTTGTGGTCGATAGAATTATTGTTCCTTGCCCTACTATTTTTCTCAAGCCACCCCCTCCGCTCTCGCCAACCTGTAAAAAAAGAAAAGAAAAGACCTCCACTTCTTTTTCCCCCCTGGTGTGTCTGTGTGTGTGGGGGGGGGGGTAGGTAGGGAAGACTTGGCCTGAAAGTCAGCGGAACGGGAGTGGCTCCGAAGCAGGTTTCCTCCGGCGCGAGTCCCACGGGCTCAGTGACGGGCGCTCCTTATTCTAAAAGGTGGGACCCGTTGTCTCAGGTAAAGAGAGCCCCGCGACCTAAATCCTCCCACGCACCCCACCCCACCCGCTGGTCCTTCGTGGAGAGAGGGGCCGGCCTCGGGAAGCAGGACCTGCGCTTGGGAGCCCCGGCCGTGGGCTTCAGGGAGACGCCTGGCCCTCCCGGCCCCACGCGCGCCCCAGCGGCGCTCTCGCTCTCTCCGGGCGGGCGGGCGCTTCGTGGCCACCTGCGGGTCTCCAGAGTCCCGAGTGACTCCACACGGACCGGGAAGGTGGGGGGAGCTCGAAGGGAAAGGGGGATTTAGTCGAGTTGGTTTAGTAGAGACGCCGGAGGAGACCCCGTGCGACTTGGATCTTCCCAGAGGAGGGGGAGCGGCTGGCGTGGGTTTATTTCCACGGGCTTTCACGAACTCAGCTGCGCGTAAGTTGCGCCAGAGTCCCGCCGCGCTTGCCACGCTCCTCTTCGTGGCTCCCATCCAGTTCCCCGTCCCCGGGCCAGGGGAGCCCAGACGTGGACTCGCCCGAGAGATGGGGCGGGTTCGAATCCGTGCGCGCCCACGCAGCCCAGCCGGCAGCCCTTCGACCAAAGAGCCCCCTAAGTTCGACGGGCGCCCTAACTCAGCCCCCGGTATCCCGCTCACTCCCCGGGAATGCGGAGTCCCTTCGTTGCCACCACTTTCTCCTCCTTAAGCATCCTGGGCGGCGGCGTGGGCGCGGGGGGGAGACTTGTTGCGTGACATTAATTGAGGCCAAATAATCTTGCCGGGAGCCGGTGTGCTGTAGCGGGAGATCAGGGTTCGTTTCCCCGCTCCGCTGGTGACTACATCACACTCTCTCACAGGAGTTACCGGGCCCCTGAAAGTTCCCGAGAGCCTCGATCCGGAGCACCTTTATTTTTGCAGGTCGGTTCCATTGAAACCAACCGGGCTCCCGCTCATGCCAGGCCTTCCTGGGGCCAAGAAGTTACAGTATTTCTTCTCTTTCCTCAGGCAGCGTGGAATCGCTTACTTGCGCCTTGATCTTAAATGCATCTACTTGAAAGATAAGACTTAAGTGGAAGAGAAAGTCGACTTCTTTCCTGCGCGGTTTGTTAGGTTCAGGGAGCGTTCGAGTCAAACTTGAGCCCAAGGCAACAAATATACTGTACTGTTTTATCTACTGTTTTGTTTAATCCCAACGTCTTTCCTCATCTTTAGCCCAGAGTTGTAAGCATCCCCTCTATCCAGGAGTGCCTTCATCTGATTACGCCGTCCCCTTCCAACGCTGCAAAGATGCTCCTAATTCAGCCTCTTTGCAGCCAGGAAGCGTGTTTGGCAGCGGAAGGTACAAGCGCGTGTACCTGCCGTTACCACCTGATGCTTCTTCATTGCATAGACTAAAACAACACTCCTATCGATACGCTGCTGGATTGATGGCAGAGTATCAGAAGGGAGCCGAGTTTCCCTCATCCTGCTTTTAGATTTGGAACTTTTCTTAGAGACATCGGTGTAAAACAATACTTTCTGCGTCGGTGTGGTATTCAAGCGTAAGACATACAAAGCATGGAACGCGAAATCTTTTACTAGACCGGCACCTGTTGGTGTAGGAGTATGCAAGTTTATGAATCACACAGGTCTCTTCATCCACTAGTCGCTTCGGTCAGATCTTAACTCGGTTCGGTAACTTCAGTTCGGTAGGGAGAAGAATGAGTGCTCCTAGTTATCGTAGATTTTCATTAATTTGTGTGGCCATTGTTATTCCTGAAAAAAGCAGACGGGATGGAAGACATTCTGGAAATTTAAAAATAAATGTTTTAAAACAATCCTCTTCAGCAGTTCCGCAGAAGTTTAATTGCGGCGTGATCTTGTGTCCAGTGGATCAGAGGAGATGAGTAGAACTGAGAATCATGTAGGATGGCAGGAGAAAACTTTGTTGTTAAGAAAACAGCTTGGAATGAAAAATGTAGTTGTAATTAAGATTCGTTCTCAGATATACAATTACTGTAATGGAATTTAAAAGTATCCAGCATAACTAGATAAAAGTACACCCACAGGGGCTTAGGTTAACCAGTGGTTTTCTGAGCTGCTCCCTTTTTATATTCTAGAGAGCAACATCGGAATGAAAATTTAAACAAGAACAAGATGGTATCTGCGCATCCTGATTTTTAGAACTACTTTTTTTTCTTCCGAAGTTGGCATTGAAATGGACCAACATTTCTTAGGTTCCTGGATAGTGCTTTGACACTGCTAAAGGAGTTTATTTTGTCTTTAAATTAAGATATAAAAATTAATACAGAACTTTCCCTCTCCGCCTCACCCGCTCTGAATCGAAATAAACCCCGAGGAGGGCAAGCTCGCAAAACTTTTCCCTTCCTTTGCGATTTATGTTTCCTATTCATGGTTCAAGTGCTCCTGTCTGGCTGGATTTTCGGATTCTGCCCCAGCTCTCAGGGCAGGGCTTCAGCCTGACCTTGGAGGCTCCTTCCTTGGCCTTTGGAGATGGGCGCAGCTTTTTTCAAACTACGAAGTTTCCTTGTGACGGTTTTGAACCTTCTGGAAAAACGCGCGTGGGGAGGGGGTGGCGAGATTGCGGAGAGGGGAGCAAATGGACAGCCCACAATACAAAGCCTGAAGAATCCGCGTCTGTTCTCCTGAGTTTCTGTGGGTTTGGAGGCTACCCTTCGGCACCCCCTCAGACTGGCCACCCTTCGCGCCTAGGTGCGAAGTTATATCAAAAGGAGAAAAAGAGATGGGGAGAGAGGCGTCAGGTTTTCCACGTATCCCACCCTCCTCCCGCACTTTAAAAAGCCCCTTGCAAGATTTTATCCCCACTTTTCTTCCTCCCCCTTTGGAATTTTAAAAAATGTTTGAGAGACTTGTCATGCAACTGTCCAAAAAACATAAAATAACCGTCCTAGTACCTACTCCGTGATTTAAACTAGTTTTTCCCTCTCCAGCCCACCCCCACTTTTTTTTACGAGTCTCCTTTCCCTACGCCTCGGTTTTTACGTTAACTGAGGAAGTTTCTCGGCTGTCTCCCCTCTGTTTTGCGGGGGGGACGACGACCGCGGAGGAACATCAGGAGCATCCCACCCCCACCCCCTCAGCGGCTGCTATTTGAATGTGAGCCTATCATTTAGATTCCCCCATACACTTGTACACCCAACCACCCCTGAATTCAAGGGGCGTCCTGCTCTGCCTTCCTTGCTTTCTTAACCCGCATTTTGGCTTGCCAGGGCAGACAGTGGCGACTCCATCCCGTGAGAGCCGAGTGGAGGGCACACTGAATTCTTGAATGGGAGCCAGAGCTCCCTGGCTCGTTCCGGTCCCACCCCTCCGCTTCCTTTTCAGCTCTCCTGTCCTGGATCCCAGGTGGAGCTGAACCACCCTTACTCAGAAGCAAGTCCTTCTTGAGGTCGGTGGAACTGACTTTCAAGTAGGCTACCCACTGTGAGAGCCGGCATGGCCTAGTGGTTTGAGCGTTGGACTAGGGCTATAGAGACCAGGGTTCCGAATCCCCGCTGGGCCCTGGAAACTTGGGCAAGTCACACTCTCTCAGCCTCAGAGGAAGCCAAAGGCAACCACCCCTCTAAATCTTGCCAAGAAAACCCCATGATTCGCCATAAGTCAGAAACGACATAAAGGCACATGACAACAACAAAGTTTGCCATTAATTGGACCGATGTCTGCTAATGGATCTTGCATTAAATCTGTGCGTGACCAAGCAGTCCGCTCCAGGAAGCCACTTCGTCTATTCGGAAGGGGGTCTCGCTGGCTTCTTTCTCAAATCAATGTCCTCTGGGGCTGCAAGTGAGAAACTTTTCGGCCAGTCCCCTCCTTTCTCCTGGAACTTTTCCTGCTTGATTGTGACGAGCACGCCTGAGAAGTAAGTCTCTAGTGCTTTCCTGGGCGATTTTGTGCAAGCCCAGTGAACCCAGTGGGATTTACTTCTGAGTAAACGGCCCCTGGTGCTTCCACGAAAGGCTTTCGGGCTTGAAGGCCTCGTTTTCCCTCCTGCGCCGATCCTCCAGCTCTTCTCCTCAGTTCCTAATTCCAGCCCCACACCTCCAGCCGTCCTTATCCCCAACTTTCCTCTTCTTCTTCCACCTTGTTCTTCACACTCTCTTTCTCCCTCAAAAGCACATGCAAGCTTCCTTGGAGGGGCGCGAGTCACCTTCACGCTGCAGGTTTCCCCTTCGGCCTCGCCCGGCGGATCATCAGGCAGCCCACTGCTGCTCCGGAGGTTTACTCTGGAAGTCACCTCAGGGTTCCGCGGGGCTAACTTCCTTCGAAGCAGGTGTGCAAAGGATCAGGCTGGCCCCGAAGGATCCAGGAATCGTGTCCCACCGTGGCCTGTCCACCTACCTCCTCATAAGCCCCATTCATGTCAATGGGACGAGGCTGCCAGTTCTTTGCCCAACCTGTTGAAACGCCAAATGAACTCGGTGGGTGTGCCATCCAAGCAGGATCCTAAGGGAAGATCGGACTGTGAATTGTCCGTGAAGCCAACGGGGCCTTATTCTTAAGCAGCCTGATTTTCCTTAAGAAGAAATCTCATCATCAGGTTGCGTGGTTATGAGCCTCTCATCCCCCCTTTATTTATAAGCAAACAGGAAAGCCTTACTTTCGAGTAAAACACGAGCCCCCTCATTATACCCGTAAAGAATCGCAGAACCCAAAGAATGTAGAAAACCGGGGAGGGGGCATCCAACGGGGCACGATCCAGCCCCAATTATAAGGGACCGGCCGAAGTCTCCCATTGGAATGAATGGTCTCGCGACAAGCCTCCTATTTGGACCATGGGTCATGCTTCCCAACTAACGGTTTAGAGGGAAGTTGAAGAAGCACGGTGCGACTTACTTCTGAGTAAACACGCAAAGAATCGGCGTGGAGGTTGGCCGCCCTAAACATATTTCCTCTGTTTTTTTAAAAAATAACTTAATTCCTAGTAAGGGTTGCACCGTCCTGCGTGCATTGAACTGGGAGTTAGGCCTCATTGATTATAATACTATTTTTTTTAAATTAAACACATTTATTTGGCCAGCAATCTCATCGGACTTCCGTGGGGTTTTCCTTCACACAAGCGTGCGTTCTAAATCTGTCCCTTCACCCCACCCAACCCCATAGATGTTTACTGGGAGGCAAATCCCCCGGTGGGTGTGCACCATGGGCCTTGTTCTCTCCCAGGGGAGAAGTGGCGGAGGACGGAGAAAGGTGCGCACCGTGCCTTTCTGGGCTACTTGGGCTGTCCGGGTGGCGAGTGTGATTGATCGCGACGGGGAGAGGGAAAGAGGGGGAGTGGTGGGCCGGGAAGGCGCGCTCGGTGGTAAGGGCGGGGGGGGGGGGAGAAAGGGACGGGACGGCGCTGCGATTTCACTTTCTCTTTCGCGCTCACTTTCTCTGGCTCTTCCCGAGCGGTTCCGCTCTCGCCCTCCTTCCCGCGCGCCCCTTGCCTCCCGGCAGCGCCCTTGGGTGGTTGTCTCCTCTGGCCTTTGCCGTCAGGGGTGGGCAGGCGGTGGCGAGGGCTCTCTCTCTCTCTCTCTCTGTGTGTGTGTGTAAGCGACTAACCCGCCCTGCCTCCTCTCGCCTTGCCCAGATCAATGGCCCCGGCCACTCGCTTCACTTTCTTGATGTTGCGCGACGGGAAATGCTTTGAATACTTACGGCATGGCCGCTCGCCCTGATTGCCAGGATTGACAGCAGCTCAGCCAGCGCTTGGCCGATTTGTAGCAAAGGCAGGGAGGGAGAAGCAAAGAAAACAAAGTGGCGGGCCAGCGTGGGGAGGGGGACAAACCCAGCCCCAACAACAAAGAAGGAATAGACCCGGTTGTCACTCAGTCGCCAGACAACGAGCCCCTCAGCGAACTGCTCCTCCCCATGATCTGGGTCCTCTTGCCATAAGTATCCACGCGCCCCCCTCCCCCGAAACACGGACCGGCATGGCCATGCAGCCTGCCCTGCAGTGTAGCACGCTGCCGTTATTTCTTGCATTGGCATATAGGAATATTTGCGTACACAGAGAGAGAGACCTCTTTCTCCTTCTTCCGACTGATGCATATTTTAAATATAGGTATATTTTTTTATTGATTGATTGATTTCAAAGGAAGGACTCTCCAAGCTTTGCAAAACAAAAAGGAACCCTCTCCCCTCCTTCCTTGTTCTCCCCCCCCCCGATCTCGAAGGCGGTACCTAGGAAAAGGAAGCCGCGCTTTGGGCCGGAGGGGTTTTGGGTTTGAGAATACCTGTTGTTGAACGGGGTCGTGCGGTGCCGGTGGCGGGAGCCGCCGCGGGGCTTTTTGGTGTGGGTTTCCCAGCCGTGTTCAGCTAACCCGGGGTTTCCTACGGGTCGCTTTATACCAGAGAATACGGTACCCCCCCCACAGTCTCTCTCTCTCCCCCCCCCCGTCTCCGCTCGCTGTCTTTAAGGGCTTGTTACTTGCAATTGACCAAAAGCCGCCGCCGCCGCCGCGTCCGGAGGTGGATTCGCGAAGTTGGCCAGAGATTCGGAGGATGCTTCTGTTGCCCTGAATGAAGCCCCGGCCCGGTGGCGGCTGCTTCCTATTAGGCTTGCCTGGAGGGAGGGGGTCTTGGTGGTGGCAGCGGCGGCTGGGATGGGATGGGACGGGACCAGGCGAACTGGTGGAGAAAGTCCTTACGCTGCTAAACTGGGGTGAGTTTCCCCCCTCTATCCCCCCCCCCAGTCAGAGAGGATCCCGAGGCTGCAGACAGATCCCCGCGCGCTTCTGAGATCCCCCCACTGCTGCTCTTTCCAGCTCGCTCTCCCCTCCCCTTTCCCAGTCCGGCTCGGCGTTTCCCTTCCGCCCTCCCAGTGGCGTCTAATTTTAAAGCCTAGTGACAGTTCGGCGGCGTATTTTAAGATCACCCGCTGCTGCCTCCAAGCACATGGCGCTCGAGATTGCCTCCCGTACTTGAGAGAGGAGAGAGGAAACCCAGGCAGGCGAGGCAGCCAGAGAGAGAGGACCAAAGCCCTACAGCCCAACCTTGGCAAGCCTGCAAGCTGCTGTCATTTCTCAGAATTAAGTTGTGGCGGGGGGGGGGGGAGGCTGTGTTTCTTCGCCCGAAGAAAGAGCGAAGGATGAGGGGGGCGAGGAGTGTCTACCAGCGCCTTTCATTGCTCCGTGAACTTTCGAGGTGGGTAAACTTGTCGCGAAGTTCGCCGCTGGTGTGCTTGTAGAGCTGTGGAGCAGAGCCTTTAAGTGGGGGGGGGGGGGGAGAGAGAGAGAGACAGGGAAAGAAGTCTTGACAATGCCTCCTTTGGCCACAGAGGGGCAGTATAGCGAGGATTTGCTGCTCCTGTGGCGCCTTATCGCTCTCGCAAAGCAGAGGCTTGGGATAAAGTTATACCGAAAACTTTAAAATTGATATCACACCCTAATTTGTGTTCCACAGGGAGGCGGGGGGGGGGGAAGAGAGAAGCGAGCGAGCCCAACAACACGCAGGGCTCTGCTTACACCATGAGAAGGGGAGCTCTCGGCTGCTTTGTGGGCTCGCCCAGCATTCAGTGGGGGATTTCTTGCTGTGTCTTAGCTCTTGCCGGAGGTCATGCAAATCGACCTTAAAAGAATGCATAAGCCATAAATTAAAATACAACCCCGTAGCCACGGGCTGATCCATAAGTAGACAATACCTGACCTGGACAAAACGGCTTTTCTTTGCGAGCTGGAAGAAAAGAATAGTGCCCAAAGTAAACGCAAAGTAAGTTCTCACGAAGTAATTTTCTTTCTTTCTTTTTTCTTTTTTTGCATAAATGTTGTTGTTTTCCTGTTTCGTGCTATTCCATTGGCAAGCTAGCTGTCTTGAGTAACACATTTGCCCTGACTTTTCAGACAACGCGAGCGAGGTGCTTTTGGCTTTCTGCTCTGTCTTTCCTCCCCCCCCCCCATCAAGTGTTGCTCCTTGTTTATGATTTTGAAGAAGGGTCTTTTTCTCTCGATCTCTGCGTGAGTGTATATGAACGAGGGGGTTGTCGTCAAGATCTTTTCACCTTTTAAGTATCTTTGTTCGCCTGTCCCAAACGCCGTGTCCCTTCGCTAGGAGCTCTCTCCCGGGGGCTGCGTGGCTGATCCTCGGGTGTGTTTTGTTTTCATGGTGCATCTTCTCCCCTTCCCACGAGAAAGAGTCCTGCAAAGACTGTTGTGCAAACCTGATCGCCAGAGAGAAGGATGAAGCAAGAAGGGGCGAGTGGTAACACTTGAGGTGACTGACGTGGGTTCCCCCAAGCGTGTGTGTGTGTGTTTGCATGTGTGGACGCGTGATGCTTGTACGCGCGGGCATCTACCCCTCTTGCGTGTGAACAACTGAAGCGGATCGGTCTCGCTCCAAAGTCGGCCGGCTTTTCCCTTTGCCTTGCTGGAGGCTTGGTAGCCCGGGGTCCCTCCTGGTGGCCAAGGGCGGCGGCGAAGCAGCGAAGGAGCCGGGGGGGGGGTCAAGCCAGGCAGGGCTGGGGGCGGCCCCTTTGGCCCAGGCGGCGAGCGGGAAGGGCTTGCGAGGGGCCGTCCGCCTGGAAAAGGCCCGCGGAGCCCGGGGGTTGTTGTGTCTGGGTGCCGGGCGAGCTTGGCGGGGAGCGGGGGAGCCTGCGGGCGGGAGATTAGCCTCCAGGGTGTTTCCCCCAAAACGCAGGCGAGGAAACTTTTCGAGATAAACAAGCCTCCCTTCTCCTGTTGTTCTGCGGATAAGGGCGATGGGTGGACATGGAGGGTTCGATTTTCTGTTTTAAAATAGCTCCTCGGAATGGGATGGACAAGTTTGAGCCTAATTTTAATTTTTATGGGGCGGGGAGAGGAAAGAGGTTTAGAAATATTTTTCTTCTGTTTCTAATGGTGGCATGATTGAAAACCACCTTCTTTACAAACAGCGAATACTTTTCCTTAAAAATGTGGCTAGGTGGCGAGGGTGGGGGGAGAATAGGGAAAAAGTCAAACAAAAAAAAGTTTGAGACGACAATAAGATTACACTTCTTGTCCCGAAGCCCTCCTGTGTGCCCCCTCCTTGCATTAATAAACCGCCCTGACACAAAGGCAACACTTTCCTTTCAAAGGGCATCCTTCGCGCCTCTCTCTTGCCTGCCCCTTTTGAAAGCGCCATACAAAGCCAGGCCTTTAGGCCGGGTTTAAAGATCCCCCCCCCCCGGCGTTGGGATTTCTCTCTCCACAACGCCGCCTCCCCTCGTTGTAGTCAGCGCCCGCATCCCAGAAGCAATGAATCTTCTTTAAAAATAAAATGGATCCTCCCCAAGCCCCTTCCCTTCAAATGTATTTTTAGGGAGGTACATATTTGAAAGAAAATAATTAGGTGACTTGGATTACGTTTGCAAGCCTGAAGGAGATTGACACCTGGCAGAGAACTCCTTAAGCGTTTCCTTTAAACTCTCTGCCTCTCCTCCTTCTCCTCCTCGGCGTTCCTTATAATACATTCTTGTGTTAAGTGAGAAAGGCTGTTTGTAAAACAATCCCCTGGCTAGTCCCAGTGTTGGGTGAAGCTGATCCTCTAATGGCATTTTGTTTTGAACAGTTGCTGTAGTTGGAAGTTCCCTCATAAGGTAAGGTGGCACTGGCTCTGAAAGGAGGTCCAAATGCCACATTTATAATTAGACTGCCAATTCAGCACAATGTATCCATTGCTATACAGGGCTATATACTGCTGTGTCTGGCCTCTCTCAATAGCCTGTATTCAGAATTAGCCAATTCAACGACTTCAACTTTGGAATCAAACTTAGAATAGGCAATGAGAGAAGGGGAAGAAAGAAAACAATACCCCCCCTCTCTTTCGGTCTCTCTCTCTCTCCCCCTTCAGCTGGCTATTAAAAGCCAAAGAATATAAGGAAAGCCATCCATACAATGTGGCTGGAATCCATACATCAAATGCAAGTTTGGCAAGACGCCCCCCCCTGCTGTTTAAAGCACTTTTTTGTGGGGAGGGGGGGGGAGAGGGAATTAAGCCCTCCGTGTGGGTGTCAGGAATTAAGATTTCCCGAACCTTTTCAAAGGAGCCAAGCGTATGTGTGTGTGTGTGTTTGCGACCAGAGGATGTGACCATTGCACGCCTTCTAAACGTGGACGCAGACACCTGAGGGAAAAGCAAGCGGGACATAAAAGAAGGAACTTCTGGAGGCGGCTGCAAGTGGCGGGCCGGAGTTCGCCGCCTCGCCTTGCAAAGCGCTCCGAGGGGAGGAGAGCCGCCGCTGCCGTTGTTGTTGCTGCTGCTGCTGCTGCCTGGGGGCCGTTTGACACCCGTCTTCCTCCCCGCGAGCGAGCCAGGGAAGAGGCTGGCGGGGGAGAGCCAAGGTCATTTGCATTTCCCAGGCCCTTCCGTCCAATCAATGGCTTCCGAATTCCCCGGGGAGGGAACGAAGGAAGGAAGGAAGGAAGGAAGGAAAGAAGGAGCCGGGCGCCGAGGTTTAGGGTTAGAAGAGCGGGGCGGGGGGGGGGGAATCCTTGTTCGCGCAAGAGGCCGAAAGGAAAGTGGGGCGGGCGGGCGAGGGGGTGACTTCTTCCCACTAAAACATCCCGCTGCACAGTCCTCGGGAAGCAACTGGTGCTAAATGGCAGGAGGAGGGCTATGGGTGCGGCCTGCGAGCGGGCCGGTGAGGAGGTCCCAGGGAAGGGCTGCTGCTGGTGGTCTGGAGAGGGGACCGTGATTTGTCTAGCGAGGCTTCCCGCAGATGGCGCGGCGGGGCAGCGGCGGAGAGCACGAGCCATTGCACCTTCGTCGCCGCCACGATGGCTCTGGGTGTCTTCTGTGGGGAGAGGGCTCGGTGCCTTTGGTTACGACTACCCACGAGCTTTTTCTTACCTCCCCCGAGCAAGCTGAGCTGCCCAGTTTGAATGTTGCTTTCTCTCGCTTTCCTTCCTCCCCCCACCCCATTTGCCTTACCATATGTTTGCCGTGCATAAACCCCAGTGTCCTTAATAGGGCGACTCCAGTGTAACAGGATTACTGTATCCTATAAAGAAGCCATCCACTCTGCTCTCTCTTATGACAGTCCACATAGCACGTGCACAAGTTGTAGTACTGAACTGTGTGTGTGTGTATACATGCACTTAAAGCAATCCCACTTTACTGCACACATGTGAGAAATGTGTACTGTTATGTGCACAAGTGTATTTCGGGAGCATAGTCCAAGTTTATGCATATATAGCACAAGTTGGGTCATTTTATGCATGTAAGCTGTTTGGGCTAATTCTGAGGAAAGTGTTGTAGAGATGTGTTCCTTCAAATAAGTTCGTTCTCTTGTCCCTCTCTCAGCTTTAGACACAGCACATGCAGAGCGTCGGAGTTTGTGGTGTATGTGTATATATAATTTCATGCAGTCGTTTAATGTGGGCGTCCGTGTTGGACTCCTAACTGTACACACACTGTCAAAAAGTCTTTTGACAGTTGAAGTAAATGGAAGGAGTGTTTCCAGTGCTGTAGCTCGCCTTGAAGTCTGAATGACTTCGGGTTCAGAGAGTAAGAAGGAGGACTCTGTAATACTCTGATCCTATGCATCTTTGTCAGAATTCATCCTTATGCCCAGCCAAGCAGCCTAGAGGCCGCTTTATAGTTCCCTATAAAAGTGTGTGTATATGTTCTGATACAGACTGGGAGTGGTGTGTCTCTGTATTACAAACTGTTCCTCCCTAAAACAAGAGCCTTTTGCAGCCATTTACGTTGAGCTATTCACCTGAGGCAGTGTACATTTTTTTTCTTGTTTCAGACTTGTGTGTCTTTTAGGGTAGTCTGTTTGTGTTGTTTTGACAAAATCTGCTTTACTGCAGAGTTAATGGATGCCAATTTTGAACAATCTCTTCCTGAAATGAAAGGAGGTTAAAAAAAACCCCACCCCAAACCCCAAACAAAGCTGAATTTTTGCATCTATGTACCAGCAAACTTGGCAAGAGATGGAGAACATCTATGATAGCACAGTAAATATTTTGTGGACATCGCTAAATCAGAACCACCTTATTTGAATCTAGGGTTTTATCACCCTGGGAAATATGAGTTTGTAAAGTGAGTGATCTCTTAACCTTCTGTAGCATATCTTTTAGTTCTAAAATGGATATGGGCCAGAATGGAAAGGTGGCTGGTGTTTACTTTAGGTAATTCATTTTATGTGAAACATAACTGCATATAGATAAGAAGTGATGCCATGCTTAACCCCTCCACTATCTGTGTAATAAATTCCTAGTGTGATTACAGTAGGTGTATGCTGTCTATGGAAGTACAGTCATTTGTTTATGAATATGTGCAAAACTGATGCTTCACAGTCAATTCTGTATGGCCTTAGCTTTAGTTCTTTCTAATATCAGTTGTAGATTGTTACTGTGAGATGCTTACTCAAAATAAAGTCCAATTAGTGGAACTTCCCACTGTGTTAATATGTTGAGGATTCAGGGTCCAAATACAATCAAAAACATCTTGTCAATGGACACCTCTCCAGTTAGTGCTGTAGATCCTAAATTCTGACATCTCTCCTTTTAGTGCTAGAGACTTCCCCTTGTTTCACAGTGAAAAGAGCTTGCTAGCAAACAGCAGATGAAGACTTCATTCTAAATGAAATATATTTTTTGTTATTTAAGAATGTTTATATTCTTCAGACTTATATAAATGGATGCAAAGGAATTGCTGTTACAAAATAAGGTTTCCTTTGGCTGTATTGAAGGTGGTGTCATTAGGTGAATGCGCCCTCATTTAAATACAATACACAGACATGATGAGGCAGAGGTCCTTCAGTGCTACATTTAGAATTTGAGTATAAAACTATTATTTGAAGCACCTGGGCAGCCCAATTCTAGACATGCTTTCTAAGATGTAAGCCTGACATAAACATATATTCAAATCAATGGGACTTCAGTTTTTATGGATTTACAAGGACTGAGGTGTCAGACTATGTGGGAGAGATGAATCCAATGACATGTCTACTAGACAGAAATGTGTCAATTGACAATAAATGCTAAAAGTGGGTATTGAAGTTGTGTTAATAGAAAATTATCCCTTTAATTATTATTTTTGTTTACTTCCAGGTTGGCCATTATTGACATTGCCATGAAAGATACTGTACTAATTTCTCATAGGTAGTTGAATTGGAAAGTCATGAGTTACTTGGCATGATGAAACTGCTGCACATGCCTATCATATATTCAAGTATTCAGTGAAGTTTTAAATAATTCTCTTTCAATTAGTAGAACAGGATCTTGAAAAATGGATTTCTGTTAAAGAAACAAGAATCAGTACATACTGATTTTTCCCTCCCCCTTGCAGACTAAACAATTCTTCTATCAGTTTTAACTTCACATGTTTTTCAAAAGAAAGAGAACCTTCTCATGTTTTAAACCATAAAACCCATTTAGAACTACTTATTTAATATAAGGCTAATTAGGGAATTTTTTTCATTGGTCATTCATAACAAGGATGAGCTGAGGACAAACCATTCCATCCCTAATGCTTTTTTGGCTCTGATCCTGTACATACTTACTTAGGAGTAACTTCAACTGAATAGTGTGGCACATTATACTGACTTAAAATCCATGCAATTGCCCTTTAAAGTACAGAAAGGTTGCAGAATCAATGAAGTACCAGTTATCCAGAATCAGGTGATTTGCAAGTACATCAATGTCTGCAAAGGTTTATCCTTATGTATAAAAAAAGTTGTAAATAAGAATAGCCATATTTGCATATTGAATGTTTATTTAACTATTTGGTAGAAACTGATAAAAGCATTAACAAGTATTAGTGTAAGAATAATTATACTTGAAATCTGCCCTTTTTGGGTAAAGCTAGCTTGTCTCAGCTATTGCTTGTACAACATTGTGTTATAAGGATTGCATTGGTTGTAAGTACTAATAGTTTTATTTTCGTCTCTTGTGCTGTGCAGATCAGATTTACTGATATGGAAAAATGTTTTACATATACTGAAAGAACTTAAACTACTGTGTGCCCTGAAATAATTTGATAATGAAGGAAGGAGGGGGCTATTTGTTCCACAGGTAGAAATTTGTACCACACGTACAAATAAAGAAAATGTACAAGTAAAGATACCTGAAAGCAGTTAATGACCTCATTATAGGATGGAAATGTGAGCTGTTACAAGCAAAGCATATTTTTCATAAGTTGGAAGAGCAAATAGTACCGTAGTGTTTACTGTTTGCGACGTACATAGCAGAGGTCTATAGTCTTATTCTTTCTTCAGCGCACCAAGAAGACTGTGTGAAACCTCAACATCTCAGAAATGCTGTATTGATTTGATTCTTAACTTGAGGCCCTTCATACCATTGCTCAAAATATCTAACTTTGCACCAATATTAGCCATTCTTTTTATAGTGACACTATGCTTAGTGAAAAAACATCTAAGCACTGAGGTCAGGTGTTGAGATTGGATTCTAGTTTATTTTTTATGAATCAGATAAAGATTTCTGTGCATGAGACTGTATGTGAAGATGAGAGAACAAGAACATTTCCATATCAAAGGCAATATTTCTGAGGCTGCATAGTAATTAAAATGCAGTGGTTTGGATTCTGTGCTATCACTTAAGCAGAACATTGTTGGGATGTTGTGCAGAATGCTGTCGATTGCCTCTTGCATACTTTTAGAAATACACTTGCAGTTTTGCACAAACATTTATGCCAGTCCACACTTTTCTGTGGATAATTTGTATTTCATCCAACACATTCAAAGCCAGAGAATTTATTTTTCGCTCCTTTTTTTTTTTTTTGAACAACCCCCTCATTATGGCTTTTGTGCATAAACTATTTTTATTCTGGTTGTTTGTATTTCTTCTTACCAGAATGATGGCTTGTTTATATTCAGATTCTCTTTATATTTCCTAAGACCTCTCCCTCCCAAGTCTTTCTGTATACTTCTTGCATTTCTATTTGATGATTGGAAGGGGGGGGGACGGATTCTCTAATATTGAGGTCAAATTGGATTCTTTTTATGGCCTAATTATAGAAAGCATGAAAGGTTATATGTTGCATTTTAGAATAAACCCACTCCATGATCTGAAGAGTTTTTCTTTTAAAAGGTATGCACATTTACTAGTTCTGACTAATCCTTACAGAATGCAGAGAGAAAAAGCAAGTTACTTAGAAGAATGCTCTCTGTTCTGGACACACCTATTCACCACTGTATTTACTTTTGTTTATATTAGTGAGGAAGTAAAAGTTTAATTTTTTTTTTACTGTTAACAGATTATTATTTCAAAAGCAAAGTAAACCAATGTTATTGAGTATTATTGTTATTTATTCCCTGATATTCAATTTTATTAATTTTATTAAGACTTACCGGGTGCTTTATAAGCTTTTAAGATGATTGAATTCAAATAATAGTGTTTGATTAGGAACTGGTATTTTGGATCAAGTGTTAAAAGTAAGTGATCTAACTTGAGTAGAAATGTCATATGCCATAATTTTAATTTGCATAAGTTAGGATGTTCACCTTCAAAGTTATAGCCCAAATCCAGCACATGATAGGATGAAGCTACTCAACTATATTCCCCTGAAAGTTTCAACTAGCTCATATAATTCCCTCTTCCTTTCCTCTATAGATTGGAGTGGAATATCAGTGGACAGTGGGAGGAACCTTGTTTGCCAACTTTTCTCTTCATCTCCTTTAGAAGAAAATTATCTATATATTTCTCTTTGTGTAAGAAAGAATAATTTAAATGAGGGTACTCTTTCATTTGTGTTTCAAAAGTCCTTCACAGTCCAGCGCATCCTTTTTGTCTTATGTCACCAGTACAGTAATGGTGGATTCACACAACAGCAGTTTCTTCTCTAACTGTTAAGGGTTTTGTTTCCCCAAATGACTTCTTAATCAGAGCTTTGCAGAACTAGGTCAGGCGAAGGATCATCAAATCTATACGTTCATCATGTTACAGAACAACGCAGATGACGAGTTGCCTATTTGAGGTTTGCTGAGCTTGTGTTGATTCATAATCCTAATGTATGTCAGATCGTTCACATGACCCCTTGAGCCATGAAGCACATGGTGGATGATTGTAAAAAATGAACTTGTGATCAAGAGGAAAATAGTTACAGTCATGTGAATCCACCTTTAGCCTCAGCTAGTGTGGGATGCACACAGAGAGGTTTTTTGTGGGGGAGTGAGGGGGTCTTCTGGATGAAAGGTGTTAAGGTACATAAGGGATTTTGTTTTTATGGAACTAGATAGTTGCAAAAGGTTTAGTAGATTCAGCCTCTTGTCTTATGTGTTGATTCAGAAAGCATGGCTAGTCTTCTGCAGGATAAACTGCATACAGGGCTCTAAGCCTGGTTCTTGTTATGTTTGTGCTGATTTACGGTATGTTTGTATTGAGTTGCTGTTATTTTTAAAAATGCAGATTTTCATAGTTGTTTTTTCACACATTCACCCCATGCTATACTAGCCGATACAATGTTATGTTTTCTTCTCCATCCCCAATAAAAAACAAGCTTTAGAACAACTCTTTACTGCCTTGCTTTTTTGCGTAGCCTATTCTGTATGTTTCATTGGTGATCTGATACTTCCATTTTGTTGTAATTCTTCAGAGGAAGGGTTGTGGCTCCTTTTCAGCTCTTTGGAAAAGAAACCTTACCAGTAAGGAAATCTGCGACCCAGAAAATATTCAGAAGCACTGTTTCACAAATTATTAGAGTGGCTCCCCTCAGTGTTTCTCAGGATCCAATTGATGGTGTTTGCATTTGTACAGATGCTGCTGAGGTGTCCATTCCTGCATTGCCTGCAAGCTAGTTCTGAGACTTTGAGAATAGTCTACAGAATCATATAAGATTTTCCAATTTAGGGGACAAAACTAGGAATGTCCTGATGTGCGGGCAAATCACTTGCATTCACCTATTTAATTTTTTGGACCCTTGCCACAGTCATCAGTGTAGCTAACATGAGGCAGCTTTAGTTACAAGAGAACTTATGTTCTCTTGATAACATTTAGTTCTTATTGCTTTATAACCCCATCCTTTCTGTTCCAAAAATGGACAGTGGAAAAGATCTGATCTTTGCTGGTTCATCTCTTTCTGTGAAAATGTGTATGAACAGATCCAAGTAATCAAAACACTGACTGAACATTTCCCCATTGTCACTGGCTTCTTGCCTGTATGGTATATTTCCTGTGAGCACAAAGATCCTTATAATGGCCTGCGCACTACAACAGCACTTGGCACATAAAGTATTCATGTATATAAACAGTGAATACATTTTTCTTGCTGCTGGCATTAGTGTAGAACATGGAAGTAAAATGCCTATTTTTAACTTAGACAACCAGCTTTAAAATGCATAATTGATTAAATAGCTCAAATTCCCTTACTAAGTTTTTCTTTAATATACGAACTTTGTAAAATTTTCAGCCCACCCCCTTGAATTCACATGTCTATTTTTTTTAAAAAAATCCATATTTGTTTCTTTAAAATAAGAAAAACGCCATACAAATATTTTAGTCATTTTGATAGTTGTATTGAGCTATATCAGTTAATCTCAGACTGAACCCAAACAATTTTGTGTTTCTGCATTGAATTTTTTTGTGACCAAGGGAACACCTTTTAAAGTTTCTTATATGGGTGGCTGAGAAGAAATGGAAGGTGAATGTGGCCATATGTATGGTGATCTTTCTGCTTCTTCTTCCACTCTCCATAAAAGAATTAGAAAGGGGAAGGTGGGGAGGGACAATGTCGAGGATGTGTAACATCAAAGAGAAAAGTTGCCATACTTGCAGCCTTAAGCATGAAGTCACTAGTGTAATTCCTAATTACTGTACAAACCTGGGGCGGTTGTGTAGAATTGAGCTTCTGCAGAATGATGTGGTAACTTTATAATGGAGGTACACAGTTTCTACTCAATGTATTTTGGCTTTTCCAAATAACTTACTAATTTGAGCTGACTATGACTTGTTCTTAATTATCTTTTTAGGTTGAAATATAACAAAACAAAAAAAGGGAAAGGGATCCCTTATTTAAAGGGAAAGGAAAGGCTAGTTAGTGACCTAGTGAAAAAGAGGAGCAGATGACAAAAGAGTAGGTTTCACTACTCATTAGTGGGGTTTGTTATGATTTATGGCATGTATTTCCCATGAACAGAAAATGCATCTTACTCCAGACTGCTCTGCTTTTTCTCAGTCTCATTGACTTCCAAGCCAAGAGATTTTTTAATTTTTTTTCCATAAATGCAGTGCAACCCTATGCACATTTACTGATAATAACCTTTCTTACTCCTCAGTAAACATACATAGGATTCCAGTCGTTAAGATTGCATCATAAAATAGCACTCTCTTCTTTTTGAAAACACTGATTCAAATAACAATATAAAAATTATTGCTAACTTGCATTGGTGGGTAAAACAAGCAAATCTATTAGAAGGCAGAAGAAAGGCAGCTTTTTGCTTCGGGCTGAGCAGCATGCTTCTGCATCTGGAAGAAACAAGAACTTATGAAAGATAAGGGATGGGCATGTTCAAAAAGAAAGAAAAGGAGAAGAGAAGCTGGGGGCTAATAAAACATTCTTAAACGTGCCTACACTTAGCCTTTTGCAGCACTAACAATAGGTCAACAAGCACTGGTTGTTTCTGTAGCTGCTACTCAAGAATAGATTGTTTTGTTTGCATTTTTCTCCCTCCATGCAGACACACACACACACACACAAGCACACACATTCTTTACATATACATATGTATGCTCATGCTGTCTCTGTACTTTCTGTCTCTATGGAGCAAGCTTGTTTTCTGCTGTTCCAGAGTCTAGAACATGAACCAATGCATTCAAATTATAAGAAAAGAGATTCTACCTAAACATTAGGAAGAACTTTACTGTAAGAACTATTCAACAGTGGGATAGACTGCCTTGTGGATTTTTGGAAGTCTTTAAATAGAGGTTGGATAACCTTCTCTCAGGAATGCTTTAGTTGTGTGTTCTTGCACAGCAGGGGGTTGGCCTTGATGGCCCTTGTATTCCAATTCTAAAATTCTATGATTCAACCTTGAAGGCACTACCATAGAGTAATGTTTCTATAGAAACCTTTTTGTATATCTTATTCTTTTTTGGTGATCCTCCAAATTGTTCAAACTTCTATAGACAGCTTAGTTTCTAGGTGCTGGACAAATCAGTTCTTTGTGACTCAGACATATGGGATTCTCTGCAGCTGCACAGACACCTTTGGAAACTTCTAGAGGTAGATCTCTTTGGCTGAAGGCCCATTCCCCTCCATGCCACACATCTTCAGTATGTTTCCTGGTCAAACCTCCCCAGTTCTCTTTTGTCACCATTGCAGCCACATTGTAGGGAATTTGGCGTGTTAGCCAATCTTCTTTGGTTTGTTTTTTTTCTTGACTCTTCTCTGGTTTGTGGCATCTACAGCATACTTGAAGAGGTGTGTCTCCTATTGAAAGAAGATCCCCTAGACAGATGTCCATTCTATGGGCCTCCTCTGTTTCAGGGAGACCCATGTTGTGGATAAGTGCTCCCATTGTAGAGCTTTTTCCTACCAGGCCTGTCAGAACAGGGCTTTGCATCTTGCTGCAGTCTTAAACTGTTTGTTTTTAAATGCTCAGTTGTGTAAAAAATGAGCACTAAAGAATACTGATAAGAAAACAAGGTTAATACAAGTAAGGCTATCATATCTGTATGCTTGCTTGATTATCTAATATTTCCTTTCTGTGAAAATGGCATGCTAAAATAAAACCTTTTTCTTTTTCACCTCTGGTATTTGTGGAAAAGAAAATTGCTTATAGTTGTCAGTGTTCCAGGTTACATTAATTTATTAATTCTAATTTTTAAACCTGCCCCCTAGCTAAAGTCTTTCAAGGTGCTGAACATACAAGTCAAAACATATACAACTAAATGAAAAACAATTTAAAATGACAGAAAACAACTGACTGTAAAGTCAGAATAACTTCATCAGGCCAATTGGCCAGATGCCTTTTCTAAAAGAGATTTCTCATAGCCTTCCTAAACAACTTCAGCAACCTGGTCCCGCCAGCATCTCTTGCTACAACCTTCTTTCAGACATAAAGACATGATACTTGGAGCAGTGTTTTCTCAGGTTATTGCAAAGCAGGTAGTGGCGGTGGTGAATGTATATTAAAACAGGGAATTTATGATGCAGGTAAGAGTAGTATAGTCTTAGAAAAGTGAAGGATAAATGAATAAAGAAAACGAAGGAGAAATAAACAGCCTCAATATCAACTGGTTGAAATTGCACCCAAATGAGAAGAAAGAAAGGGGCTTAATGAAGAACTGGCATAACAGTGGGGAAGGAGAAGGACAACTGAGAAGGTAATAGAAGAATGAAGGTAAACATTTAGCTAGTTGGGAAATCGGCTTGCTTTTTCCCTCTTCCAAGGGTGGGATGACATTGGTTAATTGCACTTAGGTTCTAGGAACAGATCATCTGTTCCTTTTTCACATATTTTTTTTTCAATAGTCTTTTTTGTAATAGTCTGCACTAGTGCTAAGTAAGGTGGATAACACTTGTCATATATAGCTTAGTCCCTTGAAAACACAGCAGGATTTGAATTGGAGAAATCTGTGGGTGTGGGCAGTGCACTTGGTCATGTTCTCCGTTCTCTGGTAAGATGGTGATTTTTAGTCTGTTGTGCACTATAACGTTTCTTTTGGATAGTCCAGAAATTGTATTTCTTGGCTGCACTGTTTATGTGGAATGTGGGGGAAAAGATAAATTTTCTTGGCCAGGATTGGGGTCAGTCTTTTGTATCTTTGACATTTGTGAGAACAGCCAGTGGATATGAACTGCCCCATCTTCAGACTCATCTGTAACAGGAATATTTTATAGGGCTCATTTTAGAAGGCAGTGAGCTATTTATGAACCTTTCTCTCACTTCAGATTCTGCTGTCTGTGTAGAATAAAGCCAGTTGGACTGGGACCTGCAACAAAATGTTTCAGGTGTTATCTAAACGAGGGGGAAATGTGGATTGATGCACTAATGGCAATTTGAAGCAGCTTCGATTTGTCTTAACGTTTTGCGTGTGTGTGTGTGTGTGTGTGTGTTTTGCAAAAGTGCAGGCAGGCAAAGCTATCTGCTTTTGCTGTTCCAGTGGGCATGCCTGCGAATCAAGATGGCAGGCATGAGTGAATTACCTGCATTTTTATTCTTGCCAGTTGCCGCCACTAAACAGTATTTTAAAAAAAGCATATCTAAGGTGCAAAAGTGCGATATTCCGCTTAAATACATTTTAAAAAAGGGGCCAGGAAGGCTGTTTTATCACCTCAGCAAACAAATGTTAAGGCGAAAACCCAACATGGTGGTTCCAGGCACTTACCTTGTTAGCAAGCTCTGCCCTTATGCACATCAGGCCAATCAGCTTATTACTTCCACTTTTATTGGGAATGCAAATAAATGCGGATCAGATTGTCCCAATGATTGGGAATGTGGATTCCCTGTTGAGTTTTTTAAAAACTTCAGGAAAAGCTGCAAAGGCTTTTCCTTTGGAGGTTTTGGAGGATTTGCCCCCCCCTCCTTTTGATTACTGCAGATTGACAAATCATATTCTCCTTGAATTCTATGAAACAGAAATTCAAGATCTAAGCCATTCCATTCACCATCACCACATGGATTTTCCTTCCATCCTCCTTCAGTCAGTATCCTGTGCTCATTAAACATGCTTTCACCTGTCTGGGTCATTTGCCATCCTCTGTATTTGGGCTTTCCCCCACTGCCTAGGAGGTATTTTTTTGGAGGATGATACTGTGTTGGTACCCTTGGACCTAATCCTAGGTACATTCAGTTGACTTGTTTATGGCTTATGGTTAGGTCTCTGTTCCATTGCTGGGAATATTTTAATGTAGCTTCTCAGTGTGAATCGAAAATGGATCTATCCAGAGAAAAACAGGGTTCTTTCCACCCTTTTCATATACCTCCATGTCTTCTATTCCATTCTCCTCATTGGGTTTCTCTTTCTCATTCTCTAATCATCCCATGCCGTTGAATTGAGTTTTCTTCTTTCCCTTAAGGTTTGTGGGGGGGGGTGTTTGGTACAGATTTGAAACCTTGGGTTACTTATGTTTGATATCTCTTTCTTGAACATGAAATGCTGCCATTTTGGATCCATTTCTTTAGGCACAAGAACACTTGATCTCTATGAAGATATTTGCCTTTTTGTCTGTGAATGTAACCTGGCTATTTTTTCTTTCTTCCAATCAAGCGATATTGTCAACCAGTGGGCTATTTTAAACGCCAGCTTCTATATCTCAAACCTGGGCAGTTGTCAGACTATCACTTATGCCTCTGTACTTCTGGACTCTTGTCAGACTCTGAACTTGAATGTCCAAGTGTCATTGTTAATTTCTAAATGCATTGCTTTTAATTCATTTACCACAATGAAGATCAAACTTGTGTCCAATAGAATTATTTTGGGGTCAGTGTTGATACTGCTTCTGTGAAACACACTCTAAGAATGGCTTGTTTGTTAAAGTATTTAGGAAATAAATGAAAAATTTAATTTGCTAACAGGCATTTGGGAAAAGTAGAGCTAGTTGCTGTGATTTTGCTGTTCAGATATTTGGGCTGTTTGAAGGATTATAGTTTATGTTAGTTTTTTTTATTTTAAACTTTTCTGTGCCATCATTTATATCCTGTCTTTCCTGACAAGCTCAAGGCAAAGAAGGAAAAGAAAATTAAGAAAAGAATATATAGATTAAGAAATCACAATACAGGTCGACCATCATATCCACGGATTTGGCATCCACAGTTTCACTTATCCATGTCTCATTCTCTCTCTCTCTCTCTCTCTCTCTCTCTCTCTCTCTCTCACACACACACACACACACACACACACACGGCATTTCTAGGTCCTCCAATGTGATTTTATGGTCAACTTCTGGTATTTGTCTCATTGCAAGTAATAGGGTTCTCTGTAATCCATGGTTTCAGGTTATCCACGGGGTGGGTGTATCTTGGAATGTATCCCCCGTGAATACGAGGGTCGACCTGTACAGTAAAACTAGTATGATCAAAAAACAAAACAAAACAAACAAACAAAAAAACCAACAACCCCAAGCATCAGAAGACAAGCACATGAAAACAAGAACTGGGTTGTTCTGTGATGCCATTCTTACTTTTTATATTGTATTTGTATGGAAATTGTGTGCTGTTTTATTTTTGAAAGCCATATTAAGGGCCTTTCAAACTAAATGGCAGGGTAGAAATCTTAAATAAATAAATACTTGGTAGAATTTGGAACTTGATTTTGAACACACTGTTGCTCTGATTCATGCTAAACGGTTTGAGTGGTTTTCATTGCTCACATCCATAAAACTTTTAGCATACAGTATATTTAATCCACTTTCTAGCTTCTGATCATGTCTGCAGTCTGAGTGTGTATGAAGAGAAATCCAGTTTTTCTAATAGGCTGTTTTTACAGTTTATGTGATCAGCTTGTTAGGTAGGTAAGAATATGCGTTCTTACTTATGAGTAAAATGCCATTAAACCTAATGGGATTTTTGTGTAAGCGTGCACAAGGTTTCTCTGCACTCCTTCCAGGTCTTGTTTTTGTTAGCAAATCATGGATATGTTGCAGTAGATACGGCTTTGGTTGCATAGCTATTGCTTAAGTGTGCTGTTAAAATATGCTTGGAATGTGGCTCATTGTGCCTTTGTTGATAGAAAATGAGGTATGCCTATGCAGGTATTGCTGGATATAACTAGTTTGAGTAGGAAGACCGATGGAGAAAAGGCTCCAGGCACAGCAAGATAAAGCTTTATTCATCATTAAACTACACTGTCCCCTCTTCCCCTGCTCTTCTTGTATTCTGTATTTGAGGTACATTTATACCCACAAAATACAATAGTTTGTACCCACTTCAGCATCAAGAGTGCAGTACTTTATTTCTGTAATGACTGAGGAATTACTACTACTACCACCACCATTTCTCTGCGGTGCTATAAAGAACAGAAGCGGTTATCCCTTAATCTCTTACACTGAGGAAGGAGACAGCGTGTTTGGTGCCTTTGGAATGGAGCTTTGCAATATCACAACACACTACTAAAACAAGAATAGTAACTAATAAAATAGCCTGGTTTTCCTGTCCAAGGACAGATTTCATTTTTTAAAAATCTCTTTACAACCTGATGAAAAAGGGAGTGGGAGAGTCAAGGATCTCTCTTGGAACTCTGGAGATAAAAGGCCACCACTGTTTTTTATAGTATCCAGGATGTCTGTGAATAGGGCCTCCAATGAGATTTTCTAGTGCCTGGTACTTTTACTAGAGCTTTTTCCTTCCCACCCCTTCCCAAAGTAACAAACAATGCAATGAGTGGATAATGGAATAAGTAACAGAAGAAGTATTTTTTTTTACTTTTTAAAAAGTGTATTTATTATAATAAAAATTAATCAGTAATAGAAGAATTAAGCATTTTATTTATTGAATTTTATAACAATACAATAAAAGATGTAAATAAAGAAAAAAGATAAAGAAAAAGATAGAAAAGAAAAAAGATGACTTCTGACCTTCCTCTCAACAGTTCTATATACATATAATAATTATTTATAACTCTCCCTCTAATCTTAACACAAGTTCACTTCCTTCCATAACTAATACAGTTGTCCCTTCATATTTGCTGGGGTTTGGTTCCAGGATCCCCCCATGGATACCAAAATCTGTGAATATTCAAGTCCCATTATATGCAATGACATAGCAAAATGGTGTCCCTTATATAAGATGGCAAAATCAAGGTTTGCTTTTTGGATTATTATTTTTTAAGAATATTTTCAAGCCGTGAATACTTAAATCCATGGATACCAAATCTGTGAATATGGAGGGACAACTGTACTTTCTAATAATTGAAACCAAAAATTAACAAGTCATTTTCTTTTGTTTGCAAAAAGTCCATAAGGGATTGCCATTGTTTAAGGAATGTCACTAATGACCTTTTTCTAATTAAGCATGACAGTTTACTCCTTTCCACTAAATCAGCCAATTTCACCAACCACTGCTCATAGTTGTTAAATCTGGATTCTTCCATCTTTGTGCATATAACTATCTTGCTGCTGTGGTCTTGTACTGCAATGGTCTTGTCCAGCTGCGCAACCTTCAAGCCCCAAAGAAGGAACTAACCGAAGAAGTTAAAACCCAAACACCTTTGTAAGCTTTACAGTAAGGAGTTACAGTTAGACCCCCATATCCGCTGGACTTACTGGTTCTTTGACTTACTGTGGATACCAGAAACTGCAGATAACAGCGAATCCTATTAAAATAAAGGACTTCTAGTTGTGTTTGAGGACCTTGGAGATCCTTAGAGAGGACACTTCCCTAGGCATTTCTAGCATGACTCTATGGTATGTGTCCCTTATTTTGTGTCTTGTGGATAACTGATACCACAGATATTGGTTCCACGGATATGGGGGTCTGGCTGTACTTAAGGAATGGCAGTTTCTCAAGTACAGAGAAACAAGTTACATAACAGATTACTTTTAAAAAATGGCTAATTCTGCCCATAGCCATATTCTCCCTTCACTCATAGCCAAAATTTCTTTTCCCACAGAAGAAATGTCTTTTCCATCCTTTCCTATTCCTTCTCAATCATGCTGAATTCCTTGTTACCATTAAGCTAATGTGTGTGCAAGTGCCTTCAAATCATCTGTGGACTTATGGTGACACTATGAATTTCATAGAGGTTGTCTAAATGGTCAGAATAACCCTCATGCAATTAGCTGGGAATCTTACCTGTCTAAACGGGATCCTGCACCAATCCACACCATTCAGAAGGAGGGCCCATAAAATGTCAAAAACAATGCAGGAAAAACCTTTGCGGCTTTCCCTGTAGTTTTTTAAAAAAACAGTGATTAGGGGGTGAGCATTCCTGCTCGTTAGGACAAGCGATTGGCTGGGTGAGCATGGTTGGCGGGGCTTGTGAACAGGGCAATCGCCCGGTGCTATCATGTTTATCACTGAGGCGATAAACGGGGTGGAGTTTTTGTTTTGCTATCCTTTTAATTCAAAAAAAATGCTCTAGTGCACCTTAGATGATTTTTTTTAAGGTTTGGCAACGGCAAAGAACTAATGCGAGTTAATCACTTGCAGCCACCATTTGGCATGCAAAAGCTTATGGGGGTTTCCAGGGCCAAAATACACTGTTAAGACATGTCACTGCTGCTGCAAAATGCCATTATTACAAGGTACTCCATTTCCCCTCTCTCGTATAGATGGGCCCAAAGGGTTTTCTTAGGCAAGGAATTCTCCTCCTCCTCCTTTCTTTCTAAAGAAATCTGTTGAGGAACAGACTGGTAAATTGCATGTGGTTTATTTGTTTTTTTGATTGATTGCACTAAGAGGTATCCATATGGAAGTAACTCTTATCCTGAAGGAAGGGATTTCTGGAATCCCCCTTTGCCAGTAACCAGGAAGAAGGTCAACTAGGCAGTTAAACATCTTGGTCAATCTGCGGTTTAATTTACTATTTTGACAAAATTAGGGTTTGGTTTTTGTTTGTTCAGATTTTAATGACACTGCTAAGATGTTTATTGAAGATAACATATGTAAGATTAAGAGTTACCACTGAAAAGATACTGGGTCTGATGTGTACAGATTAGCCAGAGGCCAGGTTTTGGAAATTCAAGTTAACATTTGCTATGACAAGCTGGCTTTCAAAGAAAGCAAGTAAATAGAGCAGCCTGATGCTTCATGACTTGAGCCAGTTATGTGTGTGCTTTAAAGTGTTTTTTGAAAACAACAACCCTAATGTATTTATTTCTTGAACTATACACATTATCAGAATCTCTTCAGACATTCTCATGGTCCTGTCTTTGCCAATGTGCTCAGTGTCTTTATGTGTTTAATTAATAATTGTGCCCAATGTTGCTGTCTCTTTTTGTAGGTTTGTTACTCTGGTTGTTGGGAGGTACTGATCTGTTTCCAAATGACAGGCATGGTTTTAAATAGGTAGTTATAGTCTAAATTTTCTGTCACCTATATTTCAATTGTTTCTATATTAATAAAAGTATCATTTTTAAAAAAAGTTTGTGGTATGCCCAAAATGGCCTTTTAGATCCTATTCTTTTTTGGTGTCCTAAAGAAGTCATCAAGTTAAGTCACAGTCCTAACTATGCTTATTTTGAAGTGCATTCCAGCACAACAGATGTCATGCAATTCTAAATAACTTTCTCTAGTTGGGTTATGATTTTAAATAGTGTCCTTGTATTGAAATCTGTTTATTGCGCTTAACGTTACTGTTCCTGTAAACATACACACAGTAGATAGATTATGTGCTTTCACAGAGCCTGAAAAATGATCTCAAACTTGGTAATGTGGAATAATTTAGTGATGCTGTTTTGTTTTGGTTTTTAAACTAGTTGCTGGCATATTTATAGTGCTGATCTTGACTCTTCTCTCTTTCTAGTGACTCTAGTGCTCAGGTCTCTTGGAGAAGTCAGGAGGATACTGCCCTTGTTAGTTCTCAATCTTGTCACTTCTGGGGAACAGCCGTGAAACTGCTTGCTCCTGACAGGAGACAGCCCCACTGTAGGCCTTGGTTTCATGTTACATTAAGTATTAGTGCTGTTCTTTCAGGAGCTATTATGCCCTGACATCAAAGATTTCCTGACAGGCCAGTTGTAGGTTAGCACTGAAGCTGTCTACTGAAATTTTAAAGAATTTAATTAAATATATATGATTGGATTTAATATGAGCTAAGAAACCACATACAAAATGGTTAAGAAAAATTGAGGGATTAACCATTTGGCCCTAGCCTGTGTGTCCCCATGCAGTAGATAGTTGCAGTTTTCCAAGGATAGTTGGTCATTTCTTAACTCATGTACAGCTGTCATTTTTCTTGAAGGATATTGTAAGAGAAACATCTTAGAAATGATTTTTTACGGAATGAAAATTGTTTGTATGGTAGCCCCTGGAATTTACGAATATGGATGGCAAGGCTTTATTATTGTAAATAGTTATTACAAAACTCATAGAAAGATGGCATGAAGGGAGGCAGTGGTTTAATGGTGAGTAAAATCCTTCCATTACATCTTTCTAGAATGTAGTTTGATATGAGAGGCCAGAAGTTACATGTTATTATAAGGCATTATATAAGAAGGGGTGGGGGAGAATGTGTCATAAAAAGGGCCACATGCTGTCCAAAGCCATTTTGAGGTGCTCAAGGGCACCCCATCCCAACTTTGAGGGGGATATATTTCTCAGCTTTTGGCCTATGGCTGGCCCCAGGCTCTCCAAGCTGTGGAATCCACTTGGGCCTTCAGCGAGTTAGAGGAATCTAATTCTCACACATAACACATACAAACATACCCATACACAAATTGCAATTGTATTTTGCATTTTCTCACACCTGTGAGAAATATGTGTGTGTGTGTATGTGTATACACACACACACAATGTGTGTATGTGTGTATGTGTGTATGTGTATAGACACACACACAAACACACATTTTCTCTCACTTACTCTCATTTACATTCACAGAGATGATCAATCCCGACAATAGTTGGATTTGGGAAAATTTCCCCAGTAGCTCCAGTAGGCTTTTTCAAATTTGAAAGAGAGTGAGAGTGAGAGCGAGAGGGAGAGAGAGCACATCCTGTGGTCCATATCCAGCTCGTGTCCTCCAGGGGCCTTTTCACACTATACAGTTACCACACTTGATTCTACTTTAATTGCCATGGTTCCATACTATGGAATTCTGGAATTTTCAGTTTAGCTTGGGATACTTAGAATTCTCAGCCAGAGAGGTCTAGTGCCTCACCAAAGTACAGAACCCAGAATTCCATAGAATTGCCATGGCAGCTAAACTGGAATCATAGTGTTATGATTGTGTAGTGTGAGAGGGCTCCTGCTCTGTGCTGGTTACTAACTTTTCACTATATGAATGGAAGAAACATCTCTTTATGGAAGCAATGTCACACTTATGGCATGAGCTTTCTGTTCACAAAGCAAGTGGCTATGGTCCAAGCCTATATTTTTACTTTCTGACTGCTTATAAAAGATTTGTAGATTTTCAGAGCCATACAAATTTAGAGGAGGAATTTTTACCAAGTGTCACTTAACATTCTTATTTAAATACAAGATGACAAGAGCTTCGGATATACTTTCATAACTCAACAAAAAACTACCATGAGTTCTTGCATCTTGGAGTGTTCCCTTAGATTCTTAAGTGGTGAAATCAGCCTTTCAAGAAAATTGCTATTATGCTGTTTGGAGCAGAGCTTTACAACAGGAAATATCATCATTAATTTGGGATGTTATGGATGCTTATTTAGACTAAACTACTGTAGCATTTGTTCCACTTGCTATTGGAAAGGAATAATCTTTAAAACTGAAGCATCAGAGGACAATAATATATATATATATATATATATATATGGGGAGGAGAAGCACCATTTCAATCAAAAAACAAGCTGCTACCACAAAATCCTTCTGAGCAGATCTTGGGGCATTCTCTACTCTCGCATAACTCTTAGAATCCCTTAGCCAGTGTGCCCAGTAACTATTCAGCTGATTGAAAATAACATTTCTAGGCTCTGCTTCTGAGTTTGTAACCCCAACACATTTACTAAGGTGTAAGCCCCAGTGAACATATTGAGGCTTACTTCTGTGTAAATATACACAGTATGTTAATAATAAAAATGGAAGTAACTAGGAAAATGTGAATACCAGTAGGGTGAACAATGAAACAACGTTTATCTATTGTTATGTGGGATATAAACTTGCATTTTAGATAAACAAATTGGTTTGTACAGTTTGCTGCCCAGATACCAACTATTGCTAGACTCCTTCAAGGCCTTGCTCTTCCTTCTTTTGATTCTTTACTGTAAAGAATCATAAGAAGACTTGAACTGAACAAAAACACTTCAGAGAGTATAAAGTAGGACACATAGCCACCATTTTCAGGATTGTTATGCTGCCAATATACCATGCTGATTGACCCCTATGTATTTCTTTAAGCAGGTGTGCTACAGAGAATTTACAGACAAGTATTTTAAATGTTGCCTTGGGGTGGGGGTAAGATGTGGCTTCTAGAATTTCCCCCTGTATTTCCAATAAGACAGGTGTGGCACAATGTGGCTGTGCTGTTGCCTTCGCTAGAGCTGCCCATATCCTTTAATTTTCTATCCTACACTGCAAAACACAGCTTGCACAAATCAAAGCCAGCTTGTCTGGCTGGATGTTTGGACGAGGTAAGCAAGTCAGAATGGCAGTGTTTGTGTCTGAAAATATCACTTGTTCCAGTGTGTGAAGATTGGGAGATGGTGGCAGTATACTCTGTAGATATAATCTGGCAGGTGGCAAAACCAGAATAAAAACTTTAAGTTGAGCCATTTGGTTTCATCTTTGCAATCACATTTCTTTTATATAAGCATAGAGAGAAAAAGAAATACATGATAAAACTCTCTCTCTCTCTCTCTCTCTCTCTCTGTGTGTGTGTGTATGTGTGTATGGGATGGTGGTGGTTCTCAGTGTTATTTTGAACTCAGTAAAAATAAATGCTAATTGCGGTGACAGATTCCTTATGTACAGATAAAATTATAGTTAAGGAACAGTAAACTTTTTTTTTACAAAAAAGTATAGCAGGATCCGCAGTAATCAAAATTGTTAGTGTAATGTGGTGAAGATTAGTTTATGGCTATAATAACATCAAAAATAGAAAGCTACATGATAGCTTGTTTCTTTCAAGTATTGTATGTAGAGTTTCAAGACTGTGATAAATGTTCCTTGGTTAATAATTTCAGTTTTCACATGTTTGGCATTCCAAATGGCCAGAATGGCTTCAACAAATTAATGATTAAGAAATAAAAGCTGTGTTGATTGATATGTTAAATTATGTCTGCTTTTAATGTCATATTTTGGAAGGATAGTTCACTGGCTGCTAAGAATTGCACAGTTCTGTTGATGGTGGTAAGGCTAAGGTTGTGTGAGTCTACTTGAAAGATGTTTTTGTTTTCACCATTTGATAGCTAAATCAATTCATTCAATGTAGTATGAGGGTCAAATGTACCCCAAGAAGGGCATATAAATAAAATAACCTGGTAAAAGTTATTTAAACATGCCACTGTTGGGAAGTAAAAAATCATGCCTTTGGGATGTTCTCTTCTCCAACCCCCATAAAACAGCATATCCACCAGGGTTAATAATATCCTACGATGTAAATACAAAAGTAGATATAAGGAATATATAACATCTAATTAACTACAGTACAGTTTTTACGAAGTAAAATGACATATTTTGTAATTACTGTACCTGTAACATAACAGTTTCGCAAATATAACACTGCAGTAGTAATGGATTGTGAATAAATTGTAGAAATATCAAATGCTTGGAAATATAGCACACACCACATTTTACACCTTTGTGGGTAGGACAGACTGAACAGTTAACAGGAAGCAGATTGTTTGGATTGTCTGTCATTGTCAATTGACACCTGCCCCTTCTTTTGGGCTCAGCCAGTGGCCAGGCTTGCTAGTTCTGTCAATGACTCCGGCAAACTAGCTGTTCTCTAGACTCAACTCAGGGTTTGACCAACTCAAGTGTACAGACAAAAGAGGCAACTTTCCGGGAGGTTTACACCCTTCTGGGTAATACATTTTCCAAATAATATCAGTGGTTAAACATATATATGCCCACAATATTTGGAGCAGGGAAACTGCTTTGACCATTGCATGGTTTATATTCAGGGACTGCATCCTAAGAGAGTTGTTACTTGATTGTAATAACATTTATGCTCTAGCAGCACTTTTATAATTGTCTGTTTCACTTGATAACCGATAAGGACTGCCACCGCTTGTTTATGCCATGTATGAACTACTAAATACTAAATAGGGTGTGGAATTGTGGAAGACTGCAATGTTATGATTTCTCTTTAGTGCTTTCAGGGTGGTCTTGATCCTGCCTAGTCTCTGAAAGGAAAAGGAGATACTCACACAATGCCAAACTGTGGCCATAGAAATAATATCCTGGGGGCAGTGATACTCTTCAAAATACTTGTATGTTGTCAATCTTATAAAATATTTTGGCCTTTCTAAGATGTGTAAGTTTTGTGGGATGTTTCCTCCCCCAAGTTTTCTTTTGGATTCTCACTATGATTAATCTCTTTAAGAGCGGAAACTGCTCAGGGAGAACTTGTCAAAAAATTTTTTTCATTGTAGGGGGATCTAGAGTCCTTTCAGTTTCCTGTGCCAAATGCCTCGTGTTTGCTGGCTAGCTAATCTTTCAGTTTCTATTTAAATAAACAGCAGCAGACTTGACTTGATAAGTGTGCCACTAAATAGATCATATTACTGCTTAACTGGGGCTTATGCTTAACTGTGCAGCTAGTTCCTTCCTTTTGCTCCCCAAAAAGGCAGTCAATAAAATAGTTATGAAACAAAAATAGTTATGATACAACAATCTTTGTATCACTTAATGAAATTTGATTAATCATAAAACTGGTGGAAGGGAAGCATCTCTTAAGGAAATACAGCTTGTGTTGGCAAATTTTCAGTTTTCTGGAAGAATAGAGTGCTGATGATTACTCTATCCTTAAAATATTTCATTTCCTTACCAAAAGCCAGGAATTCCAATCAGTGATGACTATCAATCCCTATCCAGCTCTGTTGCTGAGAAGGGGAAATAAAAGACACTGAGGACTGAAGAATGTGTTGTTACCATAAATTCGGATTTTATTGGTATTTCTCAGAGTTAACTTTATAGTGTAAATAAATGTTTTCTGTGAGCAGAAGGGAGGTATGATTTTTTTTCTTTAAAAAAATCAGACCACAATGAATCTAGATACCATTCTTGAATGGAGGCACAAATAATTGTTCAGTCAAAAACTTTGAATATACTCTTCTCTGAACAAAATGGCCTTTCAAATATTGATGTATTTAGTGGTTGATTTGGGATCTTGGTATTCCCTTTTAAAGTTGCAATGAAAATTAGCCATAGAAATTACTCCACTAAGTTGTGAGATGGCTTGGAGGATAAAGAAGACTTATCACTGCATGATAAGCAACTAATGGGAAAATATTGTAGACTTTATCAGATGTCCCTGTTAAAATGTTCTTTTGCTGGCATAAAAAAATATTTTTTTTATGTTGGCAAAAGAACGTTCCCACCTACAAACATACCTCCTTTCTCTGCAAAGGCTCCTCCAGCAATAAAGAGGAAGTGAATGGAGCTCCGTTCACTTCTTTTGAAATCCCGCGTGAAATTCAAATGTAAAAAAAGAAATAAACACGTAAAAGTTAAACTAAGCACATAAACACACTAAAAAACCTCCAAGTAACCCAAGGAGGGTGAAAAGAAGTTCGTCACTTACCTGGATGTCCTGATCTGACCCAGAAGTGTTCGCACCAGTCCAGCCATTTTTGGGGTAAGTATGAGATTTAAAGGGACAGAGGCTTCGCACACTGGCAACGCCGGAAGAAAAGCAGCTTAAGCCGTCAATTAAAAACAATGAGTTTTGGGGTCTTCATAACTGTGAAAGGGCAATGTCATCTGACCTATGAGCCCTTTCACGGTTTTGTGGCATCCTTATGATGCCATATTTTCCGCGTCTGATAAAGTCCCTTGACTCTCCAGCAAGATGCCTGGAAAGTGCAGTCTCTATGGCTATATCAATTTTAGTCAAAGTGTGTTGATTGGAATTGGGTTGTGCAGTTTGTTAGGGGCCACAAAATAGTTGGATTGTAAGTTGTGTGGGCTAATAACAATTTACACAGGTGTTACGTTGTGTGTTTCAAGAATCAACACCAGTGACCAAGAAAATGATATCTGCCATATCATGAAACTGAAACTGAAGTTCTGAAATAAGAAATGTGTTGGTAAAACAAATTGCTGATATGACATCAGCTTCAGACTGCAATTCAATAACTGGATGTCAAATCAGAGACTGCAGGATCAATGAATGCAAGAGTGTAGTATAGGGTCATGAGGTAAAGTGGGGCCAGAATAATATTATCCCTCTTTGATTGAGTTGAAGGTTAAGGGGAAAAAAGAGGCAGCATAGGCAAGCTTGATAGTGGTTCCCAAGTGGGAGAAGTGTAAGAGATCTGTGGAGCAACAGAATGAAAAGACTTGTATCACACAGAAACTTCTGATTTTGGCCAATTAGAATGAGGTGTCATGATTTGATGGTAGATGTCCTATGGTATCTTTACCACTGAGAAGATTTAACAAGGAGTCCAATTATTAGGCTGAGGCTGATTCAGATATGCAGCCTAGTGCAATGAGGATGTATACTCTGAGTAAAAATGCAGAACAATTTCTTTTAAACAGTACTGTATTGGAAATTTACAGATTACTGTATTTCTTTCTCCACGAAAAGTTAATGTCTTTTCTTAACACAATAATAACACTGTGGGGGTGACTTTTAATTATGGGGTTCCGATGGTTATATGTTATCAGATACTCTTGTATTTTTTCAGTGTATCACAAATACCAAGTAACTTAGTGAGGTTTGTAGTCAATGCTTCACCCCACCATGCCCATTCAGAATTTTTAGCAGCAAATGCCAAATTGGCAATGATTTGAGATGTACAGTGTATGGCATCTTCCAAATCACATCTGGGATGGATGCTATGACTCTCTTCTTTGGGAAGGGTGAGTAACAGGCTGGCACATCTTTAACAGGAGACATTTATTATCAGATTTAATGAGTCCTTTATGGCTGCTGAAACATCTTGTGAACAGTTCTTTCTTGTTCTGCTTTACAGATTCATCACTGATGTTTTGAATATATATATATATATATATATATATGAGTTCTATAATTTATTATATTTCTTTCATTTTAAATAATTTGTGGTACTAAGAGAATTTTCATTGGAGCAACAAAAACTGGAGGAATTAGTGACAATTCATGAACTGTCATCATTTATGTAGGTGATAGCTTATAACCTCTGACTCTGTTCATAGTACAGAGAACAATGGTCTTAAAACAACTGGAAAAGCCTAAATACTGGCAACATAGGAGATTTTCACACAAGCAGTCTGTTCCATTGCAGGCACAGGACAGGTTTGCTGAAAGATTTTTCTTCAGATGACATTTACCCTGTTCCGTGCCCTCAGCGTGACAGTTCTGTTATCTCCCTGCGATATTGTATTCATGGGGAGAAGTTGTTATTAACCACCTGTTCCGTTGCAGAAACGGAACCATGGGTGTGCAAACAGGAGCCCTGTTCCTGTTCTGGAATGACAGCCGCAGCAGGGAGGTCTGTGCCGAGCACTTCCGGGCATGATCGGGACATCCAGGTAAGTGGCACCATCCCCCCCCCCCGGGTTACTTATATTTTTTCCCTGTGTTTTGGGACTTGGTTTTGTGTTTTGACATTGTGGGGGGTATGTTTGAATTTACCGTGCAGCTGTTCTCTTGTGAGAATGGCCGGGATTTCAGCTGGCCAATCGTAAAGGCAGCCTTATGAAGGCTGCATTTACAGCCGGCTGGCAAGGAGTGAGGGAGACAGTTCTTGCAGCAGAATGGAGGTAAGTGTGCAAATATTTACCTCCATTCTGTTGCAGGAACGAGAGAGAGGCTTGCGGGACAGAAATGGGGCTTTTGGCCCTGTTGTGAAAATCTCCTTAGATACAAACACAGAACACTCTCCTGCTTCTTTGCAATTGTGTTGTAAAGTCATATCATGTACCTTTTCTAGAACACACAATTGATCTGGAAATTGAGACAGGCAGGCTTCTTTTTTTTTTTAACACAAGAAGTCCTAGGTTCAGTTCTTGAAGTATGGCATGTAAGGATTCTTGTCTGAAACACTGGTGAGTTACTTCAACTCAGTACTGTAGACAATACTGAATTTGCTATCATGGTTTCATGGTTTGACTTGGTAGCAGTCTGTCTTCTTAGATCCATGTCTGAAGAACTATCTCTATCACACAGAAGGTCTAATCTACACCTAAGGCCACTGATGAACTATTATTCTTTTGCTGAATGGTAGGAAGTTATTGGTTACCAGAAGTAAACAGATAACTATTCATCTTGTCTTCATCAAAATGTAATCAATTACAGTATATTATTTTACTTTTCTCCATCTTTGGCATGAAATAATTCTCCAAATGTTGGGATAGGTAATAAGGAGCATGAAGATGCCTTATATCAAAATTATATTGTGCTGAATTAAATAAAGAAAACTAAAAAACAAAGCTGTGCATGCCTATTCAATTGTGACAGAAGTGGGGGGGGGGACTCTAGTCCCCCACAGACATAGTGAGACAAAGCATACTGTATATTATATCCATGGTGATATTTTATTTGAACCTTCTATGGTATCTATCTTCACTTGGTCTAGCAATAATATAATAATGATGTTTAAAAATAAGGTTAAGAAAAAGTACAAATAATATTTGGCATTTAGATAGTGCTTTAGAATGTTTAGTGCACTTCGCACATCTGAGCTCAATAATCTTTACATTGGGGTGGGTGACTATGTAGGGACCAGAGGCCAAAATGCACCCCCAAAATTAAAAAATGGGGGGGGTGTTCTGAGGGCTTTGGGAGACTGCCAGAGTGGCAACAAAAGGGGGGTTCAGGAATTTCATGTGGCCTGTACACTCCTGCATTATACTTTTGGCCTTCCAGATGCTTTCTACTGCATTTCCCATAATTGTACTCAATCAACAACTATAGCTAGCATAGCAAGTGGTAAGGGAATATGGGAGTGGGTGACCAAAATGGTGGACCAATGGATCCCCATCCCTATAAGATAGAGCAGCATTACACCCATAATGCAAACAAAGAGCTGATGTTGAGAGACAGAAATTTTCATAAGGCCACCTAGTGAGTGTAAAGCAGAGGCAATTGGAAGCAAGAGCTTCCATGTCACAATGAGCATCCACTTAGTTGCAGTGTTATTCACAGCACACACAGTATCCTCTTTGAATGCCATAGGTAGGGAGTGATAACTACTGTTAAGAGATTCGTTGTACTGTGTTTTGGCTCACTTTTAAAATAATGTGGCTGCTGGTGAGCCAGTACCAATATGGGCACGGAGAATGCACAGTTCCCAAAGGATTTTTAAGAAATAAAGCTTCATAAAAGCTGAAAGGTAGGGGATTATGTTTGCAGTTTTAATTGTACTGAAATATTGCTTGACAGAATAAAGTGGACAAGAGGGGCTGGAGAGTTTATCATGACGGGCAACATTATTTTCCCCTAGCAGCATCCAGGGCTTGCTGAATATTTCCCAACATTTCACAGATGGTAACAGAGACACATATGGCCAAGCAGTGTCAGAGCGTGGTCAAGATGGCAAAAGAAGAAGAACACACAAGTTAGGAGAGACTGAAGCAGTTTGCCTTTTCCTGGGCCTAATGGAAAGGGCAAGATTCTACCATATCCTGGTTTGTGACCAAAATAAACCACTCATTCAAGATTCTGGCTCCTTTCCTCTCCCCTTTGCAGAGTTAACTAAGTGCAAGCTATCCTTTTACACTTTGAGCTCACTTTGCAACAATCCAAGAAAGCTGTGGGCAAAGTGGGAGAGTAAGAGGAGGAGATAGAAACTGGGACATTTTAAAAGCAGCGGAAGAAGTTGGGAAATAGATGAGTAATCGGGATTGTCCCTGCCACATTGGGACAGTTGAAGGGTAGGTTACTCCAGGCCCACTAGGGCCTTGGGCAAGGCATTGTTCACTGGCCCCCTGGTTTCCCTGGGAGGGCCCCCAAAGCTTACCAAGGATGGATGGGAATGGATGCTAGCAGTGGGCAGCAAAGGCATGGGTGGCAGTGGTCCTGAAAGCAGTGCAACCCCCTCTATTTCCTGGTGCTCCACCATTCTTAACACGAGGCTCTTTCATACTACACAATTATAGTGCTGTGATTTCACTTGAACTGCCATGGTTACATCCGACGGAATCCTGGGGTTTATAGTTTTGTGAGGCACTAGAGCTCTCTGGCTGTAGTGGTTTGAGTCTTGGGACTTTTTCAGATGGGGGAACTTCCCCACCCCAAGAAGGTTGGGAGATGAACGGAGCTGTTGCGCTTACAGCGTCCCATTTCAGACGCCATCATTCTTCTCCTGACCTTCCCCCATGCTGCAGGTACAAATTTTTATTGATGGAGGTTTTCTGTCAGTAAAAAGCAGCACCCACAGAACAGAGGAAGCACGGGGGAAGGTTGGGAGGAGGACTGAGGAGGACAATGGCAGCGTCTGAAATGGGACGCTGTAAGTGCGACACCCCCGTTCTTCTCCTGACCTGCTCAGGTCCCCCCCCCCGTTTGAAAAGGTCCTTGGACTACAACTCTGGAGACCAGGGCCAAGTCTACATGAAGGAAAAAAACCCAGACTGCTCAAGTCGCAGCAGCTGCAATCTGTCTTAATAGTTTTACAGCCCCCATAAACCCTGCATGCCTGTAGCTGAGATGGCAGCCATGAGTGGATTACTCATATTTTTAAATCTGCTGTGGCTGACCTTTCTTCAAAACCTATTTCTATGGTGTGTACAAGTGATATTTCACCTCTCCCTCCCCAAAAAGAGAAAAAAAGATAGCACAAACCTCCATTTTATTGCCTTAGCAATCACTCGCTAAAGCGAAAATCCAACATGGTGGCAGCAGGTGCTTGCCCTGTAACTCCCTGCACTTGTCCAGACAATCAGGTTTGCACTGTGTCCTTCATGGGGTAGTGATTCATGTTGAATTGCTTGTCTTAACTAGTGAAAATGTGCATATCTCTGGAGTGTTTAAAAAAAGTTGGGAAAAGCTGTGAAGGCTTTTCTTGCGTAGTTTCCCCTCTTTTTGGCCCCCTTCCTTCACAATATGACAAGACAATGCGGGATCCCATTAAGACAGCTCATTTTCTGAGTGAATTCTTTGAGAAGTATTTTCACCATGTGGACAACCCCCAGGCTTCAAATCCCCGGCCATGAAAACCTTGGGCAAATCATACACTTTCAGCCCTCAGAAAACCCTGTGATGCGATGACACTAAAGTGACCCTAAGTTGGAAATGACTTGAAGGCACACAACAAAAGCAAACTGCAAACCCCCAGGATTCCATGGGATGTTGCTAGGACAGTTAAAGAGGAATGAGAGTACTACAATTGTGCAGTGTGAAAAGGCCCATGGTAAAGTAGGAGAAAGAGGGCAGGCTCTGTGGCTTCCTGGCCCAATGTTTCTGAGCCATTAAAGGGAGTGTGCTGATAACATTGTAGAGAATGTCCTCTAGGTGACACAGCTCTTGGACACTGGTGTTCTACAGCAAATCTGGTGTATTTTTGGATGATTATTTTGCCTTTCATCAGTAAGAAACGAATGCTTGGACTGCTGGAGGAAAAGCCTAGAGGAAAGCAATGTTCATTGCTGAGAACAAACATCACCCTACTTTTTGAAATACAACAAATGCTTATGTGGGAAAGCCTCTAGACTACAGCTTTAGCTAGACACTTAAATAAAAATTTCTAATGCTATTCTTGGTCAGTCAGCGCCAGTTCCCATCAAAACAACATTTGTAGCTCTTCACTTCCAATTATTTCCACAGCCAGTAAATATCTCGGATTTGTTAACTTCTGTGGGGGAAATAAGTAGTACAGATGCTTGAAAACTTTCTAGTGTGTCTTTTTCTTCTTGCCTTTGAAGGCCTTTCCTCAGTTTGTTTCATCCTAAAAACAACACCACAAGTGAAAAGTTTTTGGGAGGCTGTAGAACTCAGCAATATTATCCCCCCTCTTGAAAACAACACGAAATGGAGTCGTGTGCCCACATACTGAGAAGAGGCGATCCCCCCACCGTGTTTACAGCAACACCTCTAGGTGACGGGAGGCAGCCAGCTTTCTTTTTATAGAGCTCCAGACTTCAGATCATTAGTGTGATATGGTCGCTCTGTGGTGCAAAGTAATTTGAATATTTATTACCCTGCTTAAGACTTTTTTCCTTTTCAAGTGGGAAATAAATGTGCTAAGGCCGCCTTTCCTCTCCCTTTTGCCTGATAACACTAACCAGCAAATATGTGAGAGTGACTCTAATTGTGTTTCCTTGGAGCATTGTACTTGAAAATAGCGGTTTATACATAGAAGGGGCAAAACTATGCTGAAAGTGTTTCCAAAGCCCCAAAGTCACTTGTCTTCCTCCTCCTCCTCCTCCTCTTCCTTTATACAAAGCATAAAGCCGCTTAAAGAAGATGTTTTTGGAAATCTGGATGAAAATTGTTCTTTAACTTTTGAGTTGATGGTATGTTTGAATGGTGTACTGTTCATTAATCAAAGGATTTGCATGACCCTGAAAACTTGGCTTTGGTTGCAGTCTGAAGACCTGCGGAAATGGTAACAAACATGAACAGTGTGCAAGTAAAACTTTTTTTTTGGGAAAAAAAAGATTATTGCATGACATGAAAGCCAACAGCAGGCCAAAGAGAGAATGAGACAACTATTTGAGACCTGTATTTATTTTAAAGGTAGAACATTCTGTTTGTATGGGGTTGTTTTATTTGCTGTTTTAAGATCTCCCTGTTTCCCTTGGTACATTCAGAAAGTCCAGCTGTGAAGAATAAGAATCATTATATGGGTGTAAATGGTATATTGACTTCATTTTTCTGAGAGGCTAACACACCTTCCTTGTTGGCAGCAGAAAGCAATGAATGAGGCATTTTATTAAAACTGGTGCTGGTGGTTATAATCAAAGGTCACTGGTTAGCTCTCACTTTTCAGTCTCAGATTTGTCTGGATGTTTGATCAGGGCACTGCAATGAAATTATTATGACAAAGACTTTGTACTAGGCGGTATCTGTCTGACAAAACTTGAAAGTCTTTGCCACAGTGATGCTGACAGCATGTGAATGCTGAAAGAATGTGCAAGAAATGTTATGTCTTAAAGAAACCTTTGCTAAGTATCATCTTCCTTTTGTGTTGCGTTTGAAATCATTTCAGTTGCTATTAACGTACCAGTGAAAAGGTGTTCTATTGATTAAAGGTGGCGTTCCCCCCTCCTTTCAGAGTGCACTGTGTGTGCTTTAAGACAGTCTTCTCCATACTCTGCTCAGTCCCTGCTGCACACAGCAAGTTCATTAACATGCAGATATTCAGCGATTGAAGTTGGGCTGCCTTTTACATTGGAGTTGTCTTGATATAATGAGCTTCTCTTTAATGTTCAAAAATGTTGTTACTTTCTTAAAAGGGGTTGTTTTTGAATTTCATTAAATTTAATTCTGTCTTCAAACAACTTTAGTATTGTTCATTTTACTACAATTAACATGCTTTCTGATGCTAAGATTTTTTTTTTAAAATAGGCACAATGCAAATTTACACATTTCTAAAATGGATGTTCATTTCCTCCCCCCGCCACCTTTTGAAAGCGAGAGGCTGATGTTTAATGGACAGATTCTATATTATAATTGATGCCCCATGTGGAAAAGCTGGAGAGTAAAAGTAGGTTAGGTCTGTCACTTTTCCTCTTGGACAAAGAGAAAGGCCAAGCTCATAGGGGAGAAGGAGCACACGCCTCACTTCCTTTGTTTTAGCAGATCATGTAAGGACAGAGAAGGAAGGGAGGAGGTGGACTGATGAAGCAAGGCCCTACCAAGCCAGAGTGCAAGGCCCTTTGTAGTTCATAGCAATTCTGCTTTTTAAAGAAAAAACTTGTCGTTAAGAAAAAAATAATCCAGAAAGGAAAACTCACTTTTCCATGACCACACAATCTATAGAGTTCAAGATATTTCTGCATCATCACAAAATATTGCTTATCCTAATTGCAAAGTATATACTTTGTAGATAATATATCTACTTAGATGTTATGTGAGTGTCTACCTCCATACCCTCCAACTGTCCTGGCAGGGACAACCCAGGTGAATCCTCTACCATCACACTTTCTCAGCTGCTTTTAAAATATCCTGGTTTCATCCCACTTCCCTCCTTTGTCTTCAGGAGACTTCAGTTGGAGCAAACTGAGTTGAAAGTGCAAAAGTACTTTGCCCTCATTTAACTCGGCAAGAGAGAGAAACAGAAGAGGGACAGGCAAAGTCATGTCCTTCCTAAACTCAGTTCATGATTCCAGTGTTTCTCTACTTAAAACAGTAGTTTTGCATGTTCCTCCTCAGTAACTTTTGCCTTCTTGTTGCCTGGCCACACCCTTTCCACCATTTTCTAATGTTGCTTAGCCACATGTGTCCCAGTTTTCATCTGTGAAATGTTGAAGGATCTGCACCTCTGAGCTAATGTGCGGCAACATCATGTTACAGTCTAGCTGGCATGGCAGGCATGTGTTCTTCTCCAATGCCATGAAAGAGCAGTCATCAGTCAGCATTGCCTTGAGTAGCATCTCTGCAGGGACTTAAACTGCTTGCCACAGGCATGATAATGTTGGAAACCAGCTGGAGGTAGGGCTTTGCCTCACTGATGTGTTGAGAAAGCTTCAGCACAAGGAATGTGGTTCATGCTTCTTTGAGTGATGGCACTGGAAACAGCATGAAGACTACACCCATATTGGCAGGGCAATTCCCTATACTGAATAGATTTCAAACATTATAACTCTTGTGCAGAGGTTAGAAAAATTACTTTTTGGACTACAACTGGCTATGCTGACTTAGGTCCATGTAGGCTGTCAGAGTTCAAATAAAAGTAGCTTTTCCAAGTCCAGCGTCTGTGGAGCTAACTGTTCGTTGGGCCTGTTGATGAAATACGTAGAAACCTGTGCATGCATGTTAAACACTCCTGGTTTATCCCCAAAGTTTCCTTGCTCTAATTTGGGCAGCCACCTTTTTCATTTTGGTCTTCTTAAGAAATACAAGTGTTAACATTACTAGGTGACACATTCTGGAGAAACATGGGCAATCAATATTTTCTTGGGTTTATGCCCTCAGTGTTTCAGGGAGTTGTGTTCTTTGCTTTGTTTGAAACTTGCCAGTTTTTCCTTATCTTTCTACACTGTTATAGTACTATTATTCCACTTTAACTGATATGGCTGCCTCCTGTGGAATTCTGGAGTTTGTAGTTTAGTGAGGCCTAAAAGCTCTCTGGCTGAGAATGCTAAATGCCCCTCCCTAAACTGTAAATCCCAGGATTCCACAGGAGGCAGCCATAGCTGTTAAAAAGGAATAATAGTGCTATAACTGTAGGGCAATAGTGCCTCCTGCTTTGATTTCTCTGCTCAAAGGGTAGGCAAAATGCAGCTCTCCAATATATTGCAACTTCTAGCATTCTTCACCATTGGCATTGCTTTCCAAGACTGCTGGGAGCTGCATTCCAACAACATCTGGAGGGCCACATTCTGTCTTTTCCTGCTCTAATCTTCATATCGGGGTGGTGAAAGTGTGGATGGTGAGGTGTGTGCATCCCCAATCCCATTTTGCAGCCTTGAAGCCCTCAGACCCCTGAAGTTTCCCAATGCCTCAAAAAAAAATGCCCCCAAATCACCCCCAGAACCCAAATATGTCCCCAAATTGTCCAAACAATCACCAAATCAGGGTGCTTGGATAGATCTGCCCCCTTCCACCAATTTCCAGCCAAGACCAGAAGTGAAGTCATGTAACTTCCAAGTTTGATGAGACATAAGCTACAGCCTGTCAAGAGGGGCACTGCGTGAAAATTGGCCTCTGACGCTGGTGTAGCTGCCCACCCCTGCTTTATATGGTTTTGGTGAAGTTGGCCTGCATACAGTGATACCTCTGAGATCGTGTGTTGAAATCAATGGTTTGCAGCATGTGACACTGTGTAGGTTAGATTTCATATGAACAGAATAATTGTGTATCATGCAGAAAACTCATGCTTTAAAACCATATATCTAAATGGGTGTGTTGGAGAGTAAATATATGTCTTCTCTAAGTGTGTGGTATTTTATATGTAACTGTTGAAGAGCTTTCCTTTCATCTTAGAATGCTGGGTCTGGAAGGACTCTGTGGATCCTTTAGTCTCAGCCAGTACCCCAAATATACAGTATCCTAGACCTAAAGTATTACTTAACAATTTTACTTGCCTGATGTCTTGTTGAAAACACCTGGGCATGGAGGTGCTATGATTGTTACTGCATCACTATTTTAATGAGCTTTTTCTTGTGTTTATCTGAATAAACCAGGGAACTGATCCTTACTTAAGGAAACCGTAAAAGTCACTACCAGTCTAATTTTTTGAAGTGAAAGATCTAGTGAACTTATTCTATAGTAGGCAGGATAGGACTCTCTATCATTTCCTTGCTATCTGGTGTGAGCAGTACTCAGATCTTATATGTTAGAAGGTTCCTGAGGTAATGCGTCATGAGGAAATATTTACTGAGAGGTTCTGTCCTAGGATGCTGTTGAGGATGTTGTTAATTGTTGTGAAGTTGGCTTCGACATATGGCAACCATATAAATGAGAGACCTCCAAGACACCCTGTTATCAACAGGCCTGTTTAACTGCAAACTCGGGACCATGGTTTCCTTGATTTTGTCTTTCCATCTGTAATGCAGTCTTCTACTGCCACCCTCTTTACCTAGCATTATCATCTTTCCCAATGTCTCATGTTCTCTGATGATATATTGAAAGCACAATACCCTAAGTTTAGTCATCTTGGCTTCTAGTGAGACAGCAGGCCTGATCTGGTCTAGGACTCATTCATTTGGCTTTTTGACAGTCCCATGTATGTTGTAGACCACATTTCAAATGAGCTGAGTCTCTTCCTGTCAGCTTTCTCCAATGTCCAGCATTCAGAACCATACCTAGAATCTGGAAATACTCTGTGAAGTGTGAGTTCAGCATGGTGCCTTCAGAAGGTGCTTTAGGCTGTATATTGTTCTCACTAATTTTTGGTACCCCAAATCATGAAATCTGCATACAAATCTGCAGCAATTTCTGTACACAATTGTATTTTGGAGACATCTGGCAGACAAAGGCTAAAATTTTCAGTCAGCCATGAAACTTGTTGGGCAATCTATCTTTCAGCCTTAAGTATCCCACTTTTGTTTGTAACAATAAACATGTGTGGTGGCTGTAGGTGTGGAGAACTGTGTATTCCACTCTGACCTGGTCTCCTTTGAGGAATGGTGGGATAATAATCTAATAAATAAACAAATAAAGCTTATCTACTCATGTGGTCATCCAGACCTGACATTTTGCAGCATAAAGGATTTAGACATTTTCCATGTCACGTGTGTGTGCTATGAGAATTTCCCCAACAGCAGAAGTGGGTTGAAAAAATAATGTTGCCATAGATATAATGAATTGCATTTAGCTTAGCTTCTGAACTTCTTCTAACTGCAGTGGTCCTTGTGATACATTAAAAATACACTGTTATTTCATAAGTATCCTCCAAGCAAAAGGGATGCTGTCAGGGAAAAAAAAAGAAAAGAAAGAGAGAAGCCCCATTGGGTATACACAAGATCTTATGCATGTTTAAATTGATTCTTTGTATTCCAGTCATTAGTCATGTTGAGTGAAGCTGTTTTATTGCATCCATTTCCAACTGCGATGCAGAGCATTTGCACTCTAAGGGCTAATTCATTCTTTTTTAAATGTTATGTAGAGACCTGTAGTCTGGTGCAAATAAGCATGTATAAGGTAGCACAGGGATGGCCGTGAACTTATGTATAATGTCTTTTTAGAGGTTATTGGAACCCTTCAGACAGAAAACAGACATGTATGGGACAATTTTTACGTTGCATATATATGCTTTTTATTATGAAAGGTTAAGCTTTCTTTAAAAAAGTAAAGAAACATTACTGGTAATTGGTAACTGAAATGAAGCTGGATGAAGATCAAACTTCCTTCTTCAATATAGTATATTTCTCTGTCTATCTGGAGTCTATTCAAGTTTGAAAAAGGCAGTGATGAAAAAAACCATCCCTGAATTCCACCATCCTAGAGAGTTTTCTCCATTTTTCTGTTAAGGAAAATGCAACATGGGACATACAGTGAAAGAAATAAAATATGTATGTGAAAGTCACAATGACTAAGCAAGAGCAATTATTAAGCTACACAGGTGAAACTGCTAATGTAATCTAGAAGTCCTGAGAGCCAAGGACAGAGGTACTGAATGCAGAATGGAAACACCTGAGAATCATTAAGTGTACAAGGTGAAATGTTGAAATACATGGGTTGGTCTTAAGCATGGGTGGAACTACGTGGACCAATCAGAATGGAAGTACACACCCACTGGGTGGAAACTAACTAGTGGGTGGTGATAAACGATGGCTATAAAATTGCAATGTTTGCCAATGTATTGTGGTTGAGTAGAGTTGGAGTAGTTTGGAGATATTGTGGAGTAGTGTGTAGAGACTGTGATTTGTTGACCATATAGTATATTTATATAGAAGAATAAAGTAGGTTTTATATAAAACTACTGAGTTGCCTGAGTGAATCCTGGAGATGTTTTGGAGACACCTGGAGAAGAGTGAGAAGGCTTGGAGAGTTTGTCAGGATCTTCAGCCTATTCTCTGAAACTCTGCTGCTTTGAAGGAAAGCATTAACCACTGATCTAAGCTGGTTGGCTCTGCTGCATAACAAGGTGGTGAGTTAGAGCCAGAGGTGAAGAGCTGCAACTCCCATCATCCCTGACATTTTCACGTTCAGATTTTAGGCTAGGTGCTTTTATGCTTGGTGGACGCTCAACTTTAGGTTTGTCCTATGATACAGATTATTTTAAATCAGTTTCAGCTTAGTTGTGGGCCTGTTTTGGGGACCAAAATAAAAATAAAAATAAAATACCCTTGGCCATCTGAGTAGATACTGTATGTTTGGAATTGCTTGTTTTGCTGGATCTTTTAGTGGCTTTTGGCATATATTTATTTATTTATTTATTTATTTTATGTCCTGCCCTCCTCCTCTGTGTTTAAATATTTGAAGGGATGTCATACTGACCAAGCTTCTTTTCTGCAGCTCCAGAGACAAGGACACAGAGCAGTGGGTTCAAACTACAGGAAAAGAGATTCTACCTAAACATTAGGAAGAACTTCCTGATAGTAAGAGCTGTTCGGCAGTGGAATGCACATGCCTTGGAGTGTGGTGGACTCTCCTTCTTTGGAGGTTTTTAAACAGAGGCTTGGATGGTTATCTGTCGGGAATGCCTTTATTGTTTATTCCTACATGGCAGGGGGTTGGACTGGATGGCCCTTGTGGTCTCTTCCAACTCTATGATTCTATCATTCCTTCTCCTCCTTTTCTATTTATTTATATCCTGCCTTTCTCCCAATATAGGGACTCAAGATGTCTAAGAGTGAGTATAAAAACAATACATAAACATTAAAAGTATAAATATGAAATTTAAAAAACAAATTAAATAATTTAAAGTGTTAAAACATTTAAAAATATTTTAAAAATTAAAATACGATAAAGCTATATACACCTCACAATCCAAGCTGCATAGCACATACAAGCCCAAATCCCCATAAGATCATAAATGTCTGATGGCACTGGAATGTTTTTACTTGTTGCCGAAAGGAGAGCAGACATGGGGCCATTTTGGTCTCTCTAGGGAGGCAGTTCCAAAGTCTAGAAGCAGCCACCGAGAAGGCCCTGTCCCTCGTTCCCACTAAATGAGCCTGAGAGGGAGGTGGGGCAGAGAGAAGAGCTTCTCAAGGTGAGCTAAGAGCTCTAATGGGCTCATAGGCTTTCTTTATAAAAGTAAAGAAATATTACTGGTAATCAGTAACTGGGTCCCACGTGGGACCCAAATCAGCTTACTCATTAAAATATTAAAACAATGCATCAAAACAATATAGCTAAAACAATCTGCAATATAAAAAATTAAAAATCATTAAACAAAAATCTACTTAAAATAACACACATTGGAAACTGTTTAATGCAGTGTAGATGTGTAAATAGCTATTGCTTAAAACAATTTGTAAGCCGCTCTGATAACTTTGTGGCTGAAGAGCGGGGTATAAATAAATAACCAAAATAACTAAATTAATTTAGAACAGTTGAAAGCACAGTAAAACCTCTTACACATTAGGAACCAGCACATCTGTTGCAGTACTTCAACCAGTTAAAAGCTGAAGGCCTGTTTAAATAAGGTCTTTGCCTGCCTGTGAAAACGGAGCAGAGAGGGGGCCAACCGAGCCTCTCTTGGAAGAGAATTTCAAACCTGAAATTTCAGAGGGAGTGTAACTCTATCACAAATTGAATCCCTGTTCCCTCATCTGCCTTTCAACTGACCTGGACCTCTTTTGTCTTGTTTGGATTAAGTTTCAATTTGTTTGCACATCTAGTCCATTACAGACAGCTGTCATGTATCTGCTTCTCTAGAGTCAATGGACAGTAGCTTCATGGTCAGACAGTAAGCTTTATTGCCACAGAAGAACGAAAGAGTCAAGACTACAAAACTTGTTGCTTTGGATGAAGCTCATAGGAAATACAGTAACATAAAAAGTATTACAATCAGTTAAAATCTGGAAGGCACTTGAACCATTGGTTGCCCATCATCTACCTGCTCTGTTCTCACCCAATTGTAACCCCACCTATTGCTTCCCAAAACAATCTGCAGGTGGAAGGCCGTTTTGCCCATACCAGACAGACTTTCTCCTCCCCTGGCTATACTGGCTACTGACTTGTTTCATTCACAAGGAATGTGAAAACAGCAGACAGTTCCAACATCAAAGATCTATAATAACTTGTTATAATTTGAAACTTGTTGGCAGGAGGATCTCTTTTACGGACCATCCTGACAACAACAGATACTGGTTTAGTACTGAAATGGCTTCCTTGGAGTTAGATGGAAAAGAGTTGGGTATCAGTGTACTGGTGACACCAAACCCCAGATCCCTAGACAGCTTTTCCCAGTGGTTTCATGTAGATGTTAAATGGCATGGGGGACAGAAATGAACACTGAGAGACACCACAGACCAGTGGCCAGGGTTTCAAGTAGAAGTCCTCCAGCACAACCTTCTGAGTGTGCCCCTCCAGCAAGGACTGAAGCCAATGTAAAACAGTCTCTCCAAGTACCATCTAAGAAAGGTGGCCCAGAAGGATATGCCATGGTTGGTGGTATCAAAAGCCACTGAGATGTCCAGCAGAACCAACATGGACACACACACCCTGTCCATATCAGTATCCATCTGAAGTGATTCAGCAAGATTGGATGGGAAGGTGTAGTGTTAAGTCATTCTGGTCCTTTCTGAACAGGCAGTTTGAGAAAGTGGTTCTGGAGGATTTTTCCTTGGTGCCTTGACTGTTCTGTGCACTTCTGTTGTTCCATCTTGTCCCCTGTGCTGTTCAGTGTTTATATTGCACTGCTTGGTGATATCATTTTGGAATTTGTAGTGATGTCATTGGTATGCAGATGATGTTCAACTCTGTCTCTCCTTTCTGTCTCATTTTAGGGGGGCTGTAGCAATTCTGAATCAGTGTTGAGGCAGTATGGAATGGATGCATATATCTAATCTAGTTTAATCTAGACAAGACAGATGTTCTCCTGGTTTGTAGAGCTGGCCTTAAAGCAGGGGTGTAGCCATTGCTGGATGATGTAGCAAACCTTTTGAAAATGCAGGGGTGTAGCCATTGCTGGATGATGTAGCAAACCTTTTGAAAATGCAGGGTTGTAGTTTTGGAGTTCTTCAGGAACCCTTGGGTACTGGCTGTGGCCAAGACTGTACTTAGATGTTGGCTGTTGCCAGGACAGCCTTTGCCCAATTAGACTGGCATATAAACTATACCTGCTCTTGGAAACTGAATTTTACCAGAGTGACACATGGTTTTGCAGATGTGGGGGAATGTGGCACAAAACCATATCCCCAACCACATCAGAAGAACGCTACAAGAACAGAGAGGGTGACATTATCAGAAACCCGCATCCTCAGCCATTCTGCGGGTGTAGCATGGGCATGAATGAAGCATCCATTTTTTATTGATGGCCTAAGCCCATCAGTAAAAAGGGACATGTTATTCACTCCCACGCTACGTTCCCAGAATGGCTGAAGGACGTCGCTGTCTGGTAATATCACCCATTTTTGTTCTTGTAGCATTCTTCTGACATGGTTTTTGCTGCATCTGATAAAGTCCAAAGGGTTGCATTTCCAGAGTGCTTGGGAACTACAGTCGATGCAGAATGCTGTCATTAGGTGAGTTGTCGTAGATTCTCTTATTAAAACAATGACACTGTACCTTCCAGATGTTTCAGTTAGGCAGGGATAGTCTGAATTAATCTTCTGTAATGCCACTTATTCAGCTCTGAAAATGTTCCTTTTTTTTCTCCTCCTTCCACTTTTGTTCTCATTTTACTTCTGTTAGTACAAACTGAGTTCAAAGCTGTAAAAGTAGTTTGCACTCAATTGACCCAACGGGGGTGGTGGGGGGCAGGCAAAGAGAGAAAGGTGCAGAATCTTGCATTGCTCAGTAGACTCAGAACATTTTCAGACGGTGCTTACCGCGGGATCAGGTCCTGGGAGAGAAACAGCGCTCTTGCATGGCAGGGGGTCCTTTTCGGACACCGCCATCCCTCTTCCATGACCATTCGTGGCACTTACTTGAAGCTTTGGAAGTGGCTGCACCATATTTCAATCATGGGCAACTTCTATGATTGAAATACGATGCGGCCGCTTCCAAAGCTTCACGTACGTACCACGAATGGTCACAGAAGAGTGACGGCGTCATCTGAATAGGACCCCCTGCCGCACAGCAGCCTCGTTACTGCTCCGGAGGCTGCTTGCATGGTAAGGGCCATCTGAAAATGTCCTATGACTTTGAAAACCAGGGTTCAAATCCCTGCTTGGCCATGAAAACCCACAGGGTGGCCTTGTGCATTCATACACTCGCAGCCTCCGAAAACGCTGTGATAGGTCCCCCTTAGGGTTGCCATAAGGCAGAAACATTTTGAAGGCACACAACAACAACAACCCAGATATATCTATTTTGGACCAGAGAGAGGACTTAGTGGCTACGTCTATGTTCTGTAACTCCCCAAGAGTCTTCCAAAGGATGATCAAACCATCATTTTTAGAAGACTTTTGGACTTATAAATTGTGGTTTTAATTGAAGTGAATAAATTATTTTTCGTGGCTGTCTTGAATGTTTCTCTTTCTGTTGTTTTAGTGTTTTATGGCTGCTTTATTTTATTTATTGTTTTGAAAGCTTTTCCAGAACTAAGTGATTGTCTTGACTTATACTGTTATCTGCCTTGGGCAGACTGAGTAAAGGAAGGGTGTAAATGTATTAAATAAATATTTTATTACTTGGATGGGATTTATTTTGCTAACTGGTCATACAGTGAATGAATTTCTGGTGCTTAAAGAAAGGCCACTTTCACATAGAATATTTGTTTCCCCATGCAGAGAACCTTCAGGAGGTGGGGAAGTGATATGTATCCATTTTATGTGTACCAATTGTCTCTTAGAATTAATTCATCATAATAACCATTTTTTTTTGCATTTTTATACTGCTTTATGTTTTTAAGAAATTGCAAAGCAGTTTACAATATCACAATGTTAAAAACCAAAAAAATCCTATAAAACATTTAAAGCAGTAATAAAACAGTTGAACATGTCCTTAAAATCAGGGCTGGTTTAAGGAATTTTGGGCCCCCCTGCAACGCTTTATACATTGGGGGCCCCATATGTTTATCTCAGGTCAATGTAACCTCACCTCACATCACCTAACCTAACCTGTTCACAGTACAGGATATTCAGATTATTACTAATAATTTTTTTTTTTGCAGGAGGAGGGTTATGATGGGCTTCCCTACAATGATGGGGGCCCCTGTGGCTGCAGGTGCTCTAGGGCCCTTAAACCGGCCCTGCTTAAAATCACTAAGGGTAACTGTCTTAGCAGTCTGGAAAATGCCTGGACAAACAAGTTAGTCTTCTGTTGGTAGTACAAACACTGGAAGTCTGGAATTCTGCCTGCTGTTAGTTGGGGAGTCATGGTGGATCCCACAAGTGAGAAGGTACTTCTCCAAATCACGACCAGGTGAACTTGATGAGGCTTTGTCACAGTAAGCTGGTCCTTCTCTGCAGAACTGAAAGGCTAGAATGGTTTATATGGAACATGACCTTTTTGTAATGCTGTAATAAAATTGGTTAATTAAATACCAGAAATACTTTGTTGTTCTGAATCGTTCATTAAAACTGTGATAAACTAAATTCTACAAAAGAAAAAAAAAGTAAGAGAAGGAGTTTGACAAATTAGTTCTGGTCTTGAAAATCATGCATGACTTAGAAGAAGCTGTGCCCATGTGACGTGCCAGTGGTTTTTTGATACTTTGCAAAATAGACAATTACAGGAAGTGGTTTATAAATGCTTTTCTGAACAAGCCTCTAGGGCTATACCTGGAAAGAAGTTGTTTAACCTTCCAACATGACTAAAAGAAAATCAGATGTCACTGGCAAGATAGAAGATTTAGAGTCTGTTTTGGACAAACTGTGATGCTTCTGTAGAAAGAAGAGTGGTTTTGGCAATGCCTCCTACATTCAAAATATCAGTTACAAGAAAATGCTTTTAATCCTTTAATCGCTGTAGTGTTATGGAATGGATTTCATGTGATACATATACTTATATGTATATACTTTTATACTTTTTGTGGCCCTACAAATTAAGATCAAAATCCTTGAAATGCTTACCCTCGTGCTTAACGTTGAAGTATGTGAATAATCCATCTAAAGTTGAAAGCACTCATGTGGGTGAATTTGCAGAATTAAGGGCTAAGATTTATTTTATTTATTTTGTTCTTGTGAATCATCATTTCCTTTCCTTACTTAATACAACATCCGCTTTATGGATTGGGAAGGAATCTTGGCTGGTGATGGCTGCTTTCCCTATATGCATTTCTTTGGTCGTCTGGTCCTGGTACAGTCCACATGTAAGCCTAAATAGCCTAAAAGCACCAGATCTTGTTTGATCTTGGAAGGTAAGCAGGATCAGCCCTGGTTAGTACTTGGATGGGAGACCACCAATGAATATTAGGTACCGTTGGCTGTATTTCAGAGGAAGGAACTGGCAAAACCACCTCTGAATGTTCCTTACCTAAGAAAACCCTATGAAATTCATGAGGGAACCATAAGTCAACAAACAGTACACACACACAAGCATGCACACGTGCACACACAGTCCACCAACCAACATTACTCTTGGTTGCAATAACAACAGATGTATGGGAGGGGATTACAACAGGGGTGTTCTTGCCTTTTGGGGATCATTTGCAACATCTTTTTCCATCTACATACATCAATACCTTTATGAAGAGTTTGAAATGTGACCTTTCTTTAAGTTTTATTTTGATTAGACAATTTATGATATAAATTTGTTACTGCAGGCACATATTTGAAAATGATTGTATAGTTCACTGAAACCAAGATCCTGTGAAGAAAAAAGAGATGTTTAATTTTGATTATATTTTGAGAGTACCTGTAGTAGTTTAATTCTGAAAGTACAAATGTCTTTCTGTGCTTTCCTAGCTTTTGTGCCTCATAGAAGATCCAGACATTAGTTGTGGATCCAGAGGCCCTTTAACACTACACAGTTATAGCACTGTGATTCTACTTTAATTGCCATGGTACCATCCTGTGGCATCCTGGGATTTGTAGTTTAGTGAGGCACTAGAGCTGTTTGGCTGAGAAGTCTAAATACTCCTCACTAAATTGCAAATCCCAGGGGGCTGTTTACATGACAAAAATGTCATGAGATGAACTCGTGATGAACCCTGGTTGTTCACACATTCATCGTGATACTCTTTAGCTTTTCAGAAGGGGGGCCACCATATATCCTCCAAGGAGTGTGACTTGGACTTTTTCAGACACCTCTTACCGTCTTCTCCACGCAGCAGCCCTACCATTTCCTTGTTCTTCCTTTTGCTACAGACATAACAAAAAAACAAAAAAACAAAACCCAACCACTTTTATTGTTTTTAACCTCTCTAGTAAGCCTGAGCTCCATCTGTGCTTTAGCTTTTCTGACTTTCCCCCTGTATGAGTTCTTTCGACATCCATCCTGGTTTCTTTAGACACCTGCCATCTTTCCTCCTCATTGGAACGGTTTGAAGTTGTGCCTTCAATATCTCACTTTTAAGAAACTCCCATCCCTCATGAACTCCCTTCTCTTTTAGTATTCCTGACCATGGGATCACCCCCAGTAATTCCCTAAGTTTTCTGAAATCAGCTTCCTTAAAGTCTAGAATTCATGTCTGACTATGCTTGGCTTCCCCTTTCCTCTGTATAAGAAACTCCAGGAGAACATGATCCCTCCCCCCTAAGGATCCCACTACTTCCACACCATTAACCAGGTCATCCCCATTGGTTAGGATCAGATCTAAAATAGCTGATCTCTTGTTGCCTCTTCCACCTTCTGGACAATGAAATTGTCAGCAAGGCAATTGAGGAATTTGTTGGGCCATAAATTCTTGGCAGAGTTGGACTTCCAACAAATATCAGGATAATTGAAATCCCCCATAACTACTACATCTTTCCTTTCTGAATGTGCAGTCATCTGTTCCAGGAAGGCATCATCCAAGTCCTTGGTTTGGTTTGGAGGTCTGTAGTAGACTCACACAACGACATCCCTCCTGTTTCTCTCTCCCTTAATTTTTACCCAGATGCTCTCAACTTGGCTCCCAGGATTTAAATCATGGATATGTTTACAGGTGTACAAATCCTTAACATATAATGCTACTCCACCATCCTTCCTGTTTGGTCTATTTTTCTGAAATAGGTTATACCCCTCTAGTAGTACATTCCAATCATGAGACTTATCCCACCAGGTTTCATCAGTGATGCCTATTATATATTTGTTTTGCTGCGCTAAGAGTTCAAGTTCATCTTGTTTATTTTCCATGCTTTGTGCATTTGTATAGAGACATCTAAGACCATGGGCCATTTCCCCTATCTCCCTTTTAAAGGGGTTATTCTTCCCATCATTGTGTTGTTGTGTTTTTTGCCTTGTTCTCTGTATAACATTTGGGCTATTATCTCTCGTACTCAATGAACTCCTGCCTTCAAAAGTACTGTTTCCCTCCCCCATACAACTCCGTTGAAAGCCCTCCAGATAAGATCTTTCAGACTCTTAGCAAAAACATTCCTGCCAGGTGCTGTGAGGTGCAACCCATCCCTTGCCAGAAGTCCACCTTCCTGAAACCACATCTCATGGTCCAGGAAGCCAAATTGTTCCTGTGTAGCCAGTTGTTCACCTCCACTGTTCTTCTCTCCCTTCCTGGGCCATGCCCTTCCCTTGGAAGGATAAATGAAATGACTATCTGTGCATCCAGGTTCTTCAGCTTCCTACCCAAAGCCTCATAATCCCTTGTGATCTTCTGGAAGCTATGCCTTGCAGTTTCATTGGTTCCCATGTGGACCAAAAGGAAGGGATAATGGCCAGAAGGCTTGATAAGTCTCGTCAGCCTCTCTGTTACATCTTGAATTTTTGCCCCAGCATAAATTGCTCCCAAGACATTTTGTCAGGCCTGCAAACCACTGCTTCTGTTCCTTGCAGCAGGGAATCCCCTACCACCACCATCACCCTCCTTCTTTGAGTCTTGGCAGAGGCCACTTCATGTGCTGGATCTACCAAGGTTTCAAGTATGTTCCCTGAGGCCTGGCACTGCTGCTCTTCCTCTTCTTCTCTGGAAAGAGAGAGGACTTCAAATCGATTCTGTAGCTTCCAGCTGGCTGAATGATCCCTGGCCCTTCTACGTCTCTGTGTTACATTTGTCCAAGTGTTCATTTCCTGTGTATAGAAGATGGCCTCCTCCGCAGAGACCTCCCCAGTGTGTTCCGCATCCAGGACGGTCTTCTTCACTCTTTCCAAGAAAACCTCTTGCTCCCTAATATTCAGAAAAGTAGATACCCTGTCCTCAAGATGCTTGACCTTCTCTTCTAGCAGGGCCATCAACTTGCACATGCTGCAGATATAGTTCTCCACATCCTCTGGCAAGAAGACAAACATCCCACAGGTGCTGCAGGTGACTGCAGCAGCTCCCTCACTCTGCATATTGAGTCTTTTTAAGTAATCACTGAAAGTGAACTTTGTGCTACTCTGTCAAAACTCCTCTGGTATCCCCCCTCCACTCAATGCCTGTTGGCCTTCTCTCTCAGAAGAGTTCCTATGTCCCTGTTATGTTAGAACTGCACGTACGCAAGGTGCTTGCCACTGCTTTTCCCAGATTAACCAGGAAAGGCTGTAGCAGCAGTTACATAGAGCTAGTGGCTGCTAACTCCTCCCCCAGGCAATTTCAGTGGCTCAGGAGAAGGCTCTTTTAAGGCTGACCTTTGTCCTCTCTGTGTTTTTAGTCTAACTGTGAAATTAGATGCCCTGCCCCCTCAGACCATGTGCTCAGGGAGAGCAAACAGCCCAAAACAAACTCTGTTCCTCTGTGCCTTTAAAAAGACAGTGGAAAAATGAAGACTGAAACCTCACACAGCCCTCACCTTCTGCTACTTTTCCAAAATTGTCCATGCCATTGTATTTCCAGTTTCTCTGTATGGTAGTGAAAGCTGGACAGTGAAGAAAGCTGAAAGGGAGAGAATGGACTCATTTGAAATGTTGTGCTGGAGGAGAGCCTATGGACACCACGGAGTGCCAAAAAGACAGATTAATAGGTCCTAGAGCAAATCAAGCCTGAGCTCTCCCTAGAAGCCAACTAAGCTGAGACTGTCATACTTTGGATGTATCATGAGAAGACATAGACTGTAGCAGAGGTGGATAGACTCAATGAAAGAACTGAGAGTCTTGAATCTGCAAGAACTGAGCAGGGCTGTTGATAAAAGAGTGATCTGAAGGTCTCTCATTCATAGGGTCACAATAAGTTGAATTTGACTTGACACCAGTTAACAACAACAAATACAGCAATGCATGTATGCACAGGTAATAAAGGTACAAAGAGAAAATACTAATTTGCTGAAAGGTGAAGCACAGTTTTGCCTACTAAACTGTTTGGATAAAGCCTGCAGGAGTCTTTGGAATGTTTAGTTTAAACATAATACAATAAAATACAGTCTTAGGTCAGACCCTGTCTTCAATAGAGATTTCTCATGTCAAAATTATTTACATGCCACTGCTTTTAGTTTAATGCTCTGTAGATAAGGCTTTGCTGTTTTTTGTAAGAGGAAGGGCATCTCCTGTGCCATGTAAGTATGTCTTAGATATAAGAGAATTTTCTTTGATTTAATGTATTTGACATTTCTCTCTCTCTCTCTCTCTCATACCCATCTACCTCTTGCAATAATGCACTATAGATATAGATGTAGATATAGGAGTGAGAGATGCACATCGTATTTCATTTTAATGCCAATATTTATTTATTATCCTTTTGATACCCACTCTTTTTTATTTTTAGAATGTTCAGAGAAGCTTTAATATATACATAAATATTCTATTGAGGGGGAACCTCCGTAGGGTGACAAAGAACCACAGAACATGTTGTTTTTAACCTTTCTCAGCAAAACTTACTCCAAAAGGGTGCTATTAAAATTCCTACCATCCTAACCAAACCACGAGCTCCCACATCTATGACAAGACCCACACATTGCTGAAAGTTTTTCCTCTTGACTTGGCTGCCTCCAAGTAAATTCACTGCTATTACAGACAATTTGTACACCCTCAGTGAGACTTTCATAAAGAGGTAAGTAGAGCAGTGACTGCTACCTGGGTTTCATCTGAACCACACAGAATGCCTGTCTTGAAAAACCTTTTGAATGAAGACAGAAGATGGGAAGAAGACAGCAGCCACCCTGGAATCTGCTATTGAAAGCAAGTTGTTCATCTTACTTCATAGTAAGCCTGGCCCTGCCAAAATGCAAACCAAACAAATATAATCAACCTTGGAAGACACCACAAGGCCATCTAGTACAACTCCCTCCCATGCAGGAATACCCAATCAAAGCATTTCCAAGAGATGGCCATCCAGCCTCTGTTTAAAAACCTCCAAAGAAGGAAATTCCACCACACTCTGAGGCAGTGCATTCCACTGTCAGGAAGTTCTTCCTAATGTTTAGGTGGAGTCACTTTTCCTGTAGTTTGAGTCCATTGCTCTGTGCCCTAGTCTTTGAAGCAGCAGAAAACAAGCTTGCTCCATCCTCAGTATGACATTCCTTCAAATATTTAAACTCGGCTATCATATCACCTCCTAACCTTCTCTTCTCCAGGTTAAACATACCCAGCCCCCTAATCCATTCCTCATGGGCATGGCTTCCAGACCTCCCACTGATTTGGTCATAGTTGGATGGGTAAATTTGCAAAAGGAATGCAGATCCCCATAACAGTTGTAATATAATGGTAGTCACTTAAGAATTGCCAGGAAGCAAAAGGCAATGGAAAAAAAGAACTGATTTGCATTATGTCTGCGTATGCTACTTTAAATGTCCATTTCACCAGGAATTTGTTTTGTTGGGGGAAAGCCTATAGGTAGACTTTATGAGCAACTACTTAGGTTTTTGGTTGTTCAGAAAGAGAGAGGAAAAAGAAAAGTCAGTGAATGATATGATTTGGGAACGATGGAAATATTGTTAAAGGTAGTGACTTCTGCTGAATCTTACTAAAGCTTGCCATGCTAATGGCAAAGCAGAAGGAAAGCGCAGAATGGAGATTCCTAGTGAAATGTTGGCACCCCAATATTAAAGTATTTAAATGAGGCGAACATATTTAGGGAAACTGTAAATTACATATGTATCAAGCTGTCATTACTAGGATTCTTTTTTCTCCCTCTTTTTAAAAATTGCATGATCACATGAGGTCAAAACTATAAGCCAAAGTAGGGCACAGTATTGCTCAGGCCGAGTAGGGTGTGAATGGGCCAATTTCTCAGAATGCAGGGATTATATTTCTGGGCTATTTTACACCAAAGCTAAATTATATTTCCACTTTAGCTTAGTACTGGGATTTCAGCATGGCCCTTAATTGCTTCTAGGTCATCATAATTTCATATTACTCTAATGACAGAAATTGCTAAATAGCTCTGTCACCTTATTGACCATCTAAAGTGCTTAAGATTTTGAAGTGGACCAATATATTTAAATTCGTCTAGACCAACGTTTTAAAATGCACTTCAAAAGGACTGTTGAGAAGTTGAGCCATGATTTATAACATTTATTTTTTAAAGTAGCAACCACAAAAATAATCATAATACTGAAGCCAGCAGCAGTATTTTGAAAGACTAGGAGCTAATGTTTGAGGTTATATATGGCCTATGAATGGGGAGATATGTTCCTGCAGTGATATATTTTTATTGCTTGCTTCTGTTTTTATTAAGGATAATGAAAACCTTGTGTCTGGGCCTGTGAACAAAACTAATGTGACCTTCCTTGTGACCCACCTGTTGTGCTTTCACAATTGATAATAGTAACCTCATGTTAGGGTGATTCTGGAGAATAACAGTTAACCAGTACTGAAGAAAATAACGTTTGTATTCCTGCAGTTTTTAAGCTTGGAACAGAATGTGTTTTCCAGTTGAAATAAAAGGAGGAAAGTAACATATCTGACTAAATATAGTTGTCCCTCCACGTTCACGGATTTGACATTCATGGATTTGAGTATTCACGGCTTGAAAATATTCTTAAAAAAATAATAATCCTAATAGCAAACCTTGATTTTGCCATCTTATATAAGGGACAGCATTTTGCTATGTCATTGCAAATAATGGGACTTGAGTATTCATGGATTTGAGTATTCATGGGGGGTCCTGGAACCAAACCCCAGTGAGTCTATGAGTCTATGAATGTGAAGGGACAACTGTACTGGGAACGAAAGTAAATATTAGCCTAATGGTGCTGATATGCATCCTTTCCAGGGCTTTGCGTTGATAACTGTATTTGGCAGGAAAGTGTTTAGAGTCATAAGGGGCATATCAAAGACCACTCACACTATTATTTTCTTACTAGAATCAAGGGAGCTACAACAGGGTTGAATGTGCAGCATTGTTTTAAATTGAACTGTTTTTAACTGTTGTTTTATCCTTTTTCAATGTATGTTTTAAATTGTTTTAATATTGTTAATAATTATGTTTGACATTTTGTACATTTTAACTATATTGTAGTTATTCTAATTTGTAAGCTTCCTTCCATCCCAGTTTTAGGGAAAAGATGGGGTATTGATAATGATGAGGATGAAGATGGTGATAAATTGCTCCATTAGCGGTTTGAGTAGCTTTAGTAAATTCCATCATTATTTAAGCTAAAAAACCCAGAAGATGGAAAGGCCCTTGTAAATAGTTTGGCAGATGTGGAGCAGAAACGTAGATACTAATAAGTGTATAATAAGGGGTTGTCTAAACAGTGGAAAAAAATCCTAATAGAATTCACAGAGAACACCTTTTGTCCCAACAAGATCCAACCAAGATTCGCCTTATTCAGAAGGAAGGGCGGGGGGAAACTCCATTGTGGCTTTTCCTGAAGTTTTAAAAATAATGTGTGGAAATGTGCATTACTGTTCGTTTGGATAACTGATGTGCATTGCTGCACATTCTTGAGGGCAGAAGTGGAAACCTGATTGGATGAACACGCATGGGGGGGGGGCTTGCTGGCAATGAAGCAGCTGGAAGTGCTGTTTTGGAGATTTGCATTACTGATAGTGTACTTTTTTGCTGCACTGAGGTGACCCCACTGCTTTTTAAAGTGGAAGGTCACACTTCCGCACCAATGCTGTACAGTTAAAAAAAATACTGTGCAGCAGAGACAACCTGTGGAGAATAATAACATCAGTAATAAGGCTGCTGGACTCAACTGGAGGCCAATTTGCAGTCCCAGCGGGGGACCTACACACCTCTGCCTCATGGCTGGTCTAAATCAGCATGGCCATTGCCATGCGGAGTACGTCTTCTTCCCAGCTAGCTTCATGGGAGGCTGGGGAGAAGACGAGGTAGCAGCCAATCAGGGCGGAGCTTGCTTCACCCTGATTGGCTGGGGGTGCTTGCTTCCCAGCCATTCAGCAGTGGGCATCTGGTTTGAATCTGGTTGACTAGGAAGGGAGGGAAGCCTCTGCTGCCAGAAGACTTCACTCTGGTCCGGCGGCCAGGTATAAATTCCCGGCCACCTCACTAGACCCCCCTGCTTTTTAAAGTGGAAGGTCACACTTCTGCACCAGTGCTGTACAGTTAAAAAAAAATACTGTGCAGCAGTGACAACTTGTGGAGAATAATAACATCAGTAACTCACTCTTGGTCACCATCTTGATTTGCAGGCATGGCTGCGTGTGCACTTCAAAAACGGATAGCTTCGTATGTCAGTGATTTTGCCAAATGACTGTGGAGAAAAATGAACACTGCTGTGAATTAGCGTTAATGTGCAGCAATCACCATTATATCTTCTTGTCTAGACAACCCCTAAGCGTAATAAGTGGATTCCCATGCATTGAACCTACAGTATCAGATGACTGAAACTGTTGAATGGATCAGGACGCCTGCATATTTGTCTGAGTTTTCTGTGTACATCAGTATTCTCACAGATCTTCAGATTACAGATATACACAGGGCTGCAAATGATTAGCTTTTAAAAATAAACCACAATGAATAGAGGAATAGGAGTCTTGAGTATTTTGGTGGGGAGCGAAGGCTAAAGGCAGGAATATCCATGCCTTTGTTTTTCAGTAAGGAGGAGGTCAGTTGTGGTGGGATTACAATATTTGGTATAAGAGTAGTCTGTAAAGAGCATCTCTCCATGTTCTTACGTATACATACTAATTTACAAGTACTCTGTTCCCAACCCAAATAAACGTAGTTGCTTGTATAATCTTGAAAGCAACAAGGCAAGTTCAGTCATGACTCAGAACTTTCAACTGGTCTGAAAGTCATGAGTGACTTTTACCTGGATTGGGGAGAAGTTATTTAGGTTTGATTTTTATGTGCCACTGCTTATGGGATTTGGGTTCCAATATTGCTTAAACTGCTCATCAGATTTTTATTTCTCTTTGGAACTTTTAGGACTTTCCAACCAATGGTCTGTGAGCAAAGACGGATTTGAAAACAATGGACAATGATCCATGAGATAAGGGGGATCCATGAAATAAGGGCTTCACAGTGAGGGGTTAGGCTCATTGGTAAAAAAGCTAACATGTTTTCAGAATCAACATGTATCAAAATAAGCACTTGCTCACATGTAGTGTAAATTATTAAATGTGAAGTCATATTTTGTAATACTTGGCTCAGATAGTTACCCTTTCTCTCTATCCTAAGCATTTTATTTCACTGTGATCTAATTATTTATAAGGGCATTTACAACTGCGTACATGAACCAGGACACCCCTCCCCTGTATAGTTATACTGTCTGTGTGTTTTTAAAATGATCACTTTTGTTAATGTGCCGAAAAACATGTCAGTACCATCCACCAGAATTTCTGTAACTTTTCCCATTCCTCCCTACTACCTGGGTTGTCAGCTTGTTTCAGAGCAAACTGCTTTGAAAAGTTATGCAAACAGTATTACATTCAGATAACAAGACAAGAAAAAGGAAGCAGTCCAAAGCTCATGCCAACATTTATGAGCCAATAAAGGCTGAGCTGTATACATTAGAATGCTCATGTTTGGACAACTTATTCCCCTTTTCTTGGACATGAATATATGGATGCACATGCTGTAGTGCTGTTCAGTAGTAATGAGAAACCATTTCCAGTTTTCACTGCATTAATGAGCTGTGGTGACCCTTAGGACTTTATCAGACCACCCCCCTAAACTCTGTTCTTTTGCTGGCATAACTTTGTCATTTTTATGCCAGCAAAAGAACTCCCCATGCCATACTTACCTTCTATCCCCTGAAAAAGCTTCCCTGGCAATGACGGAGGAGTGAATGGAGCGTTGTTCACTTCCTCAATTGAAACCCCGCGTATTCTCGAGATAATACATAGCATGGGAAATTTAAAAAAAACCCCAAAAATAACACTTGAAAAGTTACACTAAGCACATAAACACACTAAAAACTTACAAGTAAACCACGAAGGGTCATAAAAAGAGAGTCACCTACCTGGATATCACAATCTCACCCAGAAGTGTTCTGGCTGGATTTGCCATTGACACTGCATTTATGTGAGTACAATGGCACACGGATTCAAACACCGGCAATTCTGGCACAAAAGTGCTAGGGGAAATCTATTGATGGCTTAAGCCGTCAATAAAATATAATGGGTTTTGGACAAGACATAAACATGAAAGGGTGACATTGTCTAGTATGTGTGTCCTTTTGCATTTATGTGGCATTGTTATGATGTCGTATTTGATGTGTCTGATAACATCCACCCTTAGTCTCCTACCTGTTCCACTCCACCTCTTTTGAATGCCAAAGGACAGAACTAGAAACACCCTCTTCTTATTTTAAACTAACCCCTGAGATAGTCAAATGCTTGGAATGATGCCTTGTTTAAATTGCAGGTTCAGAACAAGCCAAGCGTCACTGTCACTAAGCACCATTTAAGCAAGCTACAGTTTCCTGAATTCAGATATCATTGTGGGAAATTGTGGTTATTTTTTTTAAAAAGTTCTCAGACTCCCCTGTCATAGGAAAGAGGAAGGGGAGGAAGCAGGGTAGTGTTTGAGCCCAAGGTTGACCATGATTCTTTCACACAACATGAAACCATGGTTTCCTGTAATGTCCAAACTAGGCTTATGTAGCCAAATAGGTGCCTGAATCGAGTCCTAAAACTGTGGTTTTCAACCTTTGGAAGGTTATCTGGAATTATTCATGTTGAAGTTGGCATTCTTCTCAGAGATTGTCCAGTCCTACTGATCTTTCCTGAAGTGCACAAATATACAGGAGAACATTAGAGCTCTTTCCCAACAAATGTAGGACAACAGTGAGGTGGCTAGGTTTCACCAGTTGCCCTGCGAACTGTATGCCTGAATCTGCTGCAGTGTTGGTATTCCTGACAGACATGTTGAAATTCCTCAGGAGACTGATTGATATGGAAAGACCTTCTTAAAAGTGGAAAGCTTGAAGACCACTGACTTAAAGAGTTCACAACTTCTTAATAAAGCAGGCCTCAATACATTGTCTCCCAACCATTCATGTAAAATGTGCTCTAAGTATGTAATATTTTTTGTCATACCAGCTCTTTCCTTTCTGGTGTCATTTGCAGAAGCAAACACCACTTTCTAGAAGGGGTTTATCTAAAACCAAATGGTTGTCCGTAGAATAAATAGAGCATCTCATCTGTGATGGTAATTATTTTAAAAGTTATATGGGATGAAGGGCCTTTAGAAATCATGTACTGCTTGAGTTCTTGAGAATCGTAATTTCTAGATTAAGCGTTTTGAAAATGCCAGATGTAAACATTTAATATGATTGAAACAGGAAATGGCCAAAGAAAATCTATCATCTATTCATATATAACAGCTATAGGGTTTGCAAGGTTTGGATGTGGGATTTATCTGCGTGGTTGTAAAGTGCCAGAAAAGGGGCTGCCTGACTTACTGGGCAGCAACATTGCAGTTCAGGTGGCAGCAGAATAGCTGGATCCTCCCAGCAGGTCGACTGGATGCTTCCTCTTACCAGGACCCTGTGCAGCTTCACATGGCTCTGGGAGGAGGTGGGAACTACCAGCCAATTAGTTTGAACTGCATTTTGAACCCACTGGCTGGTAGGCGGGGCTGGAGCCAAAGTTGGAGTCTTTACTCCAGTCAAGCTGTGGGGCCCCAGCCTGCTGAATACGTGGCACTTGTGGCAGTGCTTCTTGAGCATTGACCCATCCACCCTCCCTCAGTTTTATATGTACCTTGTATGTATTGGGTGTGGTAGGTTATGTGATAATCTATGTCAGTGGTTCTTAACCTGTAGTCTGTGGACCTCTGGGTTTTCATGAAGTGCAGCTCTCCTACTTTCACCAGCCCAAGTCCTGCTGGGCTCAATCTCAAACTGAAAAAAAGAGTGTGATAGAGAGGGAGGAGCAAGAGGAGGAGGAGAGAGAGCTTCATCCCTCCCGTTAGCCCAAGCATCAACAGCACGGCTCCACCTCCCCACTCTCTCTTCTTCTCTTGCCTCCACCTTCCCAGCCTTCTTCACTTTGGCCATTTTCTCTCTGAGTTCTCCAGGAATTCTGAAAGAAAAAGGTAAGAAGATAGCCCTGTGTCAGAGATGCCTTGGACAAAGAAGTCCCTGCAGCCCCAGACAGGTGTCTCCCTTCACTTGCTCTCTGGCTCCTTCCCTTCCCTCCTGTCCACCTCTTTTCACTGGCTTCCCTCAAGCAAAGCACAACCAAGCTCTGGGGTTGTTATTACCAGTGTCTTCTGGGCACTGGTAACATAATGGGGTCCCCTTATGGGACTTGGGGTGTGTGGGGCAGATACTGTCTTACCCAGTTTGCGGGCAGACACCATTCCTGCACCCCCTCGTGGCAGGGGGACCATGCTGGGGCTCCACCCAGGGGGATCCTTTCCTATCATCCTGAAGGTATCATCCTGAAGCAGCAGGCCAGAGGATCGGGCTCATCGATCAATAAGCGGGTTGTTCAGTGCTTGGATCTGGATCCATGTGTTCACCAACCCTATCTACAGTTGTAACCAATAAAAGTGGTGGCCTGTTTCTTCTACTTTACTGTATCATGTGTTTTGCTGTTTTATTTTGTGTGGAGCAGATCTCGCCCCTGGACACGCAAATGGCTGGTATATTAATCTCTATATGCAGAAGGGAATATTTGCAATTAGTAGCCATTGTGTGGGAAGTCTTTTCTTATAGTTTCTTCCCAAGCCATTAATCGGTTGAATATCTTTCTCTATGCTGTAGGTTTGGGTGATATCCCTGGCTCCTTAAGAGGCAACGAACCAGAATCTGGTGCCATTGAGAACCTTATAGTTGCTGCTGCCAAAGCAGCAGACTGAGGTCTTCTCTGCTTGGTAACTTCCAGACTGGCAAAAACTAATGTGGAGTGATTCAAACGTGGGTGGGTTTATTTATTTATTTTGAAACCACTCTTCCTGATTCCTTTAATATTTGTCTGTCCTTTAAGGAGACCAGCAAAGTTTGTTTTCTTATGCAGTCAAGTTAATAGAAAAATAATACAGTGGTGCTTGAACATAGGAGTGCACGATAGTTTCAGACTGGTATGGCTCAATGCGACCTGAGCATTTATGGATCAAGTGATTCTGTTCTAGTTTAATTTGCCATATGATTGAGTTGAAGCTCAGGATTATAGGAAAATATCCACACTTGTCTCATTTAACAACAAGTTCCTTGTCTGAGGGCAGATTGATAGACCGACAATGGGGAAATCTTCCTAATGTTTGGTTAAAGGCACTTTGTAGTTTTATGCAGGAATTACACATTTCCTTTGGAAGTTTATAATAGGCTATTGATTTTGTGAAATATTCTAATGTCCAGGAAATACATTCAAAGTGTAGTGCATCAACTGATAAGCACATAAGTGCAAGGAAACAGTTCCTTGGAGCAAACTGGTTGTATGAAATGCCCCCCCCCACTCTCCCTTCTCCTTTTGTTACCTTTTACTTTGAAATAATTGCCTATCATTAAAATATTTATATCCCAGACTATATCAGAAGATCTCAGGCTGACATATTGATAAAATCAATTCAGAACAGTTTTAAACTATTTTTAAAATGTAAAACAATAAGGAATAATTTAAACGGTCCAAAAACATGTCAAACAATTTAACCATTAAAATGAACTGAAACAGTTTAAAGCTACGTGCCTGTAGAAATTTGAGCAAAATTGCTAGAGCCAAAGGCTTTAAGTTTAACTTGGTGCTGGAATGATGCCAGCGCCAATGAGACCTAAAAGAGGAGGGCATTTGACAAAACAGGTACGAGAGCAAATAAGTCTGTCTCTCAGGTCTTCCCACAGTTTACTGTTCCTGCAGCTGGATTACAGAGGAGCATCCCTCCTCCAGATCTCAATCCTCAAGGATAGTCTGAATTAATCCTCTGTCATCCCACTTTTCCAGATGCATTTAAAATGTCCCAGTTTCCCTCTCCTCCTCCATCTTTACTCCTTTGTCCTCAGCTTGCTTCAGTTGCTGAAAAGTGAGTTCGAAGTGCAAGAGTAGTTTGCACGCAATTAATTGTGGGGGGGGGGAGGATGAGAGGAAGGGTGGAATCTTGCCTTTCTCAGTAAGCTCAGGTAGAAGCAAACTGTTGCAGCCTTTCCTAGCTTGTATGTTCTTCCTCATTAATAACTTTGGCCATCTTGACCACACTCTGGTTTTCATCTGTGATTTCATATAGCTCTGATTGGTATTATATTTTCTACATTGCTTGAAGTTGTTTTTCAATAATCATTTATTGAAGAGCTGTAACCTCTGCGAATTTTGTTGCTGGAAACTTAAACCTTAACAAAGGCTGTTGCTATATAAGAACTGTGCAAACAATTACATTAGCGGAAGTTTCTGATTAGTCCTGAGCACAGATTCCAGCCTACCTGCACCTCTGTATATTCCGCAGTTATTTCACAGATGAAAATAGAGGCACACATGTAACACAGCTATTCTTATCCCTGAGATCATGTCTCAAATGTCCCTCCCCACCCCCATGATACATTGCTGACATCTCTAAACTGTCTACTGTATCCTGTAGTCATTTCATCTGCAGTAGCCCATCCTCCACTGATTTAAAAGCTAGGAGGCTGATTGTTCTAAAGAAGCAAAACAGAATTGTCTGATAATGTGCTATTACAGTCAAAATATACCTTGGCTTCTGCAGCATAACAAATGGCAGGCTGCCCTTTGTCAGGTTCCTTAGTGTTCATTCAAGTACATTTATGTCTATAAGTACGGAAGTTCGGATGCATTGATTCACTAGCCAGAGTTTTATTCCATATTGGGATAGTAAACCTGTAGCCTTCCATATGGTGTTGTACTCCAAACCCCATTTGATCCAGTCAACATGGTCTATTGTCAAAGATGATGGGATTTGTACTCCAGCAATACTTAGGGAACCACATGTTCCACTACAACTTTAGAAAATCCATTGAGTGAACTAAACACTCAAGAAGGACTGATTTGGTAAATATTGTAAACCACATTGAAATCCCTGTTGTTACGGGGTGCAAATGTGTGAGTTTGTATTTTAAATAAACAAAACATCTGTTTTCTCTTATGTATTTTGTTTCTAACTTTTGAATAGTTCTGGTTACCATTATTCTATTTTGATCATAGCCTATTCTTATCCATTTTTACTGAGTGACCCTTTTAGAAAGTTGTCATATAAAAGGAAACATCAGTCTTACAAGGAGGCAAAGTACAGGACTTTAAAAAACTTTTTTGGTAATAAGATACTGCCAATGGTTGAGACTAATGCTCCTTTGACACCCCAAAATACTTAGCACTTGTAGTAATCAAATGTCTCTTAGTTTTATATATGCAATGCTAGATGCATGGAGATGCTATGATTTTTCAGCATTTTTCATTTAAAAATTGTTATCGAAGCAATAAGCTGAATAGTTTGCTATGGTGGTTGGACTTTATGGTGATGGAAGTATTTGTTTTCACTTTATAGACTCCTAATGCCAACTTCAAAAATATCCTGTGTGTTTGTCATTGTAGCCTTGTGATTATGCAACATGGGTGAAACTTATTGCCAAAGTGGACAAGATGATACCCATTTAATACAATAATGTCAAAGGGCAGGTGGCTGGAGCAGTATTCAGGACAGCATAAGATAGAATGGAAGGCAAAAGAAAAAAAAGTCAAAAGTCACCCTATGCTATACTTTAAAAAAATATTCTTCATGTCCTCCAAGTTCAGGTTGCTACTCATAAATGGCAAGACATTTGTGAGGAGTGAATACAGTTGAATGCAAAGTTGCAACTCCATCTTTGCAAGTTAAAGAATTTCAGTGCATATTTTCCAAAGTTATCCAGCTTCTCTGGGACTAACTATAGGGGCTAACTATAATTGAATATTGGAAACACAGCTGAACTTTAAATCTCAATATATATATTTTTAACAACAGTACAAATTATATGTTAAATTTGACATATATGCAGTGTCCCAAAAGTTTCATGTATTCTATGAGGTGCCAATGCAGGACTTGATTGGGCCCCAAATTCTGATGTGCTGCTCAGTATTTCTGCAACATGTAGTGCAACTTTAAAGACCTAAATAAAAAAAAATACAAAATAGAAGCAAAAAGCAATACAGAAATTACACTACAAATAATTTACCCCTTTGTTTTCTCCTATATAACTCAACATCCCACTACCTTATCCAAAATGAAAAGGGCCTACACCTTAGTCCTGGTAATTGCAACTCATCTCTAGGTCCAGCTCCCTTCCCCTTCATCTGAACTCAACCAGCAACTACATATAACCCCTTCTTTAGAATTTTCCCACCCCCTGGGAAAAACAAATAGTCACAGGAGTTACATATAGAAGTACGAAACAGTTCCATAAATTCCTTACCTATCTTTCTGGACTGCAATCCAGTTCTTTCCCATGAAGACTAGTCAGGATCCAGTAACTGTAGTTTATGGATAGTTTATGGGTAGAATTGTGCTGATTTCCTTTTTGAAATACAGTATAGTAAATCATACTCTTGTTCCCCCCCCCCCAGAAAAAAAGAAAAAGAAAAAAAGTACATCTGCCTTGCTTCAATGCCAATTTTGCAGTCCTTTCAAACATACTACAGTACTTGCCATTTCCCAAATTTGTCATTTCCAGATGGATATACTGTATTCAAGAAAGATTGAAAAGCTGTGACTTTATCTTGCAAGGCCAGAGAGCATTCCCAAGGAGAAAAAATATTATGTACAAGTTAGTACTTACTACATAGCCAGTGTGAACTACCTGGATGGCAGCTGAATGGTTAGACATGCCATCCAAGCAAGAACTTTCAACACACATTGAGGGCAAACAGAGAGAACCTCATATAGGAGAGAGGTTGATTTCTACAACTTCTATACAATATTCAGATTTAATACATGACTACTTAGGTTGTGGCTCAGCAAAAAGAGCTCTTTCAAGGACGCAGTTAACCTCCTGTTTTCTGTCTGCTTAACCTAGCAAAATATGCAGCCAATAGGCTGTATTATGGTAAATCCCAAGTAATGTAATCTGATCAAATACAAAATATGGATCAAAAATGTCATGGCATATTCAGGTAAGAAAAGAACCTTTGTTTTAACAGGCCACACCAATTGTTCACACTGGTATTACAGTATTTTTGTGTGGAGATTTTGACACTGCTTTTGAAAAGATGCTCATGAATTAGAACTGTGGAAGAAAAGTTTGTTTATATGTATATAAAACTTCACATAGTTATTTGTGTAACTATTCCTTAATCCTTCCCCACAGTCAGACATTGCAAGCCCAATATTTGGCAATTTTATGTTGTATTCCTTCAGTCCTCAGGACCAGCCCTATCATTAAGTGAAGTGAGGCAGCTTCTCAGGCAGCAGATGTTGGGAAGGGGTGAGTCAGGAGGTTGTGGGGGACAGGGCTGTAGAACCCTGTGATCTTCCCTGTTCCCTCTAAGCTAGTCAGCTGCTCTCTGGAGAATGTTTTGCCATCATGCATGCCAATAACATTCATCTGGAACTCTGTACATGGAATGGGAGGTGCCATTTTGTCCTTTGCTTCAGGCAGCAGTATGTCTTGAGCCAGTCCTGCCAGTTCCCTTCAAGTTCCCTGGAGCAAGAGATGGGATCTGTGTTTGTCTCTGTTGTCTGCTAGTGAGAGTGACTTTCCTGACCTGGGTAGTTTGTACAGCTCTCTACATTCCTTTCGCCTCTTATTATGTGTTCTACTGGCATTTTCACCTGATCATGAGCTAGGATAATGTTGCTGTCATTGATGTCATGGAACAGTATGTATCCCACACTTACACAATCTCCTGTGGGGTTTGAAAGCCCATACAAATGGAGACTGGGTAATTTGAATTGTGCTTTTTTTTTGAGGGGGGGGGGAATGGTAAGGCTAGTGGTTCTATTTAGGGTTGTGAGTAATCTGTATGTGTGTTTTTTTGAAACACAGTAATTTGCACTAGGGCAACAAATTGTTCACAGACAGACTTTGAAGCATAGTTCCTGTAGAAAAAAATGGCTATATTTTAACTACCTGCTGTTCTCAAGATCCTGAATTCTATACTCAGTAATGGTCTGTGCTTGTATATTGTTACATCTATGTAACAATATATGCCTTGTTGTATTTTTCTTTTCAGCTTGTGTGGGTTTTTTTTTTGTCGATTATTTGTTTTTGTTTTTTTGTCGATTATTTGTTTTTCAGCTTCTGCCCCTACCTTGTTAAGACATTCTTTTGAGGTTCTTCGCTGCACTTCCGAGCATCTGAGGCAAAAAGGGCAGCTGTGAGCTAGAGGGGCTTTCTCAGTGAGGGCATTCTGGTTATGGAATGCTCTTTGCAGAAAGATACATCTTTTGTATGTCTTGCATCTACTTTGTTACCATTTTGGTACAAAAGAGTGAAAATAAAGATATATATAGTCTTCCAATGCTTCAACATTCATGAAATAGGTTTTACATTATTTTTATGCATCTTTTATTTGTTATATAGCTTTAGTATCACCACAGTTTTATGGATTACATTTTTATTAACAGTTATTTATTTTGTTGAAGTTTATTTTTTATTTTTATTTATTAAGCCCCTTGTGAAATCTTTCTGAGGGGAAGGGTGTAAATTATATAATAATAACAATAATGACATAAGCCACCAGTCTCCATCTGATCTTGGAGCCCTGGTCAGTATTTGGATGGGAGACCACCAACAAATATCAGGTGCTGTAGGCTACATTTCAGAGGGCAGAACTGGCAAAACCACTTCTGAGTATTCCTTGCCTGAGGGCTCATCTATATGAAGCAATAAAATGTGGATTGATGCACAGTAATAATAATAATAATAATAATAATAATAATGATGATGATGTTTACCCAACCCCTCTGCTAAAAACAATCGGGGTGGCTTCCAACAATTAAAACATTATAATAATGACTAAAAACACCACCCACCTGCATCCTCCCCCATAAAAAGACATTAAACACTATAAAATTAAAACCATCTAACTAAAAACACATTAAAAACAAATATATACATAATTTAAAAAAGCCAGGAGACGCAGCTCCTGAGGCTGGGATCTAATCAGGAAAGGCCTGCCGAAAGAGATCCATTTTTAGTGCTTTTTAAAAGCTACTCAAGCTCGTCAGCTGACGGATCTCGTTCGGCAGGCCATTCCATAAATTGGGGACAATTACCAAAAAGGCCCTCTGGGAGGTTGCAGACAGCCTAGATTTTTGTGGCTGAAGCAAATTCCTCCCAGAGGACTGGAGTGCATGGGGAGGATTGTATGGGAGGAGGTAGCTCTGGAGATAAGTTGGACCCAAGCCATTTAGGGCTTTAAAGGTAATAACCAACACCTTATACTGGGCCCGGAAACTGATAGGCAGCCAGTGGAGAGATTTTAATACTGGAATTATATGGTCTCTCCGAGATGTTCCCGAGACCACTCTGGCTGCCATATTTTGTACCAACTGAAGTTTCCAGACCGAGGGTAGCCCCATGTAGAGCACATTGCAGAAATCTGGATGAGAGGTTATCAGCGCGTGCACCACAGTCTCGAGGTCCCTTACTTCCAGGAAAGGCCGCAGCTGGCGTATCAGCCGAAGCTGATAACAAGCGCTCCTGACCGTTGCATCACTTGACTCGTCATCTGAAGCGATGAATTAAGGAGCACCCCCAGACTGCGAACACAATCCTTAACAGAGAGCATGACCCCATTCAGGACTGGAGGTTGCAACCCAACTCCTGGTTTCGGGGCCGCTACCGTGAGCACCTCTGTTTTGTCCGGATTTAATCTCAATCTGTTTTTCCTCATCCAGCCCATTACTGCTTTAAGGCAGTCATTAAGAGGAGAGATGCCATAGGAATTCGAGGCCAATGATCAGGACAAGGAGAAATAGATCTGGGTGTCATCAGCGTACTGATAACACCCAGCCCCATAACTCCGAATAATCTCACCCAGCGGCTTCATATAGATGTTAAACAGCATCGGGGACAGGATGGCGCCCTGCGGAATGCCACAAGTAAGCTCCTTTCTGCTGGAGCAACTGTCCCCGAGCAACACCCTCTGGGACCTGCCCGAGAGGAAGGACCGGAACCACTGGAGCGCAGTGCCTCCGATTCCTAACCCTCTCAGGCGATCCAGGAGAATGCCATGATCTATTGTATTGAAAGCCGCTGAGAGGTCCAGAAGCACCAACAGGGACACATTACCCCTGTTGATGCTTAGACGCAGATCACCAGTCAAGGCAACCATGGCAGCTTCAATTCCAAATCCCATCCTGAAGCTAGTTTGAAATGGTTCTAGATAATCAGTTTCATCCAAGACCACTTGGAGTTGAAGAGCAACTGCCCTCTTGATCACTTTGCTCAAGAATGGTAACATAGAAACCGGCCTATAGTTGTTCATGTCCAGGGGGTCTAGGGAAGGTTTTTTCAGGAGCGGCCTAATGCCGCTTCCTTTAAACAGGATGGAACACGCCTTTCCCTGAGGGATGCATTGATGATGTCCTTAAGGAACACCATCAAGGCACCCCTCCCCCCCGGATGGCCAGCCATGAAGGGCAAGGATTGAGAGGGCAGGTCATCTTCCACGTCCTCTGTACTCATGGATTGAAATCGATCCAGTAAACTTACATCAACGGAGTTGTTGAACACCTCATCAATTGTTTCTGTCAAAATACTGGCATTTAAGTCGGCTCTTATCCGAGAGATTTTATCTGCAAAGTAGTTGTTAAATGCGTCACAGCAGGCCGTTGTTTGGTTAAGCAATGGGTTCTGCGCAGGTATAACCTGCGTCATCTCCCTTACCTCCCTAAACAGCTCTGCTGGACGGGACTCTGCAGATGGAATACGTGCAGAGGAGAAGGATCTCTGTGCTGCACATATTGCCTCTCGATAGGACTGAAGAAAGTTCCTATGTCGAATCCTGTCGGATAAGAGTCGAGTTTTCCACCAGTTGTGCTCTAGTCGTTGTCCAACCAATTAGACAATTCGCAGCAGCTTTCATTTGTCTCCATGATTTTTTCAAAATTGCAGGCATATGGCGAAATGATGTGGGATCCCTTTGGGACAAAACATATTCTCTTCAAATTCTATGAGGAGTATTTTTGCCATACAGATAAACCCCGAGAAAACACTATGAAATTCATGGGGTTGCCATAAATTGACAGGTGACTTGAAGGTACATACACACGTTATCTTTTAATAGTGTATTTACATATAGTATACCTAGTTACTGATAACTTTTAGGGTCTTGAATTCCTCTTGCCACTGGGTTATTTGGTTTCTTGATATTCCATTAAGACATAAGAACTGGTCTACGACTGTAATAAATATTTATTACTACCTCTACTACATTAGACACAAGCTTTCTTACTCTTTGAACTAGTCGGATTATTATACATGAAGCTTCCACCTCTGTGGTGTCATTAAGGCTGGTGTCAACCCGTCCTCGGATGGTATAACCTGTGCAGTTTGACCTCTCTGCACCTCCCTAGTGCTGCCACTGGGGATAATGGCTTGCATCCTGTTGGTTAGTCCCAGCTAGAGTAGACCCATCAAATTAATTGTTGAATGGTAAGCCAACATGTAGATAAATTATTGGGTTAAAGGGCTTCTATTCTAGTCAGGACTAAAAGAAGATTTGGGGCAATTTGTTTTGAAAACAAATCAATCTGCATGTGTTACTTAGTTTACTAATGCTGGGATGCTTGTATTATCACCAACTGTTTTGTGAATACCGTTATTAATAATACAGGCCTAATTCCAATTATTACTATCACATAGAAGTGACCTATTAAGTCAACACTTGGGTGAATTCCATCAGTTCAGTGGGTCTGCTGTAGCTGAAACTTAAAAATAACAGTGAGTTCCCCCCCCAGTTGCTTGTTTATTAAATTTGTACCCCATCTTTTAGCAAGGCTTGGCACCCAAAGTGACCAACAGTTAAACCTGACTAAAAAGAACTACAACCAAATCATATAAACAGGGCAAAACACAGTGAAACTGTGAAATATTACATTCCCTCCCCCTTAAACTGTAATTCAGCTTTGATGCCAAAAGCCTATCTGAATAAGGTCTTTCCATGCTCTCTCTCTCTGTATGCATATAATTCAGTATAACCCCTCATGCATCTTATAAAGTAGGCAGCAGTTCACAAAAACTATGATCTTCAGGGATCACAAACTTCTTGGACTGCAGGCTTTTTTAAAAAAGTGTACATTGGCAACTCTTACTGGTTGCTTTCAAGAAATCTTCAAGCCAATGAATAGTCCTTCCTTGGCATGAAAAATTGGCCACCTGCAAATCCATGTAGAAGGAGGTGCTAAATAATAATAATAATAATAATAATAATAATAATAATAATAATTGTATCCTGCCCCTCCACAAAATGCAATCGGGGCGGCTTACAGCATTAGAATATACATACAAACTCCTCCGTCCCACCCATCTCTTAAAATACAATTAAATAATTAAACATTTAAAACATACTTAATAATTACTAAAAATACTAAAAACAACACAATAACAAGCTGGATGGGACCAGACTAAGATTTTTTCTCTCTGGTGGCTGGGTATCTATTCTGGAAAGGCCTGCCAGAAGAGATCCATCTTAAGAGCTTTTTAAATGCTATTTAAGGTGGTAATGTGATGGATCTCATCCTGCAGGCCGTTCCATAACCTGGGAGCAATAGCCCCAGATTAGGGCAGTGTTGACTATATTTATCCAGAGAGTGGTCATTCAGGCATGCTTACATATTAGCTGGTGACCTTTTGGCTTGATTCTTATTTGTTGCTATGCTAGTAGAGGGTGTTAAGTGGAAACCTTTATTTACTGTCTCTCCAAACTCTTTTTGTTTTGAACCTTTCATCTTGTTTATGATGGCTGCACTTCATTTCTTTGGTGAAATCAGCTTAATTCCCAATTCTTCCTCCACATTACTTACACTTTATCCCAACCCCTATATAACATACATATGCTTCATAAATGAGAGAGAAATAGAATACTTGTATATTTAAAGGGTTTTGCTAGTAGAGGTGATGAGGAAAATCAAATTATGAATATTGTAATTCCATGAGAAACGTGGAAGTCTCCTCAAATTCTAGGCTATACTGTTGAGTAAATCATCTTCTATACAGTTTTAAGGAGTGTGGCAGTGTGTGAACTGCTGTTTTCAGTTATGTTGTGAGTTCCCTCCTGGCTTTTTGGCATGACTGGCACTGCTAACTCAGTATGGCATTTTAAGCACACTTATGCATGCTTATCCCCCCGCCCCCCGCAAACTGTAATGATGCAATGGTCTCTGTTCTGACTGTTGTTGTTTTGCAATTCTTTTGGCTCCCATTACTCTGTGGTTCTGGTGGCTTGACCGGGGAACGGATGTCCAAATCAAGATTCTAACACAGTTCCAGAACTGAATTGTTTCAGTTCTTGTCAGTAGCTTTGAGTCATCAGGCTCTGAATTGCTAACTGAAAAAGATGATGAAAAGTGACCAAACTGGCAATAGGAATCAAGTGAGGAGAGTGTTTGACTTGGCCAGTGTCACATTTGCCCAGTAGTCAAGTGCGAATTTCTGTTCTTGTGAGAGTTTTTCTCCAGTGCGAACAGAGTGCCCAGCAAGTTGACATCCAGCTATCAGAATGCTTTTGCCACAGTCACCCTAAATCATAGCAAAATTTTCAGCATTGCTCTGGAAAAGGAGAAAAGTGAATTAACGTTAAATGCAATTAAATGGAAAGTACTGTAATGTTTAATTTTGGTAAGCTGCCTTAGGCCTCAACTCTGGGGAAAAGATGGTGGTATCAATCAACCCATCATCACCAACAATGTTATATTCTACATCATTGCAGAGGAGAAAAACATTTGATGACCAAGAATGGAACTTTTGAATGGCAAATGTTCTGTCAATGTGTGTTTTAAAATGGAATGTATTTATTTATTTATTGGGTTTATATCTTGCCTTTCTCCCAAGATAGGATTCAAAGGAGCTATATTTATAAGAATATGATAGTAGCAGTTTTTCATATCCTTAAATTTCAAGGCATATTTTAGGACCAAAGCACATGTCATATTTTTTAGAACATCCACTCCCCCAACTGAACTGAGGGCTTATCTACACTGGCAAACCCTGCCCCCATACTCAGCCCATAGTCACGGTGCAGTTGCCAGAAGACATTTGCAATGATTTGCAACTTCATCTGGATTTCTGCAGGAAAACCTGAGTCTAAAAGATTCGTGGTTTGCTCTGCATTTCAGGGGGAAAACCTGGTTTATTGGTTGTGTGGCAGCCACAGATTGGCTTTGGTGCAACACTTCGAGGGGGGTGGCTACCAATGGGCGGGATCCTGTTCTGGCATGTTTAAACTGTTTTTTAAAATTAAATTGTGCACCTATCTGTATAAGCATATCTCCACTTATCCAGTAATACAGTACTCTGGGATAATGTATATTCGCATATTTGCATGCATGAGCAAACTGGTGCGGGGGGGGGAGACAGACAGCCTCGACCATGTGGACAAAAATAATGTGATGCATTGCACTTGTTATCAGTGTTGGACCACTCTTTTACATCACCGCAAGTTCACCTACAATTACAGTGTGGTGGGATACTCCAGAGAAGCCCTGGTGAGTGTGGCATTTACAGGGCCCCCACGGATCACAAACATTCACAACAGCTATGAGCAGATTCAGGATTTCCTGCCGATGTAGACAAGCCCTTATAAATATCCAGGTAATTGAATTGGCACAGCAGGAGTGAATACCCTCCAACATTTTACAGATGAAAACCAGGACATGGTTGGGCAAGCAACATCCAGGTGTGGTCATGATGGCAAAGGTTATTAATGAGGAAGAATATACAAGCTAGGAGAGGCTGCAGCAGTTTGTTTTGCCTCAGCTTACAGAAAAGGGCAAGATTTTACCCACTCCTCTCCCCACTGCTGATTTTATTGAGTGCAAAGTGTCACTACCTTTCTGTGGTGGGAGGACTGTGTACTCCTGTGAGGCTTAAGGCTGTGCTGATGACAGCAGTTGTGCTGATAGGGTCTCCTATGTCAGATGGGCTTTTGCTGAGGAGCCAGGCTAAATGTGCCAAACAGCTACTGGCAGCAGCAGAGGTGGGAGTGGCACTGACAAAGTATCTCTCAGGGACAATGGCAGAGGCACCATAGCTAACCCTTGTTAGTACTGTGCAGAGGGAGGCATGGCAAACTTCCTCTTGAAGATCTTTTACCACAACAAAACAAAACAAAAACAAAAACAAAAAACCTGTGACAAGAAAATCCAAAATGAAGATAAGAGATAGTGTCAGAAGATGAAACTCCCAGGTCTTATGGCACTCAACGAGCTACTGAGATACAGCAGAGAACAGCTATGAGTAGTGCTGTAGCTAATGATGCAACTGGACTCAAGCTGAAAGGACATATAGATGTTGATGTGCTCAGAGGCAAAATGAAATTCTGAAGCTGCACAACACATATAGGAACATGGCATGTGAGAATCGTGAATCAGGGGAAGCTAGACATAGTAAAACAAGAAATGGAAGGTATAAATATTGCAATACTTGGGGTGAGTGAGCTAAAGTGGACATTCTGAGTCAGATAATTACACAATGTTTTACCTAGGAAATGAAAATCTAAGAAGAAATGGGGTGGCATTTATAGTGAGGAGAGGTGTAGCAAAAGCAGTCAAATGATATAATGCAAAGTCTGACTGAATCATGTAAATAAGACTTAAGGGAAAACCAATCAGTATAATCTTAATCCAAGTTTATGCTCCAACTACAGAGACAGAAGAAGAAGAAATGGAGTCCAGGAGGAAACTGATCACATACCAAAACAGGACCTTATTAATCATAAGTGATTGGAATGCAAAAGTAGGAAATAGCAAAACCAAAGATTGTAGGAAAATTTGGCCTAGGATCAAGAAATGAAGCAGGAGATCAACTGACTGAATTTTGTGAGGCCAGCAATTTGTTAATTGCAGAAACATTCTTCAAGCAACCCAAGAAGTGACTGTGTACATAGACATCACCTGATGGTCCATATAGAAATAAAATAGACTACATAATTGGAAGTAGAAAACAAGATGAGAAGCAGATTGTGGTACAGACCGTGAAATACTGATAGCTAAAATTAGAGTAAAGCTAAAGAAGAACACTAAATCAACATCATGTCGAAACACAACCCGAAGAACATCCTCATAGAATTTAAAGATACTGTGAAAAATAGATTTGCATTATTAAGCCTAAATGATCGGGAACCAGAACTCTGGACTGAAACCCAGTGACATTGTCAGGGAGGAATGCAAAATGACATTATCTGTAGCTAAAAAGAAAGAAAGATACGTCTCCATGCATGACAGATGAAACTGTTCAAGCAGTTAAGGTTAGATGAGAAGCAAAACTAAAAGGGGACAGATGTAGAGTCAGAGCCCTGAACACAACTGCTCAATGATTTTTGCATAGGGACAAGAAGAACAACTATAATTATCAATGCAGAGAAATAAATGGTGACAACAAAAAAGGAAGAACAGGAGACCTCTTCCACAAGATCTGAGAAATCAAAGGGCAATTTAAACCACGAGTGGGGATGCTCTACGACAAGCAGGGGAACGCATTACATGACCAAATACAAATAAAAAGACGATGTAACCAATACACTGAAGAACTGTATAAAAGAGATGAAAGGGTGACAAATCAATTTGTGGAAGAACTTTACGAAGGCGAGCCTCCAGTTTTAGAAAATGAAATGGAAGCTGCACTTAAGGCATTTGAGAAAAATAAATCACCAGGAACACATGGCACACCACTAGAGCTATTCCAAGCCACAGAGACAGAAACTACTCTACTTCTAACTAAAATCTGTCAACAAATATAGAAAACAAAAGAATGGTCCACAGATTGGAAACACTCAATGTTCATTTCAATCCCCAAGAAAGGGGACAGCAGGGATTGCACTAAGCACAGGACCACTGTATTAATTTCCCGTGCAAGCAAATTGATGCTCAAAATTCTACAACAAGACTTTTACTATATAAGGAGTGAGAAATGACAGCTGTCTAAGCTGGGTACAGGAAAGAAAGAGGTGCTAGGGATAATGGAGTGCACCAAAGTTTCAAAAGGAAATCAGCCTGTGCTTTATAGATTATAGCAAAGCCTTTCATTGTATAGACCATGAAAAACTATGGATTGCTCTTAAAGAAATGGGTGTGCCACAACATGTGATTGTCCTGATGCGTAACCTGTAATCATGACGAGAGGCTACCATGTGGACAGAATACAGACAAATGTAATGGTTTCCATTTGGCAAACGGGTCAGACAAAGCTGCATTTTATCACCCTATCTGTTTAACTTGTACACTGAACTTGGAACTTGGACTTGGAAGAAGGAAGTGTGAAAATTGGAGGAAGGAACGCCAAAAATTTAAGCTATGCAGATGACACCATACTACTTGCAGAAAATAGCAAAGACTTGGAATGATTACTGAAGAAAGTCAAGGCAGAAAGTGCAAAGGCAGGTTTACAGTGGAAGAATAATGACCACAGATGATTTACATGACTTTAAAGTAGATGAAGACATTAACGAGAATCATAGAGTTGGAAGAGACCACAAGGGCCATCTAGTCCAACCCCCTGCCATGCAGGAATACACAATCAAATCATCCCCAATAGATGGCCATCCAGACTCTGTTTAAAAATCTCCAAAGAAGGAGACTCCACCACACTCCGAGACAGTGTATTCCACTTCTGAACAGCTCTTACTGTCAGGAAGTTCTTCCTAATATTTAGATGGAATCTATTTTCCTGTAGTCTGAACCCACTGCTCTATGTCCCAGTCTCTGGAGCAGCAGAAAACAAGCTTGCTCCATCCTCAGTATGACATCCCTTCAAATATTTAAACATGGCTATCATGTCACCTCTCAACCTTCTCTTCTCTAGACTAAACATACCCAACTCCCTAAGCTGCTTCTCATAGGGCACGGCTTTCAGACCTCCCACCATCCTGGTTGCCCTCCTCTGGACACGTTCCAGCTTCTCAATATCCTTCCTGAATGGTGGTGCCCAAAACTGGACACATGGAGGAAACACGGGGAAAGGTCGGGAGGAGGACGGCGCCATCTGAAACAGAGCGCTGTAAATGGGACAGTGCTGTTCTCCTCCCGACCCCACGGGGTCCGTCCCCCCCCCCGTTTGAAAAAGTCCTCAGACTGATAGATCTCATACCTTGGCTGAATCATTAATCAGAATGGAGACTCCAGGCAAGAAATCAGAAGAAGACTAAATAGGACTTGGAAAGGCCAAGATCCTGAAGTGTAAACATATATCAATGATTACTAAAGTTAGGATTATCCATGCCATCATGTTTTCAATTTTTCTGTGTGGCTATGAAAGCTAGACATTGAGGAAAGCTGCTAAGAAGAAAATTAACTCCTTTGAAATGTGGTGCTGGAGAAGAGTTCTATTGATACCGTGGCCTGCTAAAAAGAGAAATCAATGGGTCCTAGAGCAAATCAAGCCTGAACTTTCCCTAGAAGCCAAGATGACTAAACTGAAACTGACATAGCATGAGAAGAATTGACCATAGAATGCTTGGTCATCTCTTTCATTTGAGGAATGCACTGGTCCCCCTCCTAATGTTTTTAGCCATTCACCTTGGTGGGGATGACTTGGGCTTGCTCACAGGCAAGGCTCTCATTTTGCAAATTTTGCATTATTCCAAACAATTCAGACCAGTTGGCCTGGGGATATGATGGTTTGGTCAGCCATTTGGCCGTACCAAATATGGCGGGGTGAGGAAGATCTCCAATCTGGATATAGTCAAAAAGAGGTTCAATAGGGGGCTCCGGTATGCTTTACATAGGGGGTTGGGTGGCTTTTCCGTTTCATTGGCCAGAGCTCTAGAGGGCTTATGGCATTCAATTGTCAGAATAAGGCAATTTGACCTTCCTGGGGGACTTGCAACAGGGGGTGAATGGCTTATTGGGTAGCCTGGTGTGGTAAAGGGACTAAGTAGACACTTGTCCCTTATCCAGGGCAGGTAGCAGGGGGAGAATTTAAGATTTCAGTGTGTATCTTCACACCCTTTTGGTGAAGGCTCTGGAATGGCCTCTACAGGACTTGGGGGGTGGGGAAGGGGGGTGGGGAAGGCATCCATGTGTGAGGCTGACCTGGGGGGTTTTCTCTCACTTATAAGGTCCTGAGACTTGGGTGGGAGTACCCTGGGTTTATTTTCCTCTAAGTGGCTGGCTGGGGTTCAACCCAAATATTGGGATTGTCTTTGGGGCTCAGGTATTTTGCCCAATGGAAGGCTGAGCACTAGCCTAGGGTAGACACCTGACCACAGCTGGGCCCGCATTAGGTTGCTCCCTCCCTCTTGCTCCTTTCCAGTTCAATTAACTTAAATAGGATATAGATCAAATAAAACTTAGCCCTTATTTAACCCAACTTTCTGTGTCTGGTCTCATTATTCCATGGTTGGTCATCAAAAGTGGGATGACATAGGATTAATTGGGATTGTCCATGCCAAACTGGGACATAGGGAAGGTGTGTGTGTGTGTTTGTGGGTTATCCTCAGTCCACTGTAACATTGTCTTACTTGAATCTGTCCCCCACCCCCACTACGTGATACTCTTAGTTACAGTGGAGAAGCTTCCCAGAATAATATGAGTATTTCCCCCTGTCCTAGCAACTTTGGGAAGATTACGTGCTTTTAGTCACAACAATAGCAGTAGGCCTCTGCAAGGCTATTAAATACTGTCCCTTGTCCCATGTTTAGGATCATTCTTCTGATTGTCATAATTATGTTGATTCTTCAGCTGTTGTTTTTAATCTGTTCAAAAACAACAGTTCCAAATGGCTGAGAAGGTATATTCTAAAAAGCAGAGGATCAAGTTTGAAACACACACACACACACACACACACACACACTTATTTGCTGAAGGGAGTGCAGCATGTCTAGTTTAAAACAAAGAATTCAAAGCAAATTTTGCAAACAGACAAATCCTTTCTTTAGACCTACCTCAGCGTAATTTGTGCTTTAATCATTTATCAGAAATATTTATTGCTGTAATCTGTAGTGTGGTATTTGGCTTTAAAAAAAGAAGATAGCAACAAAAATTAAAGCATCCTGCATGTCAGGTACATGATAGGGCAAGACATTTTTTAGAAATAAATTATTGTCCAGTTCTGACTTTATAGTATTTCCACTTTTAATAACTACACATTCTCAGAAAGTAGAGTATTTGATCACATTAAAAAAAAAAGAATGTTGCTGCTTTAAATGTTTTTTCTACAGCTATTAGTTAGCTTGTTTAGTAATATCCCACCTTTTTCTCATGTAGGACCCAAAGTGACTTACAATGCAGATTAGAACAAAATAAAGCTAAAAGTCAATCATAATAATAAAGAATATTTAAAAGACAAATTAAAACCAGTTTTAAAACACTTAAAACATAAGAAATGAGAAGGAAAGTACAGCAACCCCCCCCATTAAATGTTCCTTCTGCAACATCAGTTAATAGTCCAAAGCCTGTTCCACAGTTCCACAGCTTAGAAGAAACCACTGAGAAGGCCTTGTTTTATGTCCTCCCCAAATAGGCCTATAAAGGTGGTGTGTGTGTGTGCATGTGTGCCTTCAAGTCACCTGTTGACTTATGGCGACCCCATGAATTTCATAGGTTTTTTTTTTTTTGCAAGGAATACTCAGAGGTGGTTTTGCTAGTTCCTTTCTCTGAAATATTCTCTGAGGCTGAGAGTGTGTGACTTGCCCAAGGTCACCCAGTACAATTCCATGGCCAAGCATAAAGGAACAGAAATGCACACAATATAATTAGTTGGCTGCCTGACCACTTAGCCTCTAACTCAGACCTAATTTCTGATTTCCCCCCAGTGTGTCTAGCTCTGTTTGTGGGCTTTTCTGTGCAGAAAAATCCATATAGGAACTACAGTTGGACCCCCGTATCCACGGAACGAACACCCATGGTTTCAGTTATCTGCGGGACACAAAACAGGGACACATATCATAGAGTCATCCTAGCAAATCTCTAGAGCAGCCTTTCTCAACCTTTTCATCCTGGAGGAACCCTTGAAATAATTTTCAGGTCTCAGGGAACCCCTATATAAACATTATTCTATATACTGCTATTGCTTTCCTGCACAATCACAATCTCTTGACAAACCCCTAGCAACCTCTTGGGGAACCCTAGGGTTCCAGGGAACCATGGTTGAAAAACACTGGCCTAGAGAGACATCCTCTGTAGATGTCTTCTGGGTCCTCCAAGGCAACTCTATGGTATATTTTTTACCGGAGGTCCATTATTTTAATTGGGTTAGCTGTTATCCATGGGTTCTGGTATCCAGGTAAGTCCAGGAACTGAATCCCCAAGGATACAGGGGTCTGACTGCAGTTTTTAAAAATCCACAGAATACACTGCCTCATAGTGTGGTGGAGTCTCCTTCTTTGGAGGTTTTTAAACAGAGGCTGGATGGACATCTGTTGGGAGTGCTTTGATTGTGTATTCCTGCATTGCAGGGGGTTGGACTGGATGGCCCTTGTGGTATCTTCCAGCTCTATGATTCTATGATTCACAATCACCTAATATTTATGTAGAGATCAGTTAGATAGTTTTCTCTTGATTGTTCTAGAGGAAGGGTAAAGGTCATGAACAAGATGAGCAATATAACCATTGCCATCATATTCACTATTAATATATTTATATTCCACTTTTTTGTCAGTCTGGGACTTATGGGGGCTCACAAAGGTTAAGCAGCTAAAGTGGCTTAAAGATTCACCTCTTACAAAAGTTAAAAATATAATTAAACAAAAAAATAGAACTGTAAGCAGCTAAAAGAATGACAATCAAATAAAAAGGACAGAACATTCTGAAAGGTCCTCTCCCTCTGAGCTGTCAGCCTTCAAAGGTCTGCTGAAGCCAAAAGGTCTTCATTTGCCCGTGGAAGTATAACATGGAGGACAGTAGTCTAACTTCTCTAGGAAAAAGAAGGGTTAACCAACATACACTATTTTCTCTCAGCTCTTCCCTAAAGTTGTCCTATGGACATGTTTGTTTTTCAGGTGGAATATAAAATTGAGATAATTCTGCATCAGAGTTCAGGAGGTCATTGTCATTACTAAAGGAGTTTGGTTCATGAAGAATCAGAACACAGGGGCAGCTCACAGATGAAAGAGAACTGTAGCTATAGGCAAACTCAGGCTTTTGAATATGGTATTCCTAAGGATTACTCAGTTCCTGTGGTATCACTAAGGCTGGTGTCACTCTTGCACCCAGCAGTGCCACCAGTTGTGGTTTGGCCTCTCCGCAGCCTGCTAGTGCCGCCACTGCACAGTTCAACCAATGAAACTTAATTCATACACAAAGAACAATGGGGATCATAATTTGCAACGACAATAGTTCAAGAAATATGAATGCTTAGGGTTTTCCCCATCAGCAGATGCACTTTTCTGCTATGTTTATTGAAATTTCCAACCAAACACATCAAAACAAAATTTCTATAAGAGATTTCAAGGCGTGGAATAAAGCATTTGAAAACTCAAGAGTTTCACAAACATGCTACATTTATACTCTGTATTACATGCTAGATAGAGTTCATGAAGGCAACAAATATTATTTAAAACCAATTGTTGATGTTACTCAGTTTTTAGCATCAGTAAACAAGAACATACCACTCTGAACAGAAAGAACAATGCTTATTTAGCCATTTATTTTGAATAGATGAAAAATTTATTTGAAAATAGATGAAAAACTGGTATATGCTTCTAGAGAATTCTATTAGAGGCAAAACATCTGTGAAAATGTTGCTTTTGGAATCTAGTATGTGAAAAATAGCAAGTTTTCTGACTCTTTGTAAAACATAGCAACCATCATCATGTTTGATGTTGCATCCTTTACAAATCTGACACTCAAGGTATATGAAGAAAAAAAAATGTGTCTATGACCATAATAAAGTTACCTTTCTATCTGAAGAAAGCAATCTGGATCAATCCAAGTTGTTAAGTGAATGTTATGATGGAGTAAGTGTTATGGGTGGTGGAAAAAGAGCACAAGCCCTAATTCCACCTAAGCTTCAAAGAAAAATCCCACATCCCCATTGCTGTAATCATAGTATCTATCTGGTTGTTATACAAGCTATGGATGATATAAAACCTATCAAGCAATATTTTCACCAGCGTGCTTACAGTTCATACATTTTTTTAAGCACTGAAAATTTTCAAGTTTGTATAGAGATTAAAGCCTGCCTTACCTTTTTGAACATCTATTGGTTAGGTCATTTAAGAGGTTACCAGAGGTGTGTGTCCTTTTTTTTTTTTTAAATCTTGGTGGTTTTTTTTAAAGGTGATAATGGGAAACTTGAATAGCACTGCACTGTATAGTGCTATACTGACGCCCAGTGTGAAGAGCTACTGGGAGCTGATCCAGATGAGGCAAACAGATCAGGAGGTTGCAATATTTGTTAATGTAGTTCTCAACTTGATTTTTTAAAAAAATCCCAATGAACTTTTAGTTGTTCAAGACTATTTTCTGGCAATCTCTGGTTCCAGCTGCAACATTTTATCCCCACCTTCCATTGGATTTCTTTTGAATTCTGAGACATTTTGCAACAAAAATATGTTTTTTTCTTTCTTTTAAACTTTTTTTCTTATTGTTGCAGTGCTACAATGCATCAATGCATCAGTGATAAGGCACTTTTGCACTCTAACACTCTAACACTCAAGATGTTAAAGAAATTCTCAAAGCTGCAATTGTTTTGAAAAATTATATTTAGATGATGTTCATTTCACTCTCTCTGAAAAAGTATACTGAGAACATACCTTTCAGAAAGCTCTCCTGTGTGTTTATCAAGCTTTTTTTTATATTTATAAAAGAAAGCTTATGATGCAGTGAATATTTTACAAGGTTAAGAACTTGATTTCATTGACTTTATTAAGAATGTCCTCAGCAATGAGGATTATAAGATCTTTGCCTCTATATTAGCTCTGGGATTAAAAAAAGTGCTACTGCATTATATAGGGGAAGACCAAACTGGTTTCCTTTCGGGTAGACGTGAGACAATGTAAGAACTACGTTAGATATCATTGAGTACCTAGACTTCCATATAGAGAAAGGAGGATCTCTGTTATTTTTGGACGGCGAGAAGGCATTTGACAAGGTGAGATGTTTTTTTTTTTTAATAACAACATTAGAACTGATGACATTTGGGGATAACTTTATATCATGGATTAAAGCCATTTATCATGAACAAAAAGCCCACCTATTTGTCAATGGAGAAAGATCGAATAGTTTCAGCATCCAGAAAGGTACTTGTCAGGTACTTTGTTTACCCCTCTCCATTGTTATTCGTATTGACGTTGGAAGTGCTCTTAAGAGAAATCCGGCTTAATGACTTAATTAAGGGCGTTAAAATTGGAAAAGAAAAATGTGTATATAAAGCCTTCGCAGATGATGTGGTTCTGTACTTAGAAAACCCACTGCAACAAGGAATGAAGATAATGGAAACAATAAGAGAATTTGGAGAATGGACAGGTTTTAAGATTAACAAAGAAAAAAATGAAATTTCTGAGTAAAAGCCTAAAGAAAGAAGAAGACTCTCAGCTGGAAAAAAAGTGGGGAATCAAATCAGCAGAGAAAGTAAAATATTTAGGAATAATAATCTCAGGCAGAAATAGACAACTTTTTCAAAATAATTATGGTCCCGTGTGGTCACAAATTAAAAATAAATGGAAGTCTGGAAAAAGTTAGATTTGAATCTAATGCGGAGAATTTCCCTGATTAAAATGATTATTTTGCCCAGGATTTTATTCTTATTCCAAATGATCCCAATTTTAATCCCACCAAAACGGTTTAAAGAATGTAATAAAGATTTAATGAAATTAGTATGGCATGGGAAAAAAATGAGAATTAAATTTAAGCTGTTGACGGATATGAGAAGCAGAGGAGGAACGGGTATACCAGATTTGAGGCTCTATTATGAAGCAAGTGGCCTGATGTGTATCAAAGCATGGTCCAACTTAGATGACCCAAGACTCCTTTTATTGGAAGGCCACAAACTTCATTTCGGATGGCATTCCTTCCTTTGGCATCAAAAAGCGAAAGTCCAAAAACAGTTTAACAATCACTCTATTCGAAAATCTCTCTATAAAATATGGCTTAAATATAAAAGACATTTGTTTGCAAAGTTACCAAGTTGTGTGTCTCCAGGGGAAGTTTTATCAACTAAAAGCTTGAGAAGCGAATTGGTTTGGATTACTTATAAAGAACTGGTTATGGGTACTAAAGATAACCTCAATTTAAAAGATAGCAAGCAACTAAAGCAGGAAGGTAGGAATCTACAATGGTTTCCATACCTTCAAATAAAAGAGAGATTTAAGAGACACATGGCAGAAGGGGGAATTGAGTTAACAAAATCCAACTTTGAAGAAATTCTAGAAAAGGGGAATGTACATTTGTTGTCCAGAATATATAAGTTATTACTTAGGATGGAAACAGAAACAGAGATAATTAAAGAATATATGGTAAACTGGGCCATAGATATAGGTCGGAATAGTGATTACGAAGGATAGGAAGCATCATGGCATAGAATAGCAAAATTCTCAAGATCTTACAACTTGCAAGAAAATGCCCTAAAAACAATGTTGAGGTGGTATCTTTCCCCTGCAAAATTTGCAAAAGTGGTAGGAGGATCCTCCAACAAATGTTGGAAATGTCAAGGGAAAAAAGGATCTTTTTTCATCAATGGTGGGGATGCAAAAAGGCAAAGAACTTTTGGTGGAGGATTAGATCAAAAATTCAGAAGATCTTAAAAAAGGAAATAGATATGATGCCAGAAATTTTCTTGCTAGGCATCGACGAGAACACTAATATCACAAATGAAAATGGTAGACTAAAAAGGTTATTATGGCATATGTGTACCACAGCTAGAATTGTATATGCAAGATGTATATGCAATTCAGCACATTATGAAAGCCCATTTCTTCCTGAGCAATCAGTCAACAAGGCTAGGTGGAAGAAAAACCTGCCTATGGAAGGGCACCAATCTAAGCTCTCTAGGAAGGGAGTTCCAGAGCCTGGGAGCAGCCACCAAGCAGGCCCTCTCCTGTGTTCCCACTAGATAAACATGCAGGGTGGTGGGGCAGAGAAGAGGGGCTTCCCAGAAGATCTCAAAAATGGGTTGAATCAGTGGTTCTTCACCTGTGGTCCGATGACCTCCAGGGTCTGCAATGTCCTCACAGGGGGTCTATAAAGGCTTGAAGACTGTTTGGCCCACCTCCTTCCTGCAGCGGAGTGGCCACATGACAGGAGCCAAGGCAAAGGTTGGCTGGCTGGCTTGGCCTGCTCATTGCCATTCAATCTGCTTCTGCCATAACCGTGCAGCAGAAGCAAGAGAAAAGTCTTCCCTTCCCCTCCAGTGCCTCTGAGTAGATGGTGTAATTGTATTATTATTATTATCATCAGGTATCATCATCATCATCATCATCATCATTATTGCTGTTAAGTCTTGGGGGTCTATGGCAACAAAAGATATTTAAAGGGGATCCCTGGTAAAGAAAAGGTTAAGAGCCACTGGTCTGAATGTTTGCTTAATATGAGTTATTCTTATGTATTTAGATTTTTTTTGAGGGGGTAATTGGTGTTCTCGTGATACAAGATTAAAATTGAATTTTTGAGAAAACAAGCTCCCACAATAATTATAAAATGCTTTGTTATAGCATAAACTGTTTTTACACTGGTATCTGCTTGTTCACTGTATCCTTGACATCCTTCTTTTCTTATGAAACAAATACATTTACAAATACTATTTGATTCCTGATGTTCATCCTGATGTTCTGTTAATTGAATATTTAAATAGACCACTATGTAAGTTAATGTATGGAGGAGGGGCGAGGGGTCTTCCTTGAGCCGGGCTCTCACATCCTCTCCTCCACTGGGTGTGGGCTCTTTGGCTGCTGTTCTGCATCCTCTCCCCAGTCTCTTATCTAGAGCCGTGACTGCCTCACTAACAGAAGGCTGGTATCCAGAATAGCATTGAAAATAGTGTGGACTGCAGGGGAAAGGGAAATCTGCAGCCATTGACTCTCTTTTACCTTTCTACTAGTAGGAGTCTCCTGAACAGAATTCCTCTTATGGGATGTCCCTACTGGTAGGACCAAATTCTGGACCCAAACCAAAGTTTATTATTACATTTGTTGTTATTGAAAAGTATATCTTTAATACAAGAAGCAGAGTTAGAATATCACAGTACACTAAGACTGCAATCCTATGCACACTGTGAGTAAGTCTCAGTTGGATTTACTTATGATAGATCAGAGTTCAAACATCTAAAGACCACAGCAAATGACATGGGCAGATCCATGGATCCTGTGATTTTAAATCTTTGATTCTGATCATTCATTAAGAAAAGGTAATGGCTGGTAAGGCTGTTGTTGTAATCCAATATGGCAGTACTTACGTTATTCATTGGGAATTCAATGCCTGCTTACTTGAAGTGGTTTTGAAAAGCTCAGCTCAAATTTACTGTGGGCCCTGGGAGGCACTCTGAATATGCTTAGTATTGATACTCAGCTACTGTGAGAGTGAATGCACTGTCATTTTTGGAACATCTTTAAAAATAGACCTGTTTTTTTTTAAATAAAGTCAACTGGGGACACTGAAAAGCAAGACATGTCATAGTATGATAATCTGATATTCATTTGATATACGGCATAAACAACCATTTTCAAAATCCTGCATTGGTTTGTGCCCCTCTTTATTATTATTGTTTAATACAAAAGTAATGGCTCTATTAATGTGATATTATGGCAGAATTTTGGCATGCTGGCCCTTTGCTTGTTTTTTTCTTTAATAGTCCAAGATATATGTGTGTAGTTGCAAATGTCTATCTGTGTTTGATGTTCTCTCTTCCACTATGCAAGTGACTAGATTCTCTCTAACTATGTGCAGAGCTCAGGACATTTGCATTAAGAACATTTTTTTATGTGAGGGTGCAACAATATTCTCTTGCGTTGTTCACTAGCCAAGATGCTCATAACCACCAACACCTGCTGAATTCATTTCAGTGTGTTGGCTCTCAACTCCCTTCTCATGTGAATCTGGAGGAATTTCAAGATTTGCTTAGCTGATACAAGAAGACTGCACCAGGCAAGAAAAGTCTCACAAGGGATTTCTAAGCTGACAATTTATGAAAGCTGCCATATCCACCAATCTCAAATTATGAGATTGAATTATGTCACTGAAAGGAATAGTGCTGTGTACTGTTAATGAGGCGATGAGAAAGTCTAACAAGCAGCTCAGCTATGCTTCTCAGTTATGTTCATTTGACAATAGGTTCCACAGATCACCTTTGTTGTGAAATAAATCCACTCAAGGGAAGGAGGAGATAACAGTGCACCTAGTTCTGTGGATTTTATGAAGCAGTCTTGAGGATCCAGGAACAGTGGATAAGTACACCAAGCTCTGTCTAATCAGAATGGACGGAAAAGACACATAGGCAACTTAAATATATTATCTGAGACTTTTGCACCTATTAGCAATGTTTTTAGAGGCAAACACATCAACCTACGAATGTCCAGAAAATGGAAGTATTATATCTTTTGAAAGCAGTGGCACCTGTAGCTTTATTCTTAAATGAGGCATTGCATCTATGCTGCATTTCTTTAAAGGAGCTATCCAAGGTGCTGTTTTAGAGGGGCAGAGTTTTGGCATGTCTAAGGGGTTGTCTAAACGGTCAAAATAATCCTAATGGAATTTGCTGGAAAGATGATCAGTCTTAATGAGAACCTGCATCAACGTGCCATTTTTAAAATTTTAATATTTAATTAGGTATTTATACCCTGCCCTTTAGCCACAATGGCTATCAGAGCGGCTCACAAATTGTTTAAACAATAGCAGTTTACACATCTATACTGCATTAAGCAGTTTCCAATGTGTGTTAGCTAATTGCTCCCACAAGCTGGGTACTCGTTTTACCGACCTACAAAAGGATGGAAGGCTGAGTGAACCTTGGAGCCCCTGGAATCGAACTTGCAACATGGTGGCTTGCAGTACTGGCATTTAACCACTGCACCACCTGGGCTCCTATTTGGAAGGGTGGCAGCAAAAAAACTTCAAAAACAACACTAGGAAAACCTTCATGGCTTTTCCTGGAGTTTTTAAAACGCTCTGTGGGAAATGTGCATTCCCACTCATTGGGACAAGCAATTTGATTTGAATCACTTTCCCATATGAGAGGAAGCACAAACCTGATTGGCTGGATGAGCAGTGGAGGGGCAGGGCTTTCTAACAGGGCAAGCACCCACTGCCACCATGTTGGATTTTCACCTTAGTGAGCAATTGCTAAGGCAATAAATTGGGGTCTTTTTTCTTTTTTTGTGTAAAGGCAAAATATCACTTATGTGCACCATGGAAACAGGTTTTTTAAAACAAAATTTGGTGGTGGCAGATTTAAAAATGCAAGTAATTCATTCATGGTTGCCATCTTGGCTAGAGGGCATGCAAAGTTTATGGGGGCTGTAAAACCATCAAGACAAGTCGCAACTGCTGAGACTTGCTATTACTGTAGAACAATTGGTTTTTTTCAGGCTCAAATAGACAAGGGCTAAGTTATGTTGGATAGCTCTTTAAAGTCTGGGCCAAACCCCAGAAGGGATTCACTGCCCCACTAACATGGAAGCCACCACTGCTTGAAAGGCTTGATGACCTGCTTACTTTCATAGAATCATAGAATCATAGAATTGTAGAGTTGGAAGAGACCATGAGGGCCATCCAGTCCAACCCCCTGCCACGCAGGAAATCTTGATCAAAGCATCCCCGACAGATGGCCATCCAGCCTCTGTTTAAAGACCTCCAAGGAAGGAGACCCCACCACGCTCCGAGGGAGTGTGTTCCACGTCTCCTATTTAGCCACTCCGTTGCTTTGTTGTGGAATCTCTTAAAATTAGTCTGATCCCCTCTAGCTTTTAATTGTGTTGTTTTTAGTATTTTAATTATTTAATTGTATTTTAAGGGGTGGGTGGGATGGAGGGGTTGTATGTAGATTTTAATGTTGTCAGCCGCCCTGGCTGCATTTTGTAGAGGGGCGGGATATAAATAAATTTTATTATTATAATATTATTATTATTAAAATGCTGCTGTTTATAGCCACAGATATAATTTGGCCCAACAGAATAGCAGCTTTTATTTTTAGGTTTAAACTATCTTGCTATGTGTGAAGCAGGTTACCAGGCTGGCCATACAGTCTGCCTGGAGCAGAACGTTTTTTGTGTGTGTTCCAAGCTATGATCGGATGCTTTGAAGGACTAGTTAAATTGGCCATGATTCAAGAATATTTCTGTATAGTTGCCGACCATGCTGGATGACAAGCTCACCACAGTTCAGTAGCTAGGAAATTGTTATCACTAATAATTTGGCGGGTTTATTTATTTATTTATTTATACTCCGCTCTTCAGCCACAAGGCTATCAGAGCGGCTTACAAATTGTTTTAAGCAATAGCTATTTACACATCTACACTGCATTAAACAGTTTCCAATGTGTGTTAGCTAATTGCCCCCACAAGCTGGGTGCTCAATTTACCGACCTACGAAAGGATGGAAGGCTGAGTGAACCTTGGAGCCGGCTGGAATCGAACTTGCGACGTGGTGGCTTGCAGTACTGGCATTTAACCACTGCGCCACCAGGGCTAACTGTATTCCCCTTCACCATTCTAGAGGTTGGAATACTGGGCATGGCAGAATCTGGTTCAGGTTATCTGTGTCTGAAATGAAATTTGAAAGAAAAGCAGAAGACCGAAAAGGACAAAGCGGTCCATCAGAAGAACTCTGTGCAAGATGCAAGTGACATCTGCCTCTTTTCCCTCTCCAGTAATAGTTGATATTGAACACATTCTATGAACACCCCAAGATACTGTATTTTCTGTGTTTTTGTCAAAACGTGAATCAATAGGAAACACTACCGCCTACGGATTAGAACATTCCCAGTGCTGAAGCATACTCTCCCCACTCCAATAACAAAATACACATTGAATATGCCTTTAAAAAATCGTCTTTTCCTACCATACTGGCCAAAGTAGTTATTCTCATCTCTCCTTCAGACTGCAATCCTAAATGCATAAACTAGGGAGCAGGTCCAATTGATTTTAATGAGGCTTGCTTCTGAGTAAAGATATGACTGCACTGAATGTAATGTAACCCCTTGGAAATCCATTTAAAATAACCATGTCTGCAGTTTAATATCTACCCTTTAAAATAAAATATAACATGGGCCCTTTTAATAATGGTAGATAAAGTTGATTTGAAGTAGGCTGAAGTGAATCAATATGATCTTAATCTGTTGAATAATTGAGTTTCAGCTTACTTCAATATGAAGTTCATTAAAAAGGCTTAACTGCATGCTAAATTGGAAAGTTGACTGCAATATTACAGTTTTCAGTGTCAAACTGCCACTTACATCTGTGCTTAATATGATGATCACTGGGAGATTTCACAGAAAATATTTCTTAATCTGAATTTATGCAGCTGAAATGCACAAAACTACATACTAGTCCAGAGATCCATGTGGTTTGCACATGGAAGGCTCTCTGCTGAACTGATGGTTAGCACTGTCAGCTCTAATAATGGTGATCATGTATTTAGGAAGGAGGGAATAAAACATGGAAGGAGTGAAGGTCAGTCATGGGGAAGCATGCCCAGTGTGTCCAGTGCCTTGATCATCTGTTTTCCTGTGTCTCTGAGTACATACAGTCTACTAGTACCCTGTGTATGCTTTCAGGTTAGATACTAATTCTTTCCTTTTCACAGTGGCATGTTTAGGACCAAAAAGTGTAATTGTGCATGGACATTTATTTACACGTACCACTAATTCTTTCTGGATTGGCATACATATCTTACATCTTTACAATGCTTTAAAAAGTAAATCAGCACAAATGCTGTTATTGCATTCTTCTTGTTTCTAAATCAAGTACTTTTGAAGCAAAAAAGTCTAACTAACCAACCAAAATCCTCAACATCTCTTGTGACTATCACAAGAATACTAACATTTTCAAATGGGGCTGCCAATTTACCTGCAGCCTTTGGTTGGACATGGATCCATATCGTTAGCATCAGAATTTTGGAACACTGTAGTTAGTTAGAAAGATTTCAGTTCTAGGAAATGTTCTGGGAGGAAAAATAATCAGTGAATTGCCAAGAAAGGTTAGATTCTACTGGTACTTCTCCATATCCTTGATCACGGGCTGGGAATCAATTGGGCTCAGTGCCTGTCTCTGAGCCATTTCTAGGTGGGTGATGGTGGGTGCAAATTATCCAGCTTTGGTGGGCTCAGCTCCAGACAAGAGAAAAGGGTTGCATGCAAATCTCCAGTTCAGCTAGTAGAGAAGCAGCTTGTTACCTTTTGCAAGGCTTAATTGATTTGTTGCTGCATCTTGCCAAGACTGGGGGAGGGGTGTCTGCAGTTATCCCTTCCTTCCCAGTCACTCTAGTGCCAGGGCTTACCCTTCACTCTGGTCTGCATCCACCTTCTGGCTAGAAGCAAGTAGGCTAGATTACATGTTCCTTATCCCACCCCCCTAAGTAAGTGGTGGTGGTGTGCCTTCAAGTTGTTTCCAACCTATGGCAACCCTAAGGTGAACATATTGCAGGGTTTTCTTACCAAGATTTGTACTTGCCTTCCTCTGAGGCTGAGAGTGTATGACTTGCCCAAGGTCACCCAGTGGGCTTCCATGGCTGAGCGGGGATTTGAACCCTGGTCTCCAGAGTCATAGTATGACATCCAGCCACTACATTATGCTGGCTCTATCTCTAAGTAAGAAAGAAGAACTTTAAGACAGAAATAAAAACAGAAATCTTAATGAAGGGGCTGTTCCTAGATCAAGGTGAAATGAGGCGATTATTTCCTAAATAAGTAAAAAGGAATAATCCCTTCATTTCACCTTGATCTGGGAACAGCCCTTTCATTCAGATTTCTGTCTTAATTTACAAATAAACAAATATGTTCTCCCCCCCCGCCCCCCCTGTGCCTCTGTGTGTTTGGATGACAAGCTGTGAGCCATTGTGATTGGAGCTGAATGAATAATTCTAAATGACAACATTAGGGGTTTTCCCTAGGTCTCAGATTTTGGCCAGAAATCCTGACCTGGCAACCTTAATTAGGCTTGAGAGTACACTTCATTCTGTTGTGATCAAATAAAGTATTGCCCTAAAAGTATTAGGGCACTGAAGGTGTTTATGAAGCAACCCACAGCAAGCGTTTGGTATATTCAGTTAAGAGGTGGCTGAGATCTACTTATTCAATAGAGCCTTAAAGCAGGTGTGGATGGCTCGAAGTCTTTCTACAGGTAAAAACTTTTGACTTATAAGACATGAATGCCATTTTTGACAACAGTGATTTCTCATCTAGATGAAAAAGCACTCTGCCTATGCTCATAGGCATCTCTTTGCTTGTTCCAGCACTGCTCGAGCCAGTGCACTGACAGCAAACTCTGAGTACTTGTGATGTCTGCCATGAAACTTTAGTAGGCAGGCAGAGGTAGGATTTGCTTAATAGGGTGTGTACATAATGCATGCTTTGAAAATGGTTTGTGAATTTAAACAGAGACCACAAGCAGCTGCTCTAGTTTTACAGCAGCCACACAATGCAAATAACACAATAAACAGCAAAGCAATAATGGTCCATATTACTTTCTCTAGTGAGCAGCATAAAACAGTACTTAGATAACTAAATTGTTAGTAAAAATTGGCAGAAGATATTGTCTGCTGGGGTGTTGGAAGGAGTGCTTTGTTTAACTTCTTATCAGATTTTAAGTTTTTGAGCACCACTTGTTACAAAAATGTCCTCTTTTAGTAGGTAGAGTCCTTTAGTAATTCATTAGGCTGGCAATTTTGCAAATAGTGCTGGCATCAAAGTTGTTAGGCAGTGAGGACTGCATTGTATAACTTCATGGATTGTATCTATGTGCCTTGCTCCCAGAATTGTGGATAGTGGGTTTTTTTTAAAAAACCTTTTTCCTTGATGAGAACTAAATTTATACAATTATATTGTTGTAGTTATGTGCCTCCAAGTAATTTCTGACTTATGACAACCCTATCTTGGGGTTTTCTTGACAAGATTTGTTCAGAAGATGTTTGCCCAAGCAGGTTTCCATGGGTGAGTGGGGATTTGAACCCTAGTCTCCCAATATCCTAGCCGAACACTCAAACTACACCACACTGTCTTGAAACTTTTTGGAAAAAATGTGCTAAATGGAAGGAGAGGATGGACTATTAAGATGAGAGGGATATGTGCATAGCTCTGCATTCATCTCATCACCCTCAAAGCCCAGCTTGTTGAGTGCATGAGAAGACAGGACTTTATTCGTAACAGCACCTTAACTGTGGAACCCCTTCCTAGTGGAGGCCAGGTTGGCTCCATCCCTCTTGACCTTCTGGCAGACAGCTAAAATTGAATTGTTGGGTATGGCCTTTGGTCTCTAAAACTAGTTTTCAATTACTTCTTTTAATTGGTTCTTAATGCATGTATGCTTTCCTAAATTGTTTTTTAAAAAGTGTTTTAACCTGCATTTTAGTTTTTTTTTAAAATTCATTGCTTTGGGAACCCTGGAAGGCTGACAGTTAACAATCTGTAATAATAAAAGAGAAAGTTTGTGTGTCTGTCTGTCTGCTTGAGAGAGATTTTTCTTTTTAAATGATACTCAAGTTACAATGCTCAGTTTCAAACTGAAATTCCAAATGGAATTTCTTTTCTAGAATTTTTGCTTTCCTGGATGTTTTTTTTGTGTGTTTTTGTTTAAATGGCAGTATAACAGGAAAGGGCTCTCTGAGATACCACTGCTAAGGTTCCTAAAGAAGGGGAAAAGGCGAGAAAGCAGGGGCGAACAAAACTATTGCTGCTAATATGCCTGAGGTTTAAAAAAAGGGTGGGAAAATGGGGGGGAAGTCTCTTTGAGGTACTGCTGGCAAGATTCCTGCTGTTCAAAAGTGGGGAGGGGAGGCAGGAAAGCAAGATGCTTCATGGCCCCCTTTTGGGGTATTAGGTATGGATATGGGCAGCACCAGGTACACTTCAACTGGTACTTTTTATAAATAATTGTAGAAAAGAAGCAGTGTACCTGTGGTAAATATGTGTGGAATGTACAGAATGGCACAAAGAAAACATTTTTAAGACAAGGAAAAATGTCTTAAAATGTCTGGTGTCGCCGAGAACAAATTGTCGCCGAGAACAAATTGGATTCTTGGATCATGGACTGCGCTTCCATGCAGGGGGACTTCTGGCAAGAGATGGGGTGCATCTTACAACAGTTGGAAGAAACATTTTTGCCAACACTCTCAAGAATTTGATCAGGAGGGCTTTAAACTGAGTCAAATGGGGGAGGGAGACAGTATTCTGGAAGGCAAAAGGGCTGGAGAAAATAGTCAAACTGTCATAGAGGGAACAAGGCAAACAGCGCAAGGACCCAACAGTGGGAGGCAAAAAAACTTGCACAGGGAGCAAGTAAAGGGAACACATGGTCTCAGATGTCTCTACACTAATGCACAGAGCATGGGAAATAAGCAAGATGAACTAGAACTCCTTGCACTACAAAACAAATATGATATAATAGGCGTTACTGAAACCTGGTGGGACGAGTCTCATGATTGGAATGTAGGAATAGAGGGGTATAACCTTTATAGGAGAAACAGGCCAAACAGGAAAGGAGGAGGAATAGCATTATATGTCAGGGATATTTACACCAGTGAAGTGATCCATGACATTAATACTGGAAGCCAGGTGGAGAGCATCTGGATAAAAATTAAAGGGGAGGGAAACAACAGGGATGTTATTGTGGGACTCTACTACAGACCCCCAAATCAGACGGAGGAATTGGATGTTGCCTTTCTAGAACAGATGAACATACATGCAGAAAGGAGAGACGTAATAGTGATGGGTGACTTCAACTATCCTGATATTTGCTGGCAATCTAACTCAGCCAAAACTACAAGGTCTAGCAAATTCCTTACATGCCTGGAAGACAATTTCATGGTCCAAAAGGTGGAAGAGGCAACAAGGGGGTCAGCTATTTTAGATCTGATCCTAACCAACAGAGACGACCTTGTTAATGGGGTGCAAGTGGTGGGATCCTTAGGTGAGAGTGATCATGTTCTCCTGGAGTTTGTTATACAATGGAAAGGAGAAGCCAGGCATAGTCAGACACGCATTCTTGACTTTAGGAGAGCTGATTTCAATAAACTCAGGGAAATACTGGGGATGATCCCATGGTCAAGAATACTAAAAGAGAAGGGACCTCAAGACGGTTTTGACTTTCTCAAAAGGGAGATACTGAAGGCACAATTTCAAACAGTACCATTGAGGAAGAAAAATGGGAGGTGTCTCAAGAAACCAGGATGGATGACTAAAGAACTTTCAATGGAGCTAAGTTTTAAACGGAACATGTATAGGAAATGGAAAAGGGAGGAAATCACCAAAGAAGAATTCAAACAGATAGCGAACACGTGTAGGAGTAAAGTCAGAAAAGCTAAAGTGCAGAATGAGCTCAGGCTTGCTAGGGAGGTTAAGAACAATAAAAAGGGTTTTTTTGGGTATGTCCGCAGCAAAAGGAGGAAGAAGGAAATGATAGGGCCACTACGTGGAGAAGATGGCAAAATGCTAACAGGGGACAGAGAAAAGGCAGAATTACTCAACACCTTCTTTGCCTCAGTGTTTTCAGAAAAGGAAAAGGAGGACCAACCTGAGGAAAATGGAACAGAGGACACAATAGGGGAAATCCAGCTGAAAATAAGTAAAGAGGTGGTACAGGAATACCTTCTTAATCTAAATGAATTTAAATCTCCAGGACCAGATGAACTACATCCAAGAGTATTAAAAGAGCTGGCAAATATAATCTCAGAGCCATTGGCAATAATCTTTGAGAACTCCTGGAGAACAGGAGAAGTCCCAGCAGACTGGAGGAGGGCAAACGTTCCCATCTTCAAAAAGGGGGAAAAAGAGGATCCCAACAACTATCGTCCAGTTAGTCTGACATCAATACCAGGGAAGATTCTAGAACAGATCATTAAACAGAGAGTCTGTGAACATTTAGAAGGCCATGCCATAATCACAAAAAGTCAACATGGGTTTCAGAGAAACAAGTCATGCCAGACTAATCTGATCTCTTTTTTTGATAAAGTTACCAGCTTGGTAGATGAAGGGAATGCTGTGGACATTGCATACCTTGATTTCAGTAAGGCCTTTGACAAGGTTCCCCATGACATTCTTGCAAACAAGCTTGTAGAATGTGGGCTAGACAAGTTAACTGTTCAATGGATTTGTAATTGGTTGACCGGCCGAACCCAAAGGGTGCTCAGCAGTGGCTCCTCTTCGTCTTGGAAAGATGTGACCAGTGGGGTGCCACAGGGTTCTGTCCTGGGCCCAGTGCTATTCAACATCTTTATCAATGACTTAGATGAGGGAATTAGGGGCATACTTATCAAATTTGCAGATGACACCAAATTGGGAGGAGTAGCTAATACCCTAGAGGACAGGATCAAAATTCAGAATGACCTGGATAGACTGGAGAGCTGGGCCAAAGCTAACAAAATGAAATTCAATACGGAGAAATGTAAAGTACTGCATTTAGGGCGGAAAAATGAAATGCATAAATATAGGATGGGAGAGACCTGGCTGAATGAGACTATGTGCGAAAGGGATCTAGGAGTCCTAGTAGACCACAAGTTGAACATGAGCCAACAGTGTGATGCGGCAGCTAAAAAGGCCAATGCAATTTTGGGCTGTATCAATAGAAGTATAGTGTCTAGATCAAGGGAAGTAATAGTGCCACTCTATTCTGCCTTGGTCAGACCTCACTTAGAATACTGTGTCCAGTTCTGGGCACCACAATTCAGAAAGGATATTGACAAATTGGAGCGTGTCCAGAGAAGGGCAACTAAAATGGTGAAAGGTCTGGAAACCATGCCTTATGAGGAGAGACTTAGGGAGCTGGGTATGTTTAGCCTAGAAAAAAGACGGTTTAGAGGCGATATGATAGCCCTGTTTAAGTATTTGAAGGGATGTCACACTGAGGATGGAGCAGGCTTGTTTTCTGCTGCTCCAGAGACTGGAACACGGAGCAATGGGTGCAAGCTCCAGGAACAGAGATTCCACCTCAACATGAGGAGGAACTTTTTGACAGTCAGAGCTGTTCGGCAGTGGAACACACTCCCTCGGAGCGTGGTGGGGTCTCCTTCCTTGGAGGTCTTTAAACAGAGGCTGGATGGCCATCTGTCGGGGATGCTTTGATTGTGATTTCCTGCGTGGCAGGGGGTTGGACTGGATGGCCCTCGTGGTCTCTTCCAACTCTGCAATTCTATGATTCTATGATTCTATGATTCTATGAAAGATTGGGGATGAGGGGAAGTAATGGGAGAACCCCTGATTTTTAAGGTGAAATCCAGAAAACTATCTGAAAGGACTTTATCAGATGCTGCCTGTAAAATGTTCTTTTGTCAGCATAAAAAAATAATTTCTATGATGGCAAAAGAATGCTCCCCCCTGCGCTTACTTTTTCCTGGGAAAGGCAGCTCCAGCAATAAAGAGAAAGTGAATGGAGCCCCATTCACTTCCTTATTTGAAATCCCGCAAGACTTTGTCATGTGGGAAATTAACAAACAGAAAACAAAAATAAGATATAAAAAGTTACACAAAGCACCCACCCACACTTTAAAAGTCCCAAGTAACCCTGGGAGGGTCATAAAAAGAGTGAAACTTACCTGGATGTCCTGATCTCACCTTGAAGTGTTTGTGCCAGACTGGTTATTCTCACTACAGTGATGGGATTTAAATGGCCTGAGATTTCGCACACCAGCAATGCCAGCACCAAAATGGAACAAGGGATCTATTGACAGCTTAAGCTGTCAGTTAAAAGGTACGGGTTTTGACCTGGACATAAATACAAAAGGGTGACGTTGTCTGATCTGCGTGCCCTTTCACGGTTATGTGGCATTGTTATCTTTTGTCTATCTGATAAAGTCCAAAGTGTATTCAGGAGTTCTAACTTCAGCTAATTGTTTTAGAGCTGTTTAATGGGATGGTGCTTTTGTGTGAGAAAAACAAGAAATGGAAGAACACTGACAGGCTCTTCCTTGTGAAACTTTCCACAATCAGACCACACAACCATGCCTTAGCTTACATCCCTGTATACCTCAGTCACAGGCACATTGCAGATGATATATTTTGACTTCCTTATCTCTTGTGCCTTTTTAATTAATTAAGCTAAAAATTTTTTGTGATCACACCACTTGTTTAGCTATGGGGAACAATGGGAAATGTGCTGTACTGCATTGAGGATCTTCTTGATGGTCCTTTGATATCTGGTAGAATTGCACCTCCCTGCATGAAGTGGTCTGCTGGGAAAACATTCAACCAGTTTTCCAGTGCAGCCTTTGCTGCTGGCTGGACACAATTCGAAGTTACTGGCTCTGACTTAGTAAGAAACTGTATTTTATGCCAACACTGGGGTATAGCTGGGGCAGGAGCAAAATGAAGGCATTACCCACTCAAATAAAAAATACTGCCCCCTCCAATAAAATTTTCCTTCAGTCCCAAATTTCTAGCATTGTAATAATGTAAAATATCAGTTTACAAATACAGTTTAGGTACCCAAAGAAAAGGGATGGGCAAAGACACCAAAGGAATGCAAATACAGTGAATACAGGAGTTCTAGGTGTAAACAATTTTCAGTTTCTCACTCTGTAATATTAGAAATTTAGGGACTGAAGGAAAATTTTGCTTGATAGACAGAATTCTTATTTGAGGCAGCAAAGCACTTATTCTACTTCCTCACAGCTACACTCATGTAATACCTAGTTGGTGGCTCCGCTGAGAAAATTTCTATCAATGAAAAATGTGAGGCTTGAAAAAGAATTGTAGCATGCAGTGTGAAATACCTGTTTCATCACAACTGGTTGGGGGATCCTGTGAAATGTAGTCCAATATACCTGGGGTGGGTACAAGTTAGGGAAGGCTGCCTTAGAGGCTCTCCAGTCTCTGAGGAGATAGCAGAAGTTGAGCTGTGTTGGTGGAGGGGGAGTCATTCTTGACTCTTTGACTGTTTTTTTTAATGGCTTGTGTGGGGGCTTTTGTTTGATTTTGGCTGTGTGCTGTCCCTGAACCCATGGTCTCAGGGGGTGGTGCTTCTGCTAAGTCACTTGAGTTGCTAACAGGTAAGTCCAATAGGCACTTGTGTGGGTGTTTAATGCAGAAGTTTTGAGGGGAAGGCCTGGAGTTCTGTTTCAGTTCCTACTTAAGACTACCAAATATGGATGCAACTGTCTCCTGCAACAGTTGTGGTATGTTTGTATTCCTGTTGGAGGAGGATTTGAGGAGCTACACCTGCAGAAAGTGCAAGTTGGTTACCCTGTTGGAAGATAAGGTCCAGCAACATGAGGCCTGGTATCTATTCTTCAGCCTATTAGGAAACATGAGCTTTTCTTGGACAGGGTGGAGCAGAATGTCCTGGATGAGGAACACACTGGGGAGGTCTCTGAGGAGAAGATGAGTTCCCAAACACAGGAGGTAAATATTTGGAGGAATGTGACACATCGAAGTAGAAAGACATGGGGTCATTCTGTAAGTTTGGAGCTCCAGAATTGATTTGAAGCACTATCCTTTATCATGGATGACAAGGAACAGCAACAAGAGCAAGAGTGTCAGTCCTCAGCAAATGTGCAGGTGACCTTGGAAAATTCAGCTCATGGAATGGCCCCAGCAAAACCACAGAGGAAACATGTGGTGGTGGTAGGGGACTCTCTGCTGAGGGAAACTTTGTAGGCTTGACAGAGGAGGTGTGCTGTCTCCCTGGGGTAAAAATCCATGATGGAAGAGAGAAGCAGACAAAACTCATCAAGCCCACTGACCATAACCCCTTCCTTTTAGTTCACATGGGAAACAATGACACTGCAAGGCATAGCCTTCAGGATATCACAAGGGATTACAAAGCTCTGGGTAGGAAGTGGAAGGACCTTGATGCACATGTCTCTTGATGCACATGTCCCAGCTGAAGGACATGGCCCAGGAAGAGAGAGAAAAATAGTGGAGGTGCACAACAGGCTCCACAGATGGTGACACTGGGAGTGATTTGGCTTGTTGGACCATGATCTGAGGCTTCATGATGATGGACTTCTGGCAAGTGATGGGTTGCCCCCCACAGCAGTTTGCAGGAATATTTTTGCTAAGAGTCTCACAAACCTGATCAGGAGGGCTTTAAAGTGAGTTAGGTGGGGGAGGGAGATAGTATTCTTGAGGGCATGAGTGCTGGAGATAATAGTCCAAATGTTATAGAGAAAACTGGGTAAATAGTACAAGAACCCAACAGTGGGAGGAAAAAAACCCTTAAATAAATGGCTAGGGGGGAAATGACTCATGGTCTTAGATGTCTCTACACTAATGCATAGAACAAGATGAACTTGAACTCTTAACATAGCAAGGCAAATATGATAAATAGGCAACACTGGAACCTAATGGGATGAGTCTCATGATTGGAATGCAGCAATAGAGGGGTATAACCTATTTCCGAGAAATACATCAAACAGGAAAGGAGGAGCACCATTATATGTCAAGGATGTTTAAACCTGTGAAGAGATCCATGACTTAAATCCTGGAAGCTAGGTTGAGAGCATCTAGGTAAAAATCAAGGGGAAGGGAAACAGCAGTGATTTCATTGTGTGGGGGGGTCTACAACTTTTCCCCAAGCCAGACTGAGGACTTAGGTGATGCCTTCCTGGAACAGATGACCAAACATTCAGAAAGGAGAGATGTAATAGTAATGGGGGCTTTCAACTATCCTGATGTTTGTTAGAAGTCAAACTCTGCTAAGAATATGAAGTCCAACAAATTCCTCACTTGCCTTGCAGACAATTTTATTGTCCAGAATAGGCAACAAGGAAGCACAGCTGTTTTAGATCTGATCCTAACCAATAGTGATGACATGGTTAATGGGGTGCAAGTGGTGAGATCCTTAGGTGGCAGCTGCATACGTTTTGCCTGGAGAAGGGAAGGTTAAGAGGTGACATGGTAGCCATATTTAAATATTTGAAAGGATGTCATATTGAAGATGGAACAAGCTTGTTTTCTGCTGCCCCAAAGCCTAGGACACAGAGCAATGGATTTAAACTACAGGAAAAGAGATTCCCCCTAAACATAAGGAAGAACTTCCTGATAGTAAGAGCTGTTCAATAGTGGGATATGCTGCCTGGGAGTGTGATGGAGTTTCCTTCTTTGGAGGTTTTTAAAAAGAGGCTGGATGGCCAGTTGAGGAGTGCTTTGATTGTGTATTCCTGCACGGCAGGGGGTTGGACTGGATGGCCCTTGTGGTCTCTTCCAGCTCTATGATTCTATGATTCACTATATTGAGTCACAACAGTTGAAGGTGAACCAAAAACACCTTTTTGATTATGTCATCCATGCAGTTCATAACAAGCACATGGCAGGGAGACTTCCCCTTTTCACTGGAAATTATTCAGGTGGCCCAGGCCCAGCATTTCTGTGTAAATCAAATGAGATTAAATAGAGGGTGGCTTTAAATGGCTATGCTTGAACTGTTGTTGTTGTTGTTGGTGCTTCAGTGTCTTCAAGTCATTTCCAATTTATGGCGAAATGAAGTCTTCTTGGCAGGATTTGTTCAGAGTGGGTTTGACTTTGCCTTCCAAGGTCACCCAGTAGATTTCTGTGGCTGGGTGGGGATTTGAACCCTCGTCTCCAGAGGCTTAGTCCAACCCTTAAACCATGGAACTATGCTGTCTCTCAGGATAGGTTTGGAGCAACTCCTTCCTTCCTTCCTTCCTTCCTTCCTTCCTTCCTTCCTTCCTTCCTTCTCTCTCTCTCTCTTTTTTAGTAAACAGTGCTTTTGCTTTTAATTGGTGGGGTTTATCCTGTAGGTTTATCAGGTTAAAGCTACAAGTCCTGCCCAGCATGAACAACATGGGTAGGTGTGTGAAAAAAGAAAAAAAATGTGGAAAAATATTCTAGGATAAAGAAAAAGGTGTGTGTGTGTGTTTGGACCAAGGGGAGTGGGTAGGTCCACAGCCAGGTTAGGAAACATTTGCTGAAAAAGTGGTTCTGCAATATACTGACCTTGTTCTGATGAAACTCAATTGAATAGACTAAGCTGTATGTTTGGTTCCCACCTCTCCTCTGGCTGACTGCCTTTATAATGGTGCAGCCTGCAGCTGATTCCCAGTTCTGAGGTGTGATCTGAACAACAGAAGGCCTTAATTTGCTCAGGATCACTGAGCATGGTTAGCCCTTTTTTGTCTTCTCACTTACTTGCATTTTTGCCCTAAGCGGCAAGGATTTCAGATGTAAAATCTTTCTGGTGCTGGTTGTTTTTTTTTTTTTTTTTTGCTGCCCTGTACTTTCTCTTCACTTAAAATATTATATATACAGTATATATATATATATATATATATATATATATATATATATTTGAGCAGAACATAGATGAGTTGAGTGTGTGTGTTTAACCTTCATGCTTAATTGTCTAACCCATTATAAACTGTTGATGCTTTGTTCCTAAATTCTCTACATGAGGTGGTGTGCATTAAAGTGTATTTATACTTTTTTTGGCTTAATTAGCTGTGACCTTAGGAACTGCTGTCCTTGTTTAATTGGTGTCTCCAAAGCAAAGTAATGGCATAAATCATCTGATAATGAGATTCAGAGCTGGTTGCAGATATACATAATAGCATTGCATTGATAATGGCAAATGAGATTTGTTGATTCTGTTTTGGGTTATTACTAAGGATGCCATCTCTTTTTCTGGACCTCCTCCGTTAGCCGTTAACAGCAGCCCACAATTAAACACATGCAACTTTGATCCAATAATTATTTTCATTCCTAGAAAAGTTAAAGTTGTTGAAACTATGTGATGTATTGTTACTAGACTGTAAGTGAGCAGGACTGAAGAGGAGGATTTGACTGAAACAAATGAAATACTGAAGTGTCTGCATTCAGTAACACCAAACCATGGTTGGTGGTCTGTGAACAATCAGCAGTGACTGTCAGGAACACATACTCTTTCCCCATCATACATGTTGCAATTTCCTTAAACACTAGGTTGCTGGTGAAACCACAGTTTGCTGCTGCATGCAAATATACCCATTTCACACAAACCCACTAAATTATGGTTTACTCAAACAATAATTTGCCAGCAAACCAGGATCTTCATCAAGTTATGATTTCCCCAAACCACAGCTTTGTATTCAAGGTAAGGAGCAGGACAAGTGAGTGGCTTACCACTGTGTATTCATATTCACATATGAATGCGGCCCAATATTTCACAGCAAGAAAACAGAAGTATCTTCAGGTTGTTAGACAATGTGCAAGTCTGAGGAATATGGCTGTTAAGAATGTTGAAGGAAATGAAACCCAATTCTTTAGAAATGAATTCAAAAGACATGTATGTGACAGGTCAAACAAATGTGACTAGTAATACGAATATCCCTATGAAAATGGTCCCACAGTAATTTAGCCTTTTCAAAGTCTCCTTTGGCACAGATTGAATTTTTTTAGGGAAAAAAACCCCTAAATTAAGTTCCAGATTAGTAGGACTTTTTCGGACGACAGTTTACAACGCTAGCAGCCTCGTCCCCGTTGCGAGGCTGCAGCGCTGCAGAGCGTCCCTTTCGGATGACGCTCTGCCCTGCTGTCCCTCTTGCGGTACTGTTGCGTAACCGCGGCGACACAGCAGCGTTATATTTGGCATTTTTCTACTCACGAAAGTTGATCGTGAGTAGAAAAATGCCAAATATAACGCTGCTGCGTCCCCACGGTTATGCAACAGTACCGCAAGAGGGACAGCAGGGCAGAGCGTCATCCGAAAGGGATGCTTTGCAGCGCTGCAGCCTCGCAACGGGGACGAGGCTGCTAGCGTTGTAAACTGTCATCCAAAAAAGTCCGTAGGGGAAGCAGAGGGGAATCTAAGGGCTGCAGGTTTCCTGATTCTCTACTTAAATTATATGACTGGGTTCTGATTTTGGGAAATCTGTGAACACACTATTGTTATTGTTGTTGTGTGCCTTCTGACTTACGATGACCCTAAGACAAACCTATCATGGGGTTTTCTTGGCAAGATGTGTCCAGAGGGTGTTTGCCTTTGCTTTCCTCTGAGGCTGGGAGAGTGTGACTTGGCCTAGGTCACCCAGTGGGTTTCCATGGCTGAGTGGGGATTTAAACCAGAGTCGTAGTCTGATGCTCAAACAACTACACCACGCTAGTTCTCTTGACATTCCTATACAGAATAGCTATTTGTTCACTAAAATCCAACACACATGAAAACCATGCTCATTTCACATAATTAGGGAATAATGAGTAGAGCTAAATGAACAGAACACTTCTATGGGGCCTGTGCTCTGCCAAAGAATGCTTGGTATTGTAGACATTTCATGCCTGAGTGACATGATGATTTAGGTATTATTTCTTACAGGGTTAATATGAGCATGGAGAGAATACTGAATTTAATGGCATTTTTGTAACATTAAAAATGCGCATGGGGTGAACATGGGAGAACAAAAAAGCATGCATAATTGAACATTTCAGCATTAGTGAGTCCCCACCCCCCCAAAAGCATATATAATTTTCTTGGAGTAAAAGCTGTACACCTTTGGACTATCAGATGCTTCTTTCTTCAGCTCCAAACGCAAAAGGTTAGGCATGTCTGATTCCTCTAACAGTCACTTGCCATCAATGTTCATTTAAGCAAACATTTTCTAACTGCTGATGTCTATGAAAAATCATTAGTATAGCTCAAAACATTTCTCTTCCAGAGACGAAAGAACAAAATGGCATCTCCAATCTAGTGTTTATGGACTTTATCAGACTAGCCCTTTTAAACATTATTTTGCTGGCATTAAAAAAAACAATTTTATGCCAACAAAAGAATACCCTCCACTGCACTTACTTTCTGTCCTGGCAGAAAGCTTCCCTGGTAATGAAGAGGAAGTGAATGAAGCCCCATTCACTTCCTTGTTTGAAATCCCATGAGACTTCATCACGCAGGAAATTTAAAAATAAAACAAAAAATAAAGCATAAAAAGTTACACCAAGCACCTAAACACACTTTAAAAGTCCCAAGTAACCTCAGGAGGGTCATAAAAAGAGCAAAACATACCTGGATGTCCCAATCTCACCTGGGAGTGTTCGTGCCAGACTGGCCATCGACTCTGCATTCATATGAATTAAATGGCCTGAGGTTTCACGTGCTGGCAGCACTGGCACAAAAGGGGAATCAATTAAGCTGTCAATTAAAAAGTACGGGTTTTGGACAGAGTATAACCGTGAAAGGGCAATGTCATCTGATCTGCCTGCCCTTTCGTGGTTATGTGGCGTTTTTATGATACCATATTTTATGCATCTGATAAAGTCCTTTGTATGGTAGTACCATTCTAACTTAAAGATGCAGCAGCTGTAAGGGGTTTAGGATTAGGCATGCACCTTTTTGATGGCAGCTTTTCTATTAGCAGAATCCTGTTTAACATTTGATTTCAGAGATCTGCGAACAGAACAATCTTTATGTTGACCAACTGCTCTGCTGGCTAAGATCAGTCAGCAGAAGAGTAAAAAAAGAGGTGGAACAGATGTGAGGTGAATGAGGAGCTAGTTACACCAAATCCACATCTCTTCCATCCCAGGCACACCGGCACAATACCAGCATATTTAGGCCAGAGCAAAGGTAATGCTAAGGAATTTCCAAAATTACCAGGCTGAGAAGGGTTTGCATTCAGAACAGCTTGAGCTGGCCTAGTGTTTACTCAGGTGGCTCTTGGCCATCTTTGGAGTTAGGATTACTCTCTAGGCCTGTAGTGGAATCTTACTTCAATACTGAAGGTGGAACAATGGGTTCTTCTGTACCAGGCAGCAGTAGGCAGCCCATGTTTTTCACTCATCTCTTTTCACTCTTAACACTTTGCTGCCATATTCCACCAAAAGCCTCACTTAGCCTTATAGTGGGACTGTCCCTGTATCCATATAAAAGTCTAACATTTGCTTTTTCATTTTGTACAGCAACAAGGTATTTCTTTGCAATACAAAACACATATTTTTGTGTCAGAGGGTACTTGTATATAAAACGTCCATTGAGAAAAACAAAATCCAGAATCCACAAGAAAGCGTTTTGGACTATAATTGGCTACATTTTACCTATACAGCACCTAAAAGTTGTTTCCAGATGCAGCAGTATAGAGACTTCTTGTGAAATCCTATGATCTCTTCCTAACAAAGGAGTCCATGGCTTCACAAAGGGGCAGAGACATCTTCAATACCAAAAGGAATTGCCTCACTGCTGCAAAAGGATTTAAATTTTATTGGCCTTTGGGGTTGTCTAAATGGTAAAAATACTCCTTATGGAATGCGAGGAGAAGACAACCTGTCCTAATGGCAATCTGCGCTGTTTTGCCGTATTGTGAAGGAGGGAGCTTCCAAAATGGCAAAAACTGTGCAGGAAAAGCCTTCACAGCTTTCCCAGAGTTTTTAAAAAACAGGAAGGGAAATGCACATTCCTGCTTGTTGGGACAGATGAGAGGAAGCACAAACCTGATTGGCTAAATGAGTGTGGGGGGTGGGGCTTGCTAACAGGGCAAGTGCCTGGAGCCGTTATGTTGGATTTTCGCCTTAGTGAGCTATCGCTAAAGTGATAAAACAGGGTGTTGTTTTCCATTTTTGTCTTTTTTCATAAGGTGAAATATTTCTTAGGCGCACCACGGAAATAGTTTTTTTTTAAAAAAAGCTCGGCAGCAGCAGATTTAAAAACATGAGTAATTCTCTCACAGTCGTCATCTTGACTAGAGGGCATGCAAAGTTTATGGGGGGTGTAAAACCATTAAGACAAGTCACAGCTGCTGCAAATTGCTATTACTGTGGAGCAGTCTGTTTCTTTTGGCCTCATATAGACAAGCCCTTCCCCTCACCTGAACAACAATGCAAGCAAAATCTGAGACAATATGCAGGCCTGTGAATTCAACACCATCACTTTTCCTTCTTTCTTTCTTTCTTTCTTTCTTTCTTTCTTTCTTTCTTTCTTTCTTTCTTTCTAACATCTTTTGCCTGATGAAGAAACCAGTATAGCTTTGAAAGTTTGCATCATGTGTTTTGTATTTTGGTTGGCCAATAAAGGTATTGCTTTTTTGTGGATTCTGAATTTTGTTTTGTTGAATGGCCAACACAGCTACCTCGAATGCAGAGCCATTGAGAAATTAACCTAAAATATGTAATACAGCAAATCATCTAACACCTACTTCATATGCTACCTCACTAGCACAGATTTATATCCTACATTTCTTCCAAAGCTGGAAAATGAAAGCAGTTTACAATATACTAGTTGGACCCAGGGTACCACATGCCATTAAAAATCTCCCCCCCCAAATGCCTGGTAGACCTCACAACAACCCTATAAGGTAGGCCGGTGGATTTTAATTCCTCCTCCCCCTTCTCAGCATTCCACACTTTTCCTGGTATTGCTGAGGGTGACTCACTCTGTTGCCCTGCTGCCGCAGCCACTACTTGACTGCCTGGGTCCTGCCACAGCCTGTGACTGGTGACTGGTGAGATCAGGGAGGGGCCCTTGTGAGACTGTGAGTGTAGATGTAGATGCAGATTGAGTGGATTGTGAGGTGGAGAGGGAATTTGCATGTGGGTGGTGATTGCCTGAGGGAGTGACAGGAGTGGCCAATCAGCACACTGAAAGAGGCAACATACCTAAACCCATTTTGCATGCTCAATAGGCAACATATCTACATACCTAAGGCCATTGTGCATACCCAAGAGTTTTATATATATAGATGTCAATAAGTTAATAATGTTAAAACAGTGCAAAAATGCAATAAAATATTTACAAAATGTCCATTGTATTATCATAACTCACCCCCTCCCATCTCAATCTAGGTAGTAATAAGTACAGGGTTGCTTGGTGTGGGACAAATTGTAATTCCCCAAAGAAGCTTTCAGAAGTAATAGAATGCTGAAGTTGTTATAGAAGCCTTTGTACAGAAACCCTTCATGGTTGCAATTCTGAGGTTTACCCAACCTAGGAACCTAAATAAATAAATAAATATTTGCAGTTCCATTACTCCAAATTATCAGTTGTGAACAATTCAGTGGGAGTGGTACAGGTTTCAATCCAAACTAGTGTTTCGTATTCCTTTCTATTTCAGGATAGATTACTAGTATCCATGCCCATATTATGGAAAGAAAACAAGGGCTTTGAACAAAGTGCCTTTTGTTTTCTCAAGAACCAAAACAGCTGCATAGAGAGCAAACAATAAAAACAAACTCCTTGCTGAATTACCTTCTAACACTTGGGGGTTCTGGAGAGAGGAAACCAGGATATTTAGAGGCATAAAGTACCCCATTGTGTGAGCAAAAGAATGTTATAGGGCAATCCTGTGGCTTTAAGTTGCATCTGTTACCTTTCTAAGGGGCATTGAGGAAGGAAGGAGGTGGGGGATGTTAAATTGAATAATACTTAATACTGACTGAATTGTATTAGACTCACTTTCAACTTTCAGCCCAATCCACTAGCTGGTTAGACCAAAGAATTTAAGTTTGGCTCTACTCATTCACTATATAGAATATTAACCTGTGCAGAACGAAAACACCATTGGACATACAGTAGTATATGCCATTTCTATTAATGCTATATTCAACATTGAATAAGCACATCTATTCCCCTCCCCCTGGTTAACATCTGTTGGCTTGAGTATGACAAAGCTGTGTTTTAAAACAGCATTCTTACAGCAATGTATATAGTTTTTTTTTTTTAAAAAAACCCTTCCTGTGTTGTTCTGTTTTGCATTCCTGAAATTTTATAGGAGATAATAATAGAGAAGATTATTCTGTAAAATAAGGAATGGTGAAAATCTATTTTTCTTGGTAACGGCTGTGCAAATGAGTCGTTTTAAATAGTTGAAAGTTATTCTTTTTGTAACTTGGTTTAAAATGACAGTAAAGGGAAAAAAACCTTTTTTTGCATACCCTTATATTTAAGCACTAGCCTGGTCAACATAGGTGATCAGGAACTTCATGCAGGCAACTCTCCCTCCTCTTTAATTTAAATCTCCCCTCCTTCTTTTCTTTTGCAGGCCAGTTTCATGAATTCAAAAGAAACTTTCCAGTGACTTCTGGGCGCTGGAGTTGATTTCCTTGAGTATTTGTAAGTACTGCTATGTTTTAATATCTTTCGTTCTTGACTAGAAAGGCATTTTTTAAAGTGATAAAATGATATTCCACTTCTAAGGACTTTTTCCTTAGAAGGCTCTAACACTCGCGACGCTGCTGCGCGGAAGGGGCCCCATTTCGTATGACACAGTCTCCCTGCCAAAATCAACAGTTTCAGTTCCGCGAGAGATTGGAGGCAGCTGCGCCATATTTGGCCATTTTTTACTCACGGAAGTTGCCCGTGAATAAAAAATGGCCAAATATGGCGCAGCTGTCTCCAATCTCTCGCAGTACTGAAACAGCATCGTACGAAATGGGCCCCCTGCCGTGCAGCACCATCGCGAGTGTTACAAGCTTTCTGGCGCGGTAAATCAATGTCCGAAAAAGTCCTAACACTGAATGTGGAAGTGTTCACCACATAAAGGCATGGTTAAAATAAATAGCATAAAACTCTGAGTGCAATCATGTTTCCTCCATGCACACATACGTGGGATAAATCCATTGAAGTCCCCTTCTCCTAGATGGTGCCTTGGTGACTAGTGCTGGTGCTTTCCAAACACACACTGCACTGGAACTGGACTATTCATTTCAAGATAGGTCCTTCCCATGCCACAGGTTGAAACATTCAGCTATGGAGCAATCTTCAGGTTGGGTATACAGTGTTAGCCAGAACTTGGGAAAGTGACATTTGGCCTGTAGTTCTGAGAATCCTCCAGTGAGTATAGCCAGTGACTATGCTATACCCGCCAACATTTCACAGATAAAAACAAGGACATTTTGGTCAAGCAACATCAGAGTGCACTCAAGATGACAAAAGTTATTAATGAGGAAGAACTCAAAAACTAGGAGAGGCTGCAGCAGTTTGCTTTTGCCTGAACCTACAGGGAAGGGCAAGATTCTACCCCCTCCTCTCTTCTCCCCCTGCTGAGTTGGTTGAGTGTGAAGGGGACTTTCCTTCTTCTGTAATTCTAGGAGAAATTAGAAGACCAAACCTGGTGAATTAAGGATTCAACTTTATTTAGGAAAAGAAATGCATTTCTATCTCCCATTGTGACAGGCTAGAATCTGAAGAGAAGGGGAGCTGTGAACCACAAGCTTGTACATTCTAGTATAGTTTGCCAAGGTTGCCAAATTGTTAGTGCAAAGCACATGTGCTAGGATAATTCCACAAGGCCAACAAATGTGGAAATTTTGACTTCTAGGCATCAGTTGGCAATGTACAGCCTCCTGTAAGGTAAACAACCACCCCTCCTACATAACCTATTTACCCAGTCTTTTGTTGTAACCTTCACAATGTCATCTTGTTCTTTTCAAAGAATTTCTCTAGGATACACAAATAGAAGAGATGCAAGCATTTTTTGGGTTAGCACACGTGAAGCCATGTTAACTTCTCCTTAATTCTCCCCCCTTTTCACTTCAAAGAACTGAAACTAGTCCACCTCTGTATTAAGTTAGTCCAGTGGCCATCAAAGCTTGTTGTTTTAAGGTTTTTTGGCTAACTTTTCAGCAGTTCTTTTATACACAGACATTTACAGCATATATTAATGTTCACATTAGTTTTTGCCTGAACCCAGTGAGAAGGTCAGGAGTCTGTCCCTCCTTCTCTCCTTTCCTCCCTGATGAGTTGAGTGAAAACCACATTTGCACTTTGAACTGAATTTGAAGTGATTGAAATAAGCTGAGAACAAAGGGGAAAGTGAGAAGAGGAGAAAGAAACTGGGACATTTTAAAAGCAGCTGGGGAAGTGGGATGACAGATGATTAATCAGGACTGTACCTGCCAAACTGGGGCAACTAGAGAGTATGCCATGCTGGTATTCTGGAAGTTGATTAAAAAAAAAAGGAACTTTCCCAAACTCTGATTTGGGAAATATGGCCTATTTATTTATTTATTTGGGTATTTATACTCTGCTCTTCAGCCACAAAGGCTCTCGGAGTGGCTTACAAGTTGTTAGGCAATAGCACTTTACATATCTACACCGCATTATGTGGTTTCCAATGTGTATTACCTAATTGCCTCCACAAGCTGGGTACTTATTTTATCATCCTATGAAAGGATGGAAGGCTGAGTGAACCTTGGAGCTCTTGGTGTTGAACTTGCAACGTTGTGGCTTGCAGTACTGGCATTTAACCATTGCACAACCAGGGCTCCCTCCCTGTAGTCTAGGGCTCTGGGGAAGAGGGAATCATTGGCTTAGATGCAGTCATTGTTATACTTAGGAGATAATCAGACGAGTGCCTAAAATGATATTATGGCACTGTATTTTACAGTGTTTGTGTTCTGGCACAATGCCACATGTTTTCGTAAGCTCCATGATGACGATACAAAATTGCCCCAAGAATCCAGCAATATGAGTGCTCATGCCACTTACTTCCACATTTCTCCATGAACGAGATTTCAGTGGGTCTTGTGAGAAGATGTGAATGCACTAAAAAGCCCCCAAACACCAAAATTAAAAAAGAAAATGTTCAGAAAAGCACAGATACATATTTAATAGTAATAAATAATAATAAAATTTATTTATATCCCGCCCCTCTGCGAGCAATCGGGGCGGCTTACAACAATAAAATAATACACAGTATAAAACAGCTCAAAATCCCTCCCCCCCTTAAAACATTATTAAATTAATACAAATTAAAATCAATATATAATACAGTTTATTAAAAACCCTTTCGAGCAAGCAGCATCAGTTTGGAGGTCCAGAAGCAACCTCCAGAGGGGGTTCCTGAGGCCGGGGTTAGCTATTCTGGAAAAGCCTGCCTGAAGAGAATGTCTTGACAGCCTTTTTAAAGCTGTCTAATAATGTCAATAGGCGGATCTCATCCGGCAGGCTGTTCCACAATTTGGGGGCAACAGCTGAGAAAGCCCTCTGGGAGGTGGTCGCCAGCCTAGGTCTTTGTGGCTGCAACAAATTCCTCCCAGAGGACCGGAGAGCGCGGGGAGGATTATAAGGGAGAAGGCGGTCCCTGAGATAGCTTGGGCCCAAGCCATTTAGGGCTTTAAAGGTGATAACCAACACCTTGTACTGGGCCCGGAAGCTGATAGGCAGCCAGTGGAGGGACCTCAGAACCGGAGTAATGTGGTCCCTCCTAGATGTTCCAGAAACCAGCCTGGCTGCCATATTTTGTACCAGCTGTAATTCCCGAACTAAGCACAAGGGTAGCCCCATGTAGAGTGCATTACAGAAGTCAAGACATGAGGTTACCAGCGCGTGCACAACAGTCTCAAGATCCCTTACTTCCAGAAAAGGGCGCAGCTGGCGTATCATCCGAAGCTGATAGCAAGCACTCCTGACTGTCGCATTTACCTGATTTGTCATCAGGAGTGATGAGTCAAGGAGCACCCCTAGACTGCGAACACAGTCACTGGAGGAGAGTGTGACCCCATCCAGGACTGGAGATTGCAACCCGATTCTTGGTTTCGGGGCTGCTACCGTGAGCACCTCCGTCTTGTCTGGATTCAGTCTCAATCTGTTTTTCCTCATCCAGCCCATTACTGCCCGAAGACATTCATTGAGAGAAGAGATGCCGTCAGAATTCGAGACCGATGAACGAGATACGGAGAAATAGATCTTTAGAAACTTGCAAGCAAGATGGGGAGGTTCACAAAAAGAGCATATGGTACCTAGTTTTCCTGTTCACACCCAGAAGTGTTCTGGCAGGACTGCCCATTGACGCTGGAATCATGCCAGCAGAACGGGACACATTTTTGCACACATGAAAATCCGGAACACAAATGCTACGGGAGATCAATTTTCAATTTCTCCCCAACAATAAAAAAGAACTCCCTTGTAATGGCAGCATAATGCTTGCATAATTAAAGGGCCATCCACTCCAACCCCCTGTCATGCAGGAAACTCCCTGCCCAGATAGAATGTTTACCATATGTTGCTAAATTTGAATTCTGTTTTAACATCATGGTTGTAATGGCATTCTGGATTAATAAATTTGAAACAATCAAAATAGATGCATTCAGTAGTGAAATCTCATAATGTGTCCCCTAATACATTTATGGTGTTTGTAATGGGAAAATGAACAAAATGTTCATGGTACAGATGGATGCACTGGTGTATAGAAGTATGTGTGCATGCATAGGTGTATATAATATATACCTTAATGACTATAAAGGATGTGTTAGAAAGCATATACTATGGTCTACCCTGTAAGAACATTATGTGTGTACATCTATTCATATTCGTTTAATCTGGAATAAGACGAGAGGAATTCTGAGAATGGCCCCTTTTTATTATAATTTTTTAAACTTACATGTTACACAGAGTATTCTTTCAAGTGTAGTTATACATATTAAATACATATTAAATACATATTAAATAAAACATTGACTTCCTCCATCTAAACAACTCAAAGGGGTTTTCATCTGATATTCTATTTTGCCTACCTATTCATATCTAATTTTTGTGTCCTTTCCCTCCGTGTTTGTTAACTAGTTCATTAGTTAGTTCATTTTCGCTATTCGCAATTAGTCCTTAATTTCCTATTTTCTTGTCTAAATCCCTTCGCTTTCCCTTTCATTTCTTTACTTTTTCTTTATATGTCAATGCTCATATTCCAATGGCCCCTTTTCAAAAATGTCAATCATTTCACTTTGCCACATAAAGTTTTCTTTCTGCTTTTGGTCAAATGGGATGAGAAGACATAGGTGGGCTGGCAAACAGCATTCAGATAAAATTAGCAGGCCATGGTTTATATACTGAAAAATTAAGCATATGTAAAGTAAGACTGGCATTGATTCTGTTTAAAGTGAACAGCAAAGACTTAATTTTAGAAGGGCAGGATCCAAAGCAGAACATCAAAATACTCCTCCTTTTAATTCATTTAAAGTGGTGTTCACAGCTCAAGGTTAAAACAGAGGAATGTCTACTTGGAGGCAAGTTCCATTATAGTCAATTAGGCTTGCTCCCTAGCAAGTATGTTTAGAATTGTAGCGTTAATGCATGTTGATTGACTTGTGAAGCACATTTTACAGTGCAGCTGACTAATCTTGCTCTGTCATTTAAAGGATTTATTGTACTCTTTAGAGATCCAGTATTTATAGGTCGAAGTTTAAATTCCCTTGAGCTAAATATAAAATCTAGGCTCTGCAATGGACCTTGGGCTGGTTCACACATGCATTTCATCATTTGATTCATCATGCCTTGATGACTTGTGGCTGAACATTCACAATGGTTTAACTAGCAAGCATTGTGTCTTCAGTAGGGTGAGGTAATGTGGAACCTCTTCATGTGGCGTTTTTCACTGCAGTATGCCATTCACACTTGCAATTTGTGTTTTTACAGTTGTTACAGGATGAATGGTGTTAACCTCTGCAAACCAGCCTTAACCTCTGGTCTACTATTTTATAAAATCACATGTCTAGCACATACACATACATATTACATACACATCCGTGAAGCAGAATAATATTGTATTTATAAGTGGCTATTTTATTGCATTAGGGGTTTAAAGGTATTTTTCAGGCAGGAAAGCCAGAATAGAGTCTTGATATGTAGTGTGTATGTAAAATTGTGTACTGTTTAATAGGTTTTGAGGGTTATTTTGGATGAATGATTCAAAAATGAGGTAGTGGGTGCTCCTCCAAAATATCTCCCAGTATCTCATTTTCTATTACTGAGTATTTGCATGTAATATGTATAATGAACGCTTGGTTTCCATAATACATGTACATTTGTATTATGGGAGTACATTTGTTGAGTTGGTTGAGCTGCATGAATCTCATTTTGGGGAGAAATTTGGGATATAAATCCAACACATATATTTCCATTCTTCGGTTCCTCAGATTATTTTGGCTGGAGTTGCCTCTGGGATTCAGATATGGAATGATCCTGTGTCAAGGAAAAGTAATGTGTAAATCAATTCTGAAGCAGAAGCTTATGTTTGTAGAGTAAGAGAAAATACAAATTAGTTTAGGTATAGGAGGGTTGTCATGAGGATAAGAGGAACTGACTTTCTTAAGAACCCAGGATGTTATTCTATGGCATTATTTTTAGATAATGGTCTGTTATTTAGGAATACAGAAGTGAATGTTTAACTCCTCATCATATTGATATTTTAAAGAAAAAGAGTGCCGGGGTAAATTATTCAGTAACAAAAATTCTGTTATCATTGTAAACATTGTACTGTTTCAGTGATTGAAATATTAGTCACACATGGCAGTGTGGCAATCTTGAAACATTTTTCATACTGAAATATAATAAAACCTATGAAATACTGATGAGATTATCAGATGCTGCAAAAACCACCCCAGGACCATGTGAGGATGATGTTACTGTCAGATGAATGGGACCCCATTTCAGACAACGTTGTCATTGTTGTGTGCTGCTTCTGTGCTTCAGTCATGAGTAAGGCATTGCTTTTCATTGATGGGACCTCTCCGTCAATTGAAAGCAAAGCGTTATGTGCAGCTGCAGCACAGAAGCAGCACATGACGATGACAATCATGTCTGAAACCGGTCCCATTCATGGGACAGTAACGTTGTCCTTGTGTGCTGCTATTGGACTTTTTGGACACATCTGATAATCTCCTGAGTGTATAACTAAGATAATTCCTTATTATACCCATAAAAACATACAGTAATTGTGGTCCAAATATCTTGTAATTATTTTAAGGTTTTGTAGTCTTCCATGTTTCATCTAGTGTGATCCACTTTCTCAGGGTTTAGATCTAATGTTTCAGTCTCCAGAGTAACTTTGTAGGCCAAGGAGTCTTGAGTCAGGAGAAGTCAATGGCAAGAAATAGCCCCAATATCAGAGCTACAGTTGTATGCTCTGATCTTCTACTTTTCCTGTTGGTAGCTCTTATGTCTAGAACCCCTGGGCTGGATGGTTCTGCCTTGCTGGCTAGCAAACAAGCTTTTGAGATCTGCAGAACTCAAAGGTTGTTCACTTCTGCCTGTCATTTTAGGACATACTAAGTGGTCCTAAGAAAGGACCTGTTTTTGTAACTGTAAGATATTTTAGGCCACGTTGAGGAACCAGTGGGCCTCCATATGTTGTTGGGCTCCAGCTCCCATCAGCACTATGCAGTATGGCTAACAATGGGTCATGGGAATTGTAGGCCAGCAACATCTGTGGGGCTACCAGTTACTTGTCTCTGTTTCAGGGTTTTTAATATATACTTGCCTTTAAGCTTTGGGGAAAATTCTTGGAGCATATAGGATGGAATTTTGTTAAAGAGTGTAAAAAGTAGTGATATTCTTTTGTACCACTTGCAACCCAAATTTTGGTTCATAGAAGGAGTTTTTTAACACCAGAGAAATCAAACAACCCTGTCTCACCTTTTGCAATGGACCATCTCCTTCTGCTGAAGTTTATTGGTCTTACAGTCTGTGCCACTCAGGAGGATGTGATTGTAAAGGCTGCTACCAGACTGCAGAAATATTTCAGTTTGACACCACTGTCATAACTACCATGGCAAGATGTTATGCAATTATGAGATTTGTAGTTTTGTGAGATATTTAGCCTTCTCTGTCAGAACTCTGGTGCCACAACTAATTACAAATTCCAGGGTTCCATAGGATGGGGTCATGATAGAGCAGTTTCAAATTGCATTATTTCTGCAGTGTGGCAGTAGCCAAAGTGTAGAAAAGAATGAAGTGTAGAGTGCAAATGAGGGTGATAAATCCCTTCACTCTAAGTGGTTGGCTCATATACCTTTTTGCAGGTGAGGGAGTACATACTTCTTGACCTCTGTGAATTTTTAGTTTTGTATATATTTTGAAAATTTGCTTTAAACTGGGCAGCATTAAGGGTAAAGCATGCAAAAGGTATTGTAGCAGCTTTGAAACTAACTGAGAGAAAGAAATTTCTAGACTAAGCTTTCATAGACTGGTCTACTTCATGAGATGCAAGTAGACCCAGTCTATGAACACTTATGCTACAAACTGCTTTCTCTCAGTCTCAAAGGTGCCACAAGATCCCTTTGCATACTGATACAGACTAACAAGGCTATGTCTTTGAATACTACTACTTTGAATACTACTACCAAGATAAAGTATGGTCATCTTAAAACCTCTGGGTAATTCAAACTAAGGACTTTATCAGACACTCTAAAAAAACCCTGTAGAGGTCAGGAGGAGGACACCGCTTTCCCACTTCTGGTGGTTGATACCGCACGCCCCGTCTTCCTCCTGTGCTTCCTCTGTGCTTCCTCAGTGCTGGAGGGATGAAAAAGGTGCCTCTTTTCATTGACGGAAGTTTCCATCAATAAAAAGTGGCACCTTTTCCGTTGCTGCAGCACGGAGGGAGAATGAACAAAGGATGGGAGGAGGATCGGGCATGCAGTATCGACAGCCGGAAGCAGGACAGTGGCATCCTCCTCCCGACCTGCACGTTTTTTTTAGAGTGTTTGATAAAGTCCAAAGAATGCAGAAACATCAGGAAAATATTTGATGGTAGTACATGAAATTTAGGGTGAACCTTAAATAGAGTCAAAATTAAATTTACTAAATTGGGCAGGATGGTAGATGGTTTTCTCGTTTTCCTTCTCAAGAGTATGTATGGAGATGTATGTTTGTGTACACCCAGAACACCCCCTTCCAATATCTCAAGGGTGGATTGATTCATCTACTGATATAAAAACAAAATCACTTAGCACTAGCCATTCATTCATCATAGTAGATGGTGTGGTAAAAGGTTAACGGCTCAGTGGATGGATGAGATCAACAATAAATAACTATGCTGTTTAGAGGCCGGGTGATATAAGTTTACAGCAAGCAAAAGAGAGCTTTTACCCACTTAGCAAGCGGTTTGATAAAGATAGTACTATATAAAAAAACCTGTATGTCTAAAATTGATTTGAAGCAAAATACAAGTCTTAATGAAACATGTATCATAGTAAGATGTGAAAATAGGTGCAAAGAGTTATATATATATATATATATATATATATATATTTTAAATCACAACCACAAATCCCATAACCATATAAGAGTGAAGTGCTGAGTGCTAACTACATAAATTGAAGTCAATGGATTAGGCAGACTTTGTCCAGGATTGCAGCTCTGTGTCACAATCCTACACCCCATGTCCACACAGCAGGTTGCAAGTGGTTTTTCGTAGGACTCTCATGGAATTTTCAATGCTGACTCTGTCTCTTCTGTTCTATTTTCATTTCTGGTACTTGCAAGATGGCAGGTCGTTAACCAAGCTGGAGCCATCCCGTGCCTCATCTTAATACGTTCAGTGACACATTCTTACTAAGGTCTGTCTATGCATTTGTGGGGTTGGGGGATAAGCTCATTACTCTAAGGGCCTCAGCTTAAAGTGAAGGACCTGTTGCATTTCTATTGTGTTTGGAATGGAGGACATGTACAAGATGCAGAGGCAGGTAGCATGATGGGAGTAATAGTAGTGAGATGCCAAAGAGAAAGCCACTCTGCTGCTATCTGTACACATAGGTTGTCCTCTAACACAGGTTAGAGAACTCTAATAGTTCTGTTGCAACAAAAAAGAAAAATGGATGGCACTTCAAAACCTGGTTAATTATTTAGATGTCAACTTTAGTAGCTTACAGCCTACTGCATCATGGTGTTTTAATAATTCCTATTTCCCTTTCCTTGCTTCCTCTTATTGCCTTTATTTGCCAGTAATAAGACTAGTGCATGCAGTTTCCCACTTTACAGTCGTCTAGTTTATGAATCTGCCTGATACCAATGACTTGTGCAATGTTATTATTCCTGTTTTCTAAACACTTGTTCTCATGACATATGGAGATATCAGTGACTAGTGGATTTTGTGGATGTATTTCGTCTGTCCCCAAGTAGTAAAGTGAAAAAAAAAGTACAGAAAAGTACAAAGTACCTTTAACTAGGGTGTACTTGGCATACAACTTTGTGGTAGAAGCCTTGGTTTCTACTCAGCAGAATGGGTTGCAGAAGTGACTTACAACACTTTTCTACCATTACCTCACTTATATATTACCATCTAAAGAGTAGGGGGATCATAAATTCAGAATTACAGCAAATACACCTAAACAGGTAAAAAGAGTCAGGATATAGGAGAAAGAATGAAAAGTGTGAACAAAAGAAAGGGGGAGGTAAGGGAGGAGAAGAAAGAATGAGTGAGCACAAAAGCCATATTTATATAAACAGTAGTGTGGTACCCAGGTTTATCCCTTGCTTTTTTGAAAGGATCAGAATTGCCTAGGATAAAAGAAGTAAACCAGAAGAAGAGCAGGGAGGCATATAGAGTGGTGACTGATGAATGCTCCAGATGTGTAGTGCCTCCCCAAGGAACTTCACCTGTGCTGTTATCTTTTTGGCCCCAGGCAAGGAGACCTTTCACGACCTTGAACTGATAGGATTTATTTTGCTTTGATCCTTATAATGTTACATTTCTAATGTATTTGCCATGTATAGTAATGTAAGTTTATTATAAAAAACCAGACCATGGAAATGACCATTTATAAGAAATGAATTACTTATAAACAATTCCTTTGTATTTTTTTTCTGCAACAATTAAGAAGCAGTTTAAAGTTATATCAAGACTGGAATGTAATGAGGTGTGGTTTCACTGCCCTTCCAGTGTAAATATAATTGGATTAGGTACTTTTTTTATTATAGTGTTTGTGTGATCACTATGCTAGTTTACAGTATATTGATTATTTTAAAGAAACAGGAACTAAAATTATCTTTCTTTAGTTACTTTTGGGTAATCTGAGTAAAAAGCATTGCCATTATACTTGTGTCTACTTTAGAGGCTTGGAACTGTTAGCTATAAGTAATTACATTTTAATTTAACTTTCCAGGCACTTTGTTAAAGCTACTGGTAAATTTTACGTGACTAGTGAAATTAAAAAACACACACACACAACTTCACACATTAAAATTAAATCTACAGACTTCTCTCACAGCAGATTGTGCACAGACGTGCCACTCCAGATGTATTCATAGCTTTTACTACAAAAGCTGAAAGAGTAGTTCCAAAAATGAACCATTAAAAAGGGGATTATTGGTTTCTTCTCTTGCTTAATCAGCTTTTCTTCAAATCACAATGGTATCAATGACTATAGTTAATTAATTTTCTTCTTGTCTGTTAAGGAAAATGCTCTTTGACTTGGCTGTTGTTGTTGCTAGTTGTTGTTGTTGTGTGCCTTCAAATAATTTCTGATTTATGGAGACCCCAAAGGTGAACCTATCATGTTTTTTTTGGGGGGGGGAACATTTGTTCAGAAGGGCTTTGCGTTTGCCTTCCTCTGGGGCTAAGGGAATGTGACATGATCAAGGTCACCCAGTGGGTTTCCATGGCTAAGCATGAATTCAAACTCTGGCATGTATTTCTACTCAGAAAACTAATATAGGTATTGATTGAATTGTTTTTGATATTTTCTTTGGTAGATGTATATAGACAGTTTCTAGGTATAGTGCTATAAGACTGCCAATATTTACATATCTTAAGTTTGGAATGGCAAGTTGAAAATGAGGCACAGCAATAATGTGAGAAATTCTTTTCTACCATAGGATACACTAAGTTCTTATATCTTCTGTTTTAGCTCATCTAGTTTGCTTATCTGGTTTGTCTTTTTAATATTTTATTATTGTTTATTATTGTTTCTGTAGTGAAATGGGTATGTATTGACAGTATTTATTTTCATCCTCACTTTAAATTTTATACATGCTTGCACACACATACACACATAATTTCTTGAGTGTTTTTTTTAAAGTCCAATCTGCAGAAACTAATAAAACAGGAGGAAGAAGACAGCTACATATATACAACTATTATATAAATTCATAAATCCAAAGATTGCAATTTATGTAACATTGATAAACCAATGAAACAAACCCAATATAGCTATCTGCATAGGCCGCTAGTGTATAAAGAGTTGGATCTAGACTTAGCTGTGCTTAGGATAGGTCCAGCTAATTAATGGGACCCATTAGTCAATGAACATATCATAATCTCATCTAAACCAAGAGCCTTATCGCACGCCGAAGTAATGTGGCAGAGCAGCCAGAAGGTTCTGCTTTCGATGCTGCCTTACAACATGACATTCTTCTTCTTCTGGTGTTCTGTTGGTCCAGTCCTGTGGCAGATGGAGGTAAAACCATGCCTTTTTACTTCTGGTTAGTAAAAAAATGCAGTTTTACTTCCGTTCCCCATAGGAACGGAATGTTAGAACACTGGAAGCATGACAATGTCTCATTCCTCAATTATCTCATTCCTTCCTTCTGCTACTTTTTTTTGGGATGATACATTAGGTGATAGAAACGCATCCTGTTTGTTTTAAGTAATTGACAATAAAAGTGGAGAGAGATTATGATAACTCTTTTATTGTTCCACATTTGAAACGTTTCCAACCCCCCCCACCAGATTTTGCACATTCTTTAACTAGCTGAGCATTCAAAATAGGCACATTCTATAAAAATGCCATCCTGTTCTATGTATCTGGTTTGTTTCCCATCTCTTCATAAAAAATTCTAGGTTCCATATCATTTATAAAAAAAGAAGAGTTTCTTTAGCTTTTGTTATCTGTCTACCAATATAAATTAGCATTTTAGGTCTTTTTTGGACAAGTAAAATGCAGCGCAAGCAGCCTTGCAACGTTGATCGTGAGTAAAAATCGCCAAAATATTCCACTCAAATGTCCCTGTGGTACCGCAACAGTACCGGCAGGGACGGGCGTCATCCGAAAGGGACGCCCTGCAGCGCTGCAGCCTCACAACGTGGCGAGGCTGCTTGCGCTGCATTTTACTTGTCCAAAAAAGTCCTTAGAGTCAGGAATAGGTTCTGGCTAACAATTTTGTTCATTGTTGCTAGAATTAGGTTTTGAATTACTTTTACTTCATTTACATTGCCACAAATACAGGTACTTAAAAAACCTTCTTTTTATTTGTTGCATTCCCCCAAAACCACACCTACTGCTTCTTTAATATTTTTTCACTGATCATATACCATCAATAGTAGTTTCTTAACTTTTCTGATTCTCTAGAACAGTTCTAAATGAGGTATTTTTTTAAAAAATGTTTAGTCTGTCCATTCACCTCTGTCTCATGTCGCACATTTACTACTGTTAAATTTTCATTGCAGAATTTTTATGTCCCCTCTACCTTACAGTATGGATGTGCTTCCCCCACCCCCGCTATATTCTAGAGTAAGATGTTCCAAAAGGAAGCCATTTATAGTATCAGTAAGCTGCTTCTCCAAACCATGTACAGATGTGTCATTCAGCCAGTTAATATCGGGGTTGTTGAAATCATCCATTATTATTTTTTTCTCTGGCAGATTTTGCCACTTCATTAATATCTTTCAACATACTGAGTTGCTTGGCTGCTTCTTCTTTTACATGGCTTATATCATATCATGCCATCACAGCACATTCTGTAGTTTCAAGTTAATTGCTCAATTAACAGCGGTATTCATAAAGTGCTAGGAAAATTCCACAACTAATGATTTGGACAATTTCAAAATAGGTTGGTATTTCATAGTCTTAAATGTCAGGCATGCCAGTATCTGCAGGCACAGGATTGTCTACACTTTAAACTCTGTATAGCTATAAAGACTAGAAGTTGTAAGGGGAGTCATTAGGACCACCCCTATTCCATTTTAGGAAGCCCTGTGTCCATCTTTTTAAATCTTCAGCATTCCCAGGGAAATAAATTGAAATGAGATGACTTCTTAGTTCCAATATTTGCGTCTCACCAGAATGCTGGCGGAAATTACATACTGTATAGCCTGACCTCCTGGCCTTGGTGAGGGTTGGTACTCTCAAGATGGGACGGTTCTTGCATTTATTTATTTCATTTGTAACCCTCCTTTCTCCCACTATGGGATCCAAGGTGGCATGCATGTGCCATTGTGTGAATGGTGTCACCACCACCACCACCGTCACCACCATCTCTCTTTTTCATTTGCAACAGTGGGTGCATATCAGAAACAGCACATATCAGTTACTAAGCCACAATGCATTTTTCCTGAAAGAACCCTCCCCACAGGGGAATGAATGGATCCCTTTAAAAATAAAACAACAACTGTGGCTACAGTATATTATTCTTTCTTCATTGAAGATGCATGGGACACATGCATTTCTGATCTGGTTTTCTATTGTGAAATATATGCACGGTCATTTTTTATTTTTATTTATTTATATATTTATACCCCGCTCTTCAGCCAGAAGGCTATCAGAGCGGCGTACAAATTATTTTAAGCAACAGCAATTTACACATCTACACTTCATTAAGCAGTTTCCAATGTGTGTTAGCTAATAGGTCATGTCTATTCAATATAATCCTTCTGTAATGGTCAATGCATATCTAGAAAAAAAATCCCTGGACCTTCCTTTAAGCTGTAAGAGGGCTTATTGAGGGGGCTCCTGACCCTAAGCAGTATTTTTTTCTTGCAGCACCATGACAAGTGATATTTAGATTTTAAATAGGCCTTAAAATTGTATTGGATTTGTTTGTTTATTTATTTTATATATATCCTGTGCTTATTGTCCCGTGCTTTCAAGTCATTTCTGATAGGGTGGTCCTAAGGCCATAATGGTGTTTTTCTCAGTAAGACTTGTTCAGAGGGGGTTTCCATTTCCTTCCTCTGAGGCTGGGAGAGTATGATTTGCCCAAGGTCACCTATTGGGTTTCCATGGCTGAATGGGGATTCAAACCCGGGTTTCCCTGAGTTCTAGTCTGTGCGCTAACCTCTACATCACACTGGCTCTCTTCCTGTGCTTATAAGAGAGAGCTAAAGTGTTATGTCATTTCCATTTTGTTTTTATGATAGCATTATAATGTGGATTAACCAGCCTGCACCACAGGACGAACACCACCGTTCCCACATTGCCATCGGCAAATCCGTGCTTAAGTCTGTTCAGCAGTTCACCTATGTGGGAAGCATCATCTCCTCAGATGCCAAGATTGACAAAGAGATCAATCACAGATTAGCAAAGGCACATAGCACATTTGGAAGACTTTACAAAAGACTGGAGTAACAAACACCTGAGGCAAAGCGCAGAAATAAGTGTGTATCGAGCCATTGTACTGTTTATTCTCCTTTATAGGTCTGAAACATGGGTCACCTATCGCCACCACTTATGACTCCTCGAACACTTTCATCAGTGCTGTTTACACACAATCCTAAATATACACTGGACTATGTGATGAATATCGCTGTCCTTGAGCAAGCAGGGATCACCAGCATTGAGGCCATGATATTGAGAACACAGCTGCGCTGGGCAGGGCACATTTCTAGGATGGAGGACCATCGCCTTCCCAAAATAGTACTCTACGGTGAACTCGCCACGGGTCAGCGTAAGAGGGGCGCTCCAAAAAAGCGATACAAGGACTCCCTGAAACACATCTCAGGCTTGGCCAAATTGATCACCAACAATGGTCTGCCCTGGCCTCACATCAGGAGGCATGGAGACACACTATCCACTGCAGCCTTATTTGAGAACTCACGCCGAACAAGTCTTGAAGAGAAACGGCAATGCAGAAAGAATCACTACCCGGAAACATCACCCAAGGAGAGCTTCTGCTGTGCTTTCTGCAACCGGACTTGTTTATCTCAGATTGGCCTTTTTAGTCATCAGCACCCTTGCAGAAAGCACAGGATGAGTCCTTCCTGAATCTTTGTTTGCCAAAAAAAGCCAGAGAGAGAGATAGTGTGGATTAAGCCAACAGAGAGTGGTTGGCCAAAGCCCAGTGGGCTTTATTGCTTTATGAGGTTATTTAAACTTGGATGCCTTCAGTCTAGTCTGATATTCTAACTGCTACACTTTGCAAGTTCTACTGTTTTGCATAAACATTATCTAGCCACATTGCTTGGATGTACCAATTTTCGTCATATCACAAAGGTTGAATTTCTTTTCTTTTACAAAAAAATCCCTATCATAGACGAATGGGCATGTGATTTTATTTATAAACCTATACCAATATCTCTTGATCTGATTCTGATATGGAATCTAGTAGTGTGTTTTTGTTTGATTGACATTTCAGTGTTCAAAATTTGTACTTCTCAGAAAGTGAAAATGTAAAGATACATTTAAATATGGTTTGGCCTAAAAATCTCTATACATTAATGAAGCTCATGAAGCACTTTTAAAAAGTGCTGAAATATTAAATTTATATTTATAATAAATTTTAAATTTTATTAAAATTTCTATTTCTATGCTGTGTTTCTTAAATTGCTTTTAACCTGCATTTTGAACTTTGTATTTTTTTAAATAGAAGTTTGATTTAATTGTGTTTTAACTTTTGTATTGAAAGTTTTCTAGTTGTATTTCTTTTTAAAAGGTTGTATGCTGCCTTGTATCCTATGTTTAAATAAATAAATTTGGGAAAAATATTTGAATCATTTGGAAATCTCTTGGAATATGCCTGTCTTTGGGAAATTTAAACACAACTGCATATCATACTGCAGATTTTAACAATATACATTAACAATAATGTACTTTTTTGTATGGACTGAAGAAAAATTGGTCCTTTGATGCAATGTTGGGATGAGGTAGATTTACCATTGAAAACCTGAGGTCCTGAACCTCAAAGGAGATTAGTTTTCATATGTACCAAAGTGAAATCATTTATGTTGCATTGTAACTGAAAGGTAATACTGATGATAAAATGAAATACACGAAAACACCACCATAATCCAATAAAAAGTGGCATGATTCACATTTAATTTAAGCACATCAATATTCCATTCATTTACGTAGAAACTTAATTGTTTTCATTGAAATTAGGGGGACTGACAGTGCAATTTTACACATATGTATTCAGATGTAATTTGTACTGTGCTCAATGGGTCATGTTGCCAGGAATGTTTATATAGGATTGCCCACTTAAAGAGGTTTAAAGTTACAGTTCTAAATACACTTATAAGTAAGCAAGCCCCATTGAAAGTTGTGAGACTTACAGCTGAGCAAATAAGCATACTGTTTTCTTGTAACTTGAACCAACTGCTTCAGCCAGTGTAACTGGTATTATACCCATGTTTACAGATTACAAGTCTTTTTGAACAATGCTTTGCTGGGAAGGTGCCGTTCTTCCAAAGGTTGAAGAAAGTAGTTATATGTAAAATACAAGTATGCCGGTTATTACACTGAAATGGCGGCTACCTTCTCAGAACTGATTTGTAATATCATGAATACCCCAAGGACAACACAATTTACATGTTCTAACAAAAAGAAAGGAAGAAAAAGAATTATATTATCCCTTTTAGCCATGCAACAAACTACTGTTAATGTTTTTTCATCAGAATTCTTTTTAGAGTTTCTGAAACTGAACACTACAATGCTAACAGCTTATTTTTTTAAAAGGTTATTACAGTACTTTCACATCTTTATAGTACTGTAGTAAAGCTGAATTTACTACTATACTGAAGGTAGAGTGAGGCTAATGCTGGAATCAACATTAAAGTGATTCAAAACCTTTTGGAGGAGGGGACTTTCTTGACTTGAGATCTGATACTGTACATAGCTGGAGGGCAGTTGTTTAAGAGTTGCCAATAAAATGCACAGGGCCACTGACAACAGCTGCTTTCTTAATGGTTCAGCACAGAATACTGAAATGTGAGGGCTGCTTTCTCTTCTCTGTAGATACTTGATTAGCATCAAATGTTTAATAAGACTTGCAGGCAGAAATGGACAAAGAGAAACCATCCCAAGGAAGATGTGGCTGAGGTTGGTCAGGAACGAATCTAAATTCCTGTTTGTTTTGCTTACAAATTATACATTTACATATTCTAGTGTAAAATATTCTAAATCGCTCCTTTGATTTGAGCCAGAAATAATAGTTTTGCTGAAGTGCAGACACTTATACTGAGATCTGTCTGTATACTGTTTGATCCTAATATATTATACTACATGTATCTGCTAATATCAACCAAATAATCCAACACACTACGTGCTATATAATCCTATTATAATATATCATGGATATGACTAAACAAAGATGTCTAATACTGTTATATGCTGAGCACATTACAGGTACATGAATGGTATCCTGACGCAGAGCCAGCATGGTATAGTGGCTTATATGTTGGACTATAACTCTGGACACCAGGATTCAAATCCCCACTTGGCCATGGAAACCCAATATGTGGCTTTAGGTGAGACACAAAATCTCAGCCTCAGAGGAAGGCAAATATTGCCAAGAAAACCCCGCCTTAGGCCACCATAAGTTGGAAACGACCTGAAGGCACACACCATCAACAATCCTAATGCACGTACAGGTTGCCTGCTGTATCCTCTGGAAGTTACCATAGAGTCATGCTGGAGGACCTAGGAAATGGCTAGAGAGACCATATTTTTCGGATGATGCATAATTGAAACTTTGGGTACTTGTCCCACACATATAGGGGGCGACCTGTATTAGCGTGTATAATTTTTTTCTAACTGAAGGAAAGGGAGAAAGAGCAGAAAAAGAACAGGAACTGTGTTGGACTCTGTCATCCATGTGTGCAACACTAAGATGATGGATGAGTCAGGTGCAGGGGGAGCAGGGGCATGATTTTAGCATTTGGAAGCTGCAGTGCTTGTTCTAAGTGGGAAGGGAAAAAGCTCCTTTCTTCTGTCATTCACCAGGGTGTTGCCATTTACCAGGGTGGAATTCGTGTGGCCTTCCAGATATTGGTGGACTGCAACACCTACCGTTCTTTACCTTTAACTGTACAGGGTAGGGCTGCTGGAAGTTGCTGTCCATCAACATCTAGAGGGCTGCATGATTCCCACTCTTGCCATATACCATTTAAAGGAGATGGTTTTTAACTTTATAGCCACTAATCATGCCTTCCAGGATATTGCATGATGTTCTTTCAATCTTTCTCTCCCACACTTTCTAAAACTGCTCCCCTCCCATGCTTTTTAAATCCCATAACACATAGGCCGCTGTTAGCATGTTTTCTTTAAAATCTTATTTCAGTACTGTACATACAAATTAAAATATGTCTGTTCACTTGTGAAGTCTTCTGAGAATGCAGAACCTGCTCCCTTATTTTGGATGCCCTCTTTGCACTGCCTAACTGATAGGTAAAAACTATCATAGCAAGGAATTGTTATTTTGTTAATGCAATTCCAGAAGGGTTTTTTTGGGGGAGGGGGAGGGAAACTTTTTTTTTGGTCTTGGACAAAAATTAGATTTTGAAGACTACTCCCCCAGATATTTGGAAATCCATAACATATGTATTTTTAAAAATATAGATTATGGTTGTTGCGTACCTTCAAGTCATTTCTGACTTATTGTGACCCTAAGGCGAACTTATCACAGGGTTTTCTAAGGCTGAGAGTGTGCGACTTGCTCAAGGTCACCCAGTGGTGACCTTGAGCAAGTCGCACACTCTCAGCCTTAGAAAACCCTGTGATAAGTTCGCCTTAGGGTCACCATAAGTGGGTTTTTGTGTCTGAGCAGGGATTCGAATCCTGGTCTCCAGAGTCGTAGTCCAACACTCCAACCACTCCACCACGCTGGCTCCAAAATACAGATTTATATACCTCAATTCCACTCAAATGTTATTAAGTGCCATAGTGAGAGGAGGACTCATAGAGTGGGAAAAGAAATAAATACGGAAATATGTGAAAAATTTGAAATTAAGCAAAGGTAATAAATCTGCAACAAAGTTTCTTAATATTGGTGCTGGTAGAAAAGCCTGTGTTTTCTAAGCCTCTGTTTAGCTATAAAATCTTTTTCCTTCTCCTTGAGCTTCAGTCTTAGGGAATGGAGCTATGAAATGCATTTACATTTAATTAGAGAACTACTTGCACAACAAGTGATCATTGTCTCTTTTACTTTAAAGGAAAGGCAGCAACAACTCCCTAGGCTTTTTGAAAAGACACCTTGGTAAAAATATCAGCATTTCTGCAGTAAGGACTGAAAAACAAGGGGCGTTGGTTCATTGCCTGTAGCACTATTTGCTTGTGCAGTGTATGGAGTGCCTCTCCACCATCTTTGGGGGTGGCGGCTGCGGAGTGCTCTGTAAGCTAAAGTACTATAAAATGTTGAGCGTCTGAGAAACAGAGGCCCAGAGACAAGTGAACACTTTCTCAGGAAACTTCAGCCTGCCATTGTATTAACAAGGAAGTTTCTAGAAGGTTTTAGGGATATATTAGACGGAAAAGACAAATAACTTTTTTTGATTCTTGAGCAAGCTGTAGTTAAGGTACTGAATAATGCACCTCAGTGGTTGTGATGAATCTGCAGACAAGAAATATTTGAGTTACTTTCTGCCTCCTCGCTGCCTGCTTATGACTTTTCATATAAATAGGTGCAGGGAGTTATGTTCAAGACCAGTTGACCAGACTTTCCAACCCGTTTCCTCCCCTTTGAAAGGATTTAGTCTATGAATTGGTCTTCTGCCACTTTTAATCTTGCTCATTCTATGAATGCAAAAACTTTGTCTGGAGCATGAAAAGCAACCACAGAAAATATAGCAGGGCTAGCCTAGATGGCACATTGCAGACACACGAATTCAAGATACACACAACATATACAGGTTCCAAGGAACCATGAAACAGTTTCTGAGAGACCATGACAATTTATGCTTGCTCTTCTTCCTTCTGAGCTGCAATGCTACACAGCAATCCTCTTTTCAAAGTGGGGAGTTTCAGTTTCAAAAGCATGTTGTAATATGGGATGAAGTGTCAGTGAACAAACACTGTTTATTATTATTTTTTTAAATAATTTTTTTTACAGGCTTAGTGTAACACACACACACACACACACACACACTATATCCATATTCTATTTGAATGTACAGAAATTACTATGGATTTTTTCAGATGGGCTAAAAAACCCACACGGAGGTCAGGAGGATGACAGCGCTGTCCCCCTTCCAGCGAGTGATTTTGCACGACACCATCCTCCTCCTGTCCTTCCTCTGTGCTTCCTACATGCTGGAGGGATGGGAAAAGTGACTCCTTTCTCGTCCCTCCAGCATGGAAGAAGCACGAATGAAGGACGGGAGGAGGACTGCATCATGCAAAATCAATAGCTGGAAGCGGGACAGCACCATCCTCCTCCCAACCTCTGCAGGTTTTTTTAGCCTGTCTGAAAAAGTCCTATGACAATGACTTCAGTGCATCTGAAGAAGTGGATTAATATCCATGAAAACTCATGCTGAAATACATAAAACAGGGGTTGTCTAGATGGTGAAAATATGCCTCATAGAATTCAAAGAGAATGCTTTTTGTCCCAATGAGATCCTGCAGTGATTCGCCTTATTCGGAAGGAGGGGGGGGGAACTCCAAAAACTATGCGGGTTTTTAAAATAATGCGTGGGAGTGCACATTACCACTCATTTGGACAATCAATTTGGGATGCTGCACATTCTCAGAGAGGAGCAGAAGTGGACAGTGGATTGCTTGGATATGCATGGGGGTGGGCTTGCCAGCAAGAAAGCAGATGGAAGCACTATTTTAGATTTTCACGTTGCCAATTGTGCACCTTTTTTGCTGTGTCAAGGTGATCAAATAGCTTTTTAAAGCAGAAGGTAGCACGTGTGCACCTTTGCTTTAAAGTTAAAAAAAATGTACAGCGGTGACAACGTGTGGAGAAAAATATCACGCTAATGTACTCAGCCACCATCTTGATTTGCAGGCATGTGCACTTCAAATGTGGATAGCTTCTCAGTTTTTCCAGAAGATTGTGGAGACAAATTAACGCTGCTGCGAATTTGCAGTAATGTGCAGAAATTAGCATTATATCCTCTCGTCTAGACAACCCCTTAGGATTTTTCGGACGGGCTTTAGTAGCGGAAGCAGCCTCGTCCCCGTTGTGAGGCTGCTGTGCGGCAGGCGGTCCATTTCGGATGACGCGCTCCCCTGCCGATACTGTTGCATAACTGCTGGGACGCTGCAGCGTTATATTTGGTGGTTTTCTAATCACGAAAGTTGATCGTGATTAGAAAATAGCCAAATATGGCGCTGCAGCGTCCCAGCAGTTACGCAACAGTATCGGCAGAGGATCGGCAGGGGAGAGCATAATCCGAAACGGACCCCCTGCCATGCAGCAGCCTCGCAATGGGGACGAGGCTGCTTCCTCTACTAAAGCCCATCCGAAAAAGTCCTTAGTCTCAAAGGTATTAATAGATGCCTTCTTGCCACCACCTCCCATTTCCTTTCTATAACATGTAATATCATAGTTTTCTGTTTATTGACTCAGTGGGATGACATGACTGGTCATAAACTTCTATATGCTAGTGAGCTCAGTTTTTAAAACCACTTGAAGTCCTGTAGCTCCCATCCTATGGAATCCTGGGATTTGTAGTTTGAGCCTTCTTTTCCAAAGTGTGCTGGTGGCTCACAAAGCTACAAATCCCAGGATTCTGTAGCATGGAGCCATGGCAGTTAAAGTGGTATCAAACTCGATTATTTCTACACAGTGTAGATGCACCCTCAGTTACCCCCAAATAATTTCTCTTCCACAGGTCAAAAATTTGCAACACTCTAATTCCAGCAAGCTTGGATAAAACTGATTCACCTTCATGCTTCTTGTCTTCACCTCAACCAGTATTCTTTGTCCCAGTGGAGCTTTCTTTATATTCTTTCCTATTTCTCTAATGCAGAGTAGGTGCATGATTCCATCAAAGAAAAACAAAACATAATTGTTCTAAAATTCTCCCAATTGTGAAAGGGTCCTGCTTAAGACAAAATAATCTGTTGGTTATCTTGGAGGGGGGAAAAAGATGCACAGACTACTAGTTGCATGTTTGTCTACAGCTGTTAGCGCTAGCAATTTCCCATACATGATGAGAAGAGCATGATGACATATACATAGCAACCAGATTTCTTCTGGATTCCTTTTGCTGATGGAAGGCATTTTCAGTGATTGCCTTTCCTGCCTGTTTTAGTACCAACAAGCAGCCCTGCAAACTCTGGAACTGGTTGTGGGTGTGTATGCAGGGGGCTATAGTTGTTGTTTTGTGCTATGGTGACCCTAAGGTGAACCTGTTATGGGATTTTCTTGGCAAGATTTGTTCAGAGGGGATTTGTCTTTGCCTTACTCTGAGGCTGAGAGAATGTGACCTGACCAACACAGTGCAGTTTCCATGGCTGAGTGGAGATTCAAGCCCTGGTCTCCAGAGTTATAGTCCAGTGCTCAAATCACTAGATCATGCTGGCCCTCGGAGGGCTATAGGGGTTAGGGGAACTCACTGGAAAACATGCCAGACCTCATCTGTTAGTGGAAGCCCTCCATTGGCAGAGGGAAACTAGTTGGGCTCTGCTGATAAGCTACCTTTTTTTATGCATTTGGCATAAACCTGTTCAGTATAATCATGAAAATTATGCACAACACATGGTTCCTATTTGTATCTTACCTGGCACCTTTACATTTATCCTGTTGCATGCAAATAATAATAATTATTATTTGACAGTTGGCTCATAGTTTTTCCTTGTTCCTGAGGGCAAGATGAAGGGATTTTTATGACTTAACCTCATGCCATCTACAATAAATGAAGTGACAAGTTCATGCAGTTTACTATTGCCAAATTGGCACTAAAGGTTCATCCCCAGGGATTTTAGGACAGTTCTGTGTGCTCAAAGGACCTGTAGACATCATCAGTCCTGTGGCGATGGGAACATCCTGTGCTTGTTTGCCTTCTTATGTCAGTGTGAAAAGTGTATATCTTGCTGGTATTGCTGCATTGTTATTTTTTGTCACAATTTCTTTTCCAATAAAGGAAACCATGATATACTCTGAACTGCAACCAGCCATATGTTCTTTCATTGTTTGAACTGGATGCGTTCAGAAACAACATGGTGGGGAAAGGAACGCAGAGGTGTGGTTTTGGTGTGCTTTGGATCTGGCTGCATACAGAACCAAACAGACCCAATCTGGAGATATTTGGGAGATGTCCAGATTGAAGTGGGGATGCCTCTGGAGTGGATTAAAAGTGAATCTGAAACACTCATACCTCAACTTTGTTGGTGATTCAGATTCTGAGGGACCCAGTGACTAAGGACATTATCAGACTAGCATCTAAAAATACTGTAATTCCATGAATAAAGCGGGAACATCTGTATATTATAACACTTACTATCGCACTTCACTGTAATCATGTGAAAGAACCACCAGGGAATTATCGCACAGCCACTACTAGTGCTTTAAGAATGGGAATTTACGTCCACAATTTGGCATGGGCGAGATTTGGGCGGTTCTCACAAGAAGATGCGAGCATGCTTAAAACTCCCCAAACCCCTTAATTAACAAAGTACATGAACACATAAGCACTGAAACAAACCTAAAAATGTGAAAACTAAAGTTCATAAAAAGAGTATCCTGTGCTTCATTTTCATGTTCTCACCTGGAAGTTTTCTTGCTGAGGACCACCCATTCATGTTGTAATCTTGTGATTCCAATGGGACATTCAATAGCACGAAGAGAGCACTATTGACAATCTATTCACAGCTTGTCCCATGAACTGCAAATAATGTCTTTTTTTGCGGCTGGAGCATGGAGTAAGAATGTGAAGACAACTATGTTGTGTGATAGCGGGGCATATTCACCTTACCCTGATGTTGTAATCCTGCGATTTTTGCCACGTCTGATAATGTCCTCAGTGTGTCTGCAAAAACAGATACAGTTCTCCTTAATACAAGAAAAATGCTAGGGTTGGGGTGGGGAGGGAAGAAGCTATGTGTAGTCTTGTGAACAGCAGCTCTTATATAATCATAGTAAAAGACTGTATCATGGCTCTCTGGTCCCAGTATGTAAGGACAAGAGTGCTGAAACATTATATTGCCAATAAGTGTTCAGGACTCTTTGCTAGTTCTGTGTTCCAGAAATGGAAATGTTAAGAGTTTGAGGAACAAGGGAGTATATAGCATTGGGTGCTTCCTTGATAAATGATGGATGCTCTCATATCGATCAGTCTCTGGGTCTGCGTGCTCTTTAATGCTCAACCTTGTCTGATTTCAGTTTGGCAACAACTGAACAGGAAAAAAAAATCTTTTAGCCATTTTACATTCATGGTAATGCTCTAGCCCAGGCTGTATGTGAGACCCAATCCTTTTTTGGTGTGTCTCCTGGAGCTCCTTCAGAATACCCCTTAAGCCTTCAGAGGCCAGTAAAACATGTTTGGGAAATTTGTCAACTCCAAATGATGCAAAATGGCTCAAAGCTACTGTAAGCACACAAGAGAGAAGAGGGAAAAAACCACCCAACTAGTTTTCCAGATGTAGTGCCACGTGAAAAAGTTCCATAACCCCCTACATTTAATGGGTGAAACCAGGATACATGTGGCCAAGCAACATTAGAGAGTGGTCATGATGGTAAAAGTTTTTAGTAAAGAATGCACACGATAGGGGAAGCTGCAGCAGTTTGCTTTTGTCTGGGCCTACTGGGAAGAACAAGATTCTGGTCTCTCCTCTCCTGTCCCACTTGTGCACTTTGAACTCAGTTTGCAGCAACTGGAGTAAGCTAAGGATAAAGAGAGAAAGTATGAGGAGGTGACAAAGGAGATTTTCAGATGCCTCTTGCCGCGCAAGCAGCCTCCGGAGCAGCAACGAGGCTGCTGCACGGCAAGGGGTCCATTTTGGATGACAACGTTTCAGTCTCGGCGTCATCCGTGACTGTTGTGGCTAGCATTGGAGGCGGCTGCGCTGTTTTTCACTCACGGAAGTTGTCTGTGAGTAAAAAACAGCATGACCGCCTTCAATGCTAGCCGCAACAGTCACAGACGACGCCGAGAGAGAAACGGCATCATCCAAAATGGACCCCTTGCCGCGCAGCAGCCTCGTTGCTGCTCCGGAGGCTGCTTGCGCGGCAAGAGGTGTCTGAAAATCTCCAGAGACTGGGGCACTTGAAAAGCAGCTGAACTAATGGGATGACAGAGGATTGGTCAGAACTGTCCCTGCCAAATTGAGACCATTGCAGGAAATACTTCCACCTAATGGGACAGTGCTTAAGCTAGGCATCAGCATGCCTTGCCCCTAGCATAGGGAAGCCTAAATCCCTGAAGGCATCAGAACTTGTCTGATATTGGGAGTTAAGCAGGGTCAGGTCTGGTTAATACTTGTATAGGAAAGTGCCAAGAAATACCAGATGCTGTTGGCTGTATTGAAAATAAGGCAATGGCAAACTACTGTACTTCTGCATATTCCTTGCTTAAGAAAACCCTATCAAATTCATGGGGTTGTCATGAAGGTGTAATGGGGTGGGGAAGACATTAGAGACCCCACTATGTATTATCAAGCTACCTACTTAGCATACATTTTACCCAGATGGTAGAAATGACTGGTTGATGTTGCTAGGCTTCTAGTTCTAGAAGATTTAATATCTGTGGCATTGACAATCAATGCAGTCATCTGAAGAGCTAAGTGGCTTTGTTCTTTTGTATTCACAGAACAGTCTATTGGATTCTTTGACTGCTCATTGTGATATATTTGTAGAGTATTTTTCCAGATAAAATTATTTCAACTTGGGTGTCAGGTTGTCTTCTGGGTTAGTACTGTCTTTTGCTCCCTCTATGCACTTATGCTTGGATGGTCTTTTGTGGTTTGAGAACAACGAGCCTAGGGTACGTAGGCCTAGCATCTCCCTGCTTTGTCGTTTCTGGCTATTTTTTTAAATTGTTTGTTTTTAACTGTATTAAATAACAATGGTTATTTAATTTAATTCTTTTTTTTAACTTTTGTAACTTGTGATGTTTTAGCTGTATTTTTTTATGATTGTAAACTGCCTTGAATCCCATCTTGGGAGAAAGGCGGGATATAAATCTAATAAATAAATAAATACATTCATGGGGATGACCAGTTAGCCTTCAGGACACAGGGAATTCGTTTTTTTAGTGGGGCGAGAGCTTTAAGGAGACAGCTGAGAGTTTGTTCAAGAAGTTCTCCTTAAATAATTGTGATTTCTCCCCAAATATTTTCAGATTGTTAATCTCCTCCTTTGGAGCAAGATGGTTGAGTGTTTATAGGCAGCTAAACCCCAAGTATTCCTGAATAAAACAGATTATCTGGATCAATTTAGCCCAGGTTCTGGTCTGCTTTTGGAACTAAAATTATAATGCTTTTGATCACTCTGTGGATGATCTTGAAGTAAGAGAAAGAGGGAAGTCTTCCATTTTTACATCTTTCACTAATTCTTAACACATATTTCATGGATTCCTTCTGGGTTATCTGTTTTAGCTAGCAATTGTGCTCTAGAAGCTAAATTCCTACCTTGCTGTAGATTTCAGAAGCACTGCTGGGAAGCGTCTGTTTTGGCTCTTATTGATAGAACCTGAGTTCACCATAACAGATGCTTATATTACACTACTGTTGTAAGTGACACATGGGTTGCATGTGAAAATTTACAGTCAGAAAATTCAGCAGACTGAAAATATAGATTTTAAAGCCAGATTACAGCTTTGGTTCTGGAAAACCAATCACTTTTTGCTATATTTAAGAGCACCACTACCTACCAGTTTATTATTTCCAAGTACAATTTGACTGGCTGCTTTTGTCCATTAAGATCCTAAATGGTCTGAAATCTGGATATGTTCCCATAGGAACCTGCCATGCCTCAAGATTAGGAATGAAAAGAACATGGGTGTCCTGTGCATGATTCATTTACATAAAATAATGTATGCTTCTCTACAAAATAATTCCTCCACAGTACTTCAGGATGTTTGAATAGGGAGAAAATACTATGGCGGAATATCCATTCTCTCTTGCAGCAGGTAGAAAACTACTGTAATTATTCATCCTCATTGGCAAGGTCAAAATAGTGGAGATTTACATCCCTGCTCAAGGTTATTTGTGGTGGCCCGGCTCACGACTTTATCACACTTGATTCTTATAGTGCTATTATTCTACTTTCACAGCTCTGGCTGCCTCCTATGGAATTCTGGGGTTTGTAGTTTAGTGAGGCGTAAGCGATCTCTGGCTAAGAATGCTAAATGCCACTCCCTAAACTGCAAATCCCAGAATTCCACAGGAGACAGCTAGAGCAGTTAAAGTGGAATAATAGCACCATAACAGTGCAATGTGATAATCTCCGTAGCCCATCTTCTGAAGTGAGATGGCTAGCTATGAGGGAGAGACCTTCTTAGCTGTTGACATTCTGATTATGGAATGGCCTTATATTTTTAGGTGCTTAATTTTGGGAATTTTCAATACCTACTAAAGGTCTATTTATGTAGCAATGTACCTTGCAAAAATTTTCCTCATTGGTGTCATTCAGGACTATCATGGTTTTATGTCAGGAATTGGTTACTGAACCCTAAGTTTTAAAATGGCCAAACAACTGCAGAAATCATGCTGAGTCATGATGACTGACTCCATGAACTGCCAGTCATGCTAATCATGCTACAGCTGCATGAGAAAGGTTGCATCAGAAGAGGGTTTCTACAGTACAAAGCCATGAAGGTAGAAACCTGATGCAATGGAACCATGTGCTTGGGTAAGCCAATGCTGTACTGGTGTGTATAAAAGCAAGACAGAACAGAGATCATTCTCCTCCTATGATCCTGAGATGCCTGGCGTAGCACTTTGTCTTTGTACATATTGGAACTACTGAAGATTAAAAGCACCTCCTGTTTTCTGGATGCCAAACACTCTGTGTGTGAGTATTCTTGGGAAAGGGTTGCTACCAAGTCTGCTGAGACAGTTTTTTGGCTTCACCTGGGGACTGATTGTCCCATCATCCCCTGACATTTTATTGGTGTTTTTCTTTTCATCTCTTGTTACGTTACAACAGATTTTAAAAATAAATTTGATTGTTAGCTTCCAGGGGGTGGGTGGGGCATCAGAAACCTTAGAATGACAGGATATTTTAACAAATAGTATAATACACAACAATACTGATTTCCTGCAAGTGATCTTGATGCATTTGGAGACACACCATAACAGAAGCTGTTTTCTGTCCAATTGCCCTCACTCAGATTTTGACAATGAGGACATACTTCTTCATTCACGTGGGCCCATTTTTTAAAAAGGAACATGGGATGCTGCTTGAAACTAAGTCAGATCATTGGTTCATGTATTTCAGTCTTGCCTACACCACAGGAACAGCTGGTGGACCCACTGATGTGGAGGTGGCAAATCCATTCTCAATGTTATGGTTGTTCTTTCTGCAGCTGCTTCAAGTTGTACTGGAACTCTTCTGGTGCCAAATCTTTATCAAGATAGGGTCTAACAAAGCAGTTTTGAGGAGAGTGTCTGGAAAACTGAAAGTGGATTCACCACAGCTGCTGTTCGCACACTGACTGGCAGCAGCTCTCTAGGATTGCAGCAGGAATCTGTTTTCATTGCCCCCCAAAAGAAGAAATGTATCACCGACAAGGAAGATGAGAATGTGCATGTACCAATTTATATGAAGATACGTGCATTTAAAAATAGTGTTTATAACTGAATTAGAAATAGAGCATAGTTCATCAGAGTGGGGAATGCTGTGGCCAAAAGGTCTCTGTACCTCTTTAGTCTGCTTTCTGGTATTAGCCAGTGATGGGCATCTTCCACTCCCCTGTTCTCCCCTTTGATAGTTCTTCATCTTTAAAGTAGACAATCTTGCCCTTCAAATAGATAACATTTTCAAATAAATGACTGGTCTATGTCAAGTACACGCATGGCCACTGTCAGTCTTTCCAAGGCTTATCTGAATCTGAGACCTAGTGCTTACAAAGCACATGCTGAGCTACAGCCATCCTTCTGTAGTCATGCTAGAGCATGACAGAATCATGAGGACTGTCTTTTTTTGCAGTTTTTCTTGCATGGATCAAGATGGTTAAATGTATGAAAAAGTGTAATGTGTGTGTATCTATGAATGTATGTATATTTTGATTTGCCTCTCACAAATGGGGTTGAAGGTGGTTTACAATTAAATAGTAGACATGCAATTAAGCCATGAAATAAATCAAAACATAACAAAAAAAATACACTGGTAAAGGAAAATGCAGCACCCACCCACTTAAAAGCTCCTTGTACATCAAGCACACTCAGTTTCCAAAGCCCAGCCTGAATTAAAAAACCCTTTTATGGCAGAAGAAAAACAACAAGGAGGGAGCCAGCACACTCCATCAGCCCCTCCCCCCCCCAGTGAGTGCCCTGATTTTGAAAAACCAGATCCTACTCCATGATGAATAACAGTCATAATGTTGCAGGAACCAGACTCACGACCACAGAGAAGTTGAGAAAGTGAGCTTTATTTTCAATTACGCGCGGGCCCTTGGTTGGAATAGCTTCCAAAAGTCCAAAGCGCCCCGAGCCACTTTGAAAGCAACTTTTTATAGAGAAATACGGTATGTTGTGAAATACAAACAGGAGCACTTCCCTCCACCCATATTTGGGTTTCCATATTTGGCACTTCCCTTTCTTGCAATACCTCCTCTCAGGTAACTTCTGTCACTTGTAACTAATTACTTCCAACTCATTATTTTCAAGCTCTCCTTCCTTTCTCCACTCCCTGGGATTTCTCTTTTATGGAGAGATTGGCTGTGGGGGACTTAAAAAATGTTTCCAGGTGCACTTACCAGGAAAGCTGCTCTCCAAAATGGATCCAAACCTTTGAGAGAACCCCACCCCTTCACTTTCAGAAGAGGTTAGTAAATCTCCAGTTGGGACGCTTTGGCTCTGTATGCAAAGAGGATTCACATCCGTAATTTTTGCATCTTGAATACTAACAGGTATACTGTGTTTATGAAATAAAGATCAGCATGGGAGACAAAAATGTTACTTATTGTTTTAAACAGCACCAGGAAAGATTTGTGAACAAGAACATTTCCTTAATCTTCATGCTAACAATTAAAAGGCAGGCAGTGTGCAGCTATTCTGTCTTTTATTCTTTAACAGATTTTTTTTCTGCATGAAGGAAAAAGACAGAAGAAGTGTATAAACAAGGGAGGATTATGAGTGGAGGATGACATCATCTGAAGCCTTGTAAAATTTGGTGGATGAGGCAGATAAAAGCCTGCCTGTAACTGTTCTAAGTATGCAGACCTATATTTTAGTTGTGCCTCATGAAATTATTGCATTTAATTAGTGTGTTAGATTGTTTGGAATATTTTACTATTTTCTCTGAAAGGTAATATTTCAACTATAATGCAATCAGATAAGACAATGAGAAAAATGGCTCATAACTTCTATGGAAATCATGGAACAGCTTCTCCGCCACATTACAATTCTTGAGTCTCATACCTGATATTTTCTCACTTATGTCAGTGCAAATCTTGTGAGTGAATGGTTTGAGAACTGTGAATGGTTAAGTATATGTGTATGTCAGGAAACTAGATGATGCACAGAGAAATATTTCTCAAATAAAACAATACTTAAGTTGAATACTTATGTGTAAATATGAATACTTAAGTTGGCCACTTTGGTTGAAGTTCCAAACCCCGTTACTCTGGAGAAGTCTGACTGTGAGCATTTTCACTGACTTTGTCCAGGTAGCTTGTGGCTTGCAGCTCAGTATTCCTTTGCTAATAATTACACTGTTTGTGTGCATGAATCTCTGGGTATAAAAGGTATAAATAGAAGTCACATCTCATAGAATGCCATAAGCACCATTTTAAAGTGTTATAGAAGAATTTCCCTTTAAAGAGCAGCTAAATGCTGGTGCTGGTTTCTTTGTAAATGACCAATAGTTTTGAAACTGTCCCCTTCTCCATCTGTGGAAATATGTCCTCTTGCAGGAGAGGGATTTCTATAAAGCTCTCTGAGAGGAAAGAAATACTCCAATTAACGATATTTTCCATTGGCCAGTCTCCAGAATAAGACTGTTGTTACAGTTCTTGGTGCAATTTCCTTTTTTATGTTAATGGTTTCTTTCTTTCTTAACTAAATTGCTATGTAGCTGGCAAATAATGAAAATAGACCACTCTTAAAATAATAATTTTGTTAACTGGAAAATTCTGTAGGTTTCTGTTATGCTGTCTTATTGTATGTGTTTGTTCCCAGGCAGCTCTCTGGACAGTAATTTTTGTGCCATTCCAATATTAAAATAACTTGCAACTTTGGTAGAGCCTTTTTAGGTATTCAGCATTGCTCTCAGTTGACAGGGCAATCGCATTGGGAGATGTCATAATTGTGTTGATTAATTGAACAATTATTTTGGCTGTGTTATGTGTCTGCATTAGACTCTCTCTCTCTCTCTCATTCTATTTTAATAACTGTTTCAGACAGAATTCCAAGAATGTTGGAGAACTATGGAAGGAAGGTGTAATTGAATTGCATCACAGTCATATGTTTCATCAATAGGAAACTTTTTTTTAAAGTAATAACTGTTTCCCTTCAAGTGGAGATAGGAAAATATGCTTCTATCCACTGGCCATTAATGGTTTCTTTTCTCCAAAGTGGTGAAAGTATTTAAATTAGCAGTATGGGCATTTGGTGGAATACTGTTGATGTTCTCTGCAGAGTTCACAAGGTGTTGTTTTTTTAAAGTGGACAAGTCTATCTAATTTTAATGTATTCTAAGATTGCATGATTCAGCTGTTCAAGACTATTTTTTAAAAGTTCAATATGCATAAATAAAATTTTATTTTCCCTGTCTCCCATAAAATAAACGTTCAATAAAAGCAATATCTCTTTTAATATGCAAATATTGCAATTTGAGAAGAAAATACTAGACAGCTTCTCTATCATGTGTTAGCTTTCTACACAGAGAAAAGTACCACATGGTGGTAAACAAGTCAGAATTTTGTTTCTGTTTCGTTTTGTTTTAGTCAAAGAATGTCTTCCCTAAAGAAATGCTGGGAGGGCTCCCTCTTTGCTGTCCTTCTGTCAACAAAAGAAAACTTTTCTATTCTGACAGGCTTTTGCAAACTTGACTGCAAGGGTTTTTAACACTGTGCTGTTTTATTTTCTTCCATCTTTTGTCTTCTTAATTAATTTGTTTTAAATGGTTTTAACTCAATGTAAAATTTAATTGCATTTCATGTGTGTACTAATTTCTTTGAATTTCTTTGTCTGTATTTGTTCTAAGGAGATTATCAGACAGGAATGCAAAAAGCATTCCTGTCCCACAATCTCCAATCCTGTCCCTGTCCCAGCACAATAACCTTCCCCATCAGACTTACCTTCTCTTTCTTCAAAAGGCAGTCTAGGCATGAACAGACCTCTAATGGAACTCCATTCATTTCCTGGACTGAAAACCCACCCATTCTCATGAGAAGACGTGAGCACAGGAAATTCAAAAAAAGAGAAAAATACACACCAAAAAGTTTACACAAGCACATACACACACTAAAGAAATAACAAGTAACCTGGGGAGGGTACAAAAAGAGAGTAGCCTACCTGGTTCTTGCAATCCCACCCGGAAGTGTTCTGGCAGGACCACCCATTGATGCCGGAATCACAAGTCAAAAACGGTGTGAGGTTTCAGATGCAGGCAATGCCAGCACCAAAACAGGATGGGCGATGAAGTTACAGCTCCAGCGCATCAATAAAAAGAAATGCCAGAATAACAACAGCGGAACACAAAAGGACAACGTTATGTGATATTGGCGTCCTTTTGTATTCAGCTGTTGTTATTCTGGCACCACATTAGCCGCATCTGATAATCTCCTAAATTTTGCTATCTGCCACACATCCCAGATTTGGGGCAGGGGAAAAGGCAGGATATAGAGGAATAATCAGTAACGATGATATTACATAACGGTCACCACCAAAGGTTCCACTCTGCAATGTACAAAATTGCTAGGGCCGTAAAAGATCCTGCTGTTACTTAAAGCCTGCTGTTTGATTCTGGCTTACAGCTTTGGTTTTCCTGACTGGCAGTTTTGGCAGCATTGTTCTTTTTAAACAGACACCTTTCCCCCAAGGCAATCCCAGCCAATCACTGATGATATAGGTGGCAAGTAGACTTAATGAAGTGACATTTCAGCCTGTTCTTCCTGCCCCCGCTCTTGCCCCAGAAATCTATGAAGCAAGGATGACAGAAAGGTGCATTTATGGGCACGTGGTGCAGGGATAATTTCCTGTATTGTCACTAGCTTATACATGACAAGACCAGAAAGGGCGACCTTACCAGATGCCCGCATCCTTCTGCCGTCCTGCTAGCATGTGCCATTCCCACTCTCGCCCGGCCAATCAGCTTTGTGCTTCCCTTTGATTTTTGTTGTTGTTCAATAGTCCAAATGAGCAGGAATGTTTTTTGAAAAAGTACAGGAAAATCTGTGAAGGCTTTTACCCCTGTTGTTTTTGCCATTTTGGGGCCCCCTCCTTCCAAAAAGTTTGGGTTGGTGCTGGTTCCTGTTTAGATAGGTAGGATTCTCAGTGACTTCTGTGAGGGGTATTTTCACCGTTTAGATGAGCCTTAGGAGTACAACTGAACTGTAAACTTACATCTTCAAAGGGAATGTAACCCCATCCAATACTATTCCCTTATCTGTCTTTTTGACTGACCAGGAGCCCATCTGTCTTGTCTGGATTAAGCTTCAGTGTGTTCACCCTCAACCAATCCATTACTGGTGCCAGACACTAGTTTAAAACCAAAACAGCTTTTTTGGAGTTAGGTTGAAAGGAGAAAAATAGTTAGGTGTCATCAGAATACTGTTGTCATCATACTCCAAACTGCTGGACAACCTATCCCAGTGTTTTCATGTAGATGTTGACTAGAATGGTAATGGGGCCCTGAGGGACTCAACAAGTCAATGACCAAGGAGATGAGCAGGAATCCCTCAGTACCACCTTCTAGGACATACCTCCAAGAAGGAACTGAGCCATTGTAAAACAATGTCTCCAAGCCCCATCCTAGCGAGGAGGCCCAGAAGGATACCGTGGTTGATGATACTGAAAGCAGCTGAGAAATTTGGACATACCCCTTCATCCAGTCTCCAATTTAGGCCATCCACCAAGGTGACCAAAGCCATCTCTTTCGCATAACCAGGTCTGAAACCAGATCAAAATGGATCAAGATATTCCATTTCATTCTGGAACTCCTGGAGCTGTGAGGCCACTCTATGTTCTACTACCTTGTCCAAAAAATAAAATAAAATAAAAAATGGAATGTTGGACACTGGTCAATAGTTATCCATTATAGAGGGATTCAGGGAAGGCTTTTTCAACAGAGGACTTACAACTGCCTCATTTAGGCAGATTGGCACATCAATATGGTACCCCTGCCTCAGTATATGTGCTGTAAATAAATGGTGTACAGCCTAACACAGGTCTGGGAAATGTATGGACCTCTAGATATTGTTGAATTACAATTCTCATTATTTTTCAACATTGATCAGGTTCTGTTTGGGGCTGATGAGAACTGGACTCCAATTCTGTAGGACCACTGGTACCCTAGTCTTGCCCTAATACAATTATTTCCCATGAACCACATGTGCCCATCTTGGTTACAGGATAGGAAACACTTATGTATGAAAACATAATATAGAATTTTCTCTAAAACATTTGCTAAATTAATTAATACCAAAACAATTATTAAAGAAGATGGTTCTATCAGTTTTGAAAGAAGTTGTTGTTGTTGTTGTTGTGTGCCTTCAAGTCATTTCTGACTTATGGTGACCTATCATGGGGCTTTTTTGGCAAGATTTGTTCAGGGGACTTTGCCATTGTCTTATTATTATTATATTTTATTTCTAAAGCACCATCAATGTACATGGCACATCACAAGAAAAAGAACAACAAAACAGTTCCCTGCCCTCAAGCTTACAATCTAATGAAGACATGATACAAAAGGAAAGGGGATTGCAGCAGGCGAAGGGATTAAGTCAAGCATTCTCTTCTCTCCCTTCTTGGCCAGGGCAATAACAGTTGGAGTGGAGGATAGGCTGTTCTGCTTCTGAGGCTGAGAGAGTGACTTGCCCAGGGTCACCCAGTGGGTTTCCATGGCCAAGTGGAAATTCAAACTTGATCTCCCATAGTCCTATCCCAATGTTCAAAGTACTATACTACACTGGGTCTCTTTTAAAGATGTACATAAAGCAAATAAAATGTGTTCCCAGAGTCAATCAATGTCCAAGGAAAATAACCCAGTAAAATGCATTCCCAACTTTTGCTTAGATATTCAACGTGACAACTGAAGGCTCTCGAGAAAAAGGATATATTAGTGATTATACAGTGGTGGTTCTAATATAAACAAAGTCCTGAAGTTGTCAGGTCCATTGTTAAAATAACAATGTATTTACACATAATGCTTTTGATAGTAATGTCCAGGTGGCCTGTCCATTTTGTGAAGAACTTGTTTAATTATCTTCAAATATATAAATTCCTCCTCTTTCAGGATTCAAGTAAGCTATAACTGCACAATATATATATTAAGGTACAGAAACATACATAATATCTACTTGACAGAGCTGGGATTAATCAGACTTGTGATTTAGATCTTCTTACTAAGTGCCACTGTCCTTTGTATTGGATCAGTTCAAAATACAGTAAGAAATGGCATTGCACAACTAGTATTAACCTTGTTTAGGCATAAGGACAACCTTTCCATCTTCTTTCTGCTGAATGACAATATGGAACATAGTATGCTATGGTTTTCTGTGAACAATTTGATTTGTTTCTGCCCTGCAAAACTGTAAAGTCCAGCTTAGCTTTCTGACACTGACTAAACTACTTGGATTAGGGTAAACTGATCTTAAAAGAGAAAAATTGGAGGTTCAGCAGACCCAGCAGATATTTTTGAAACACTCTTGAAACTGATAAGAATCACTGTAAATTTAAACATTACCTTGCCTTGCACAGAAGCCACACTAATAAATGGCTTTGAATTTTTTATGAATGACTGAGTACCAAGCTGTACTAATAAGCCCAAGCTGTGGTACTTTCTATTTTTCTTTTCATTTTGTTTCATTTTTATTTTTTTGGCTAAAAGATGCTGTAGAGAAAGCACTGATGAGGTGTCATATAATTTTACAAGTTGCATAACTGCTTTTAACTACTAAACTCTCTCTGATTAAAATAACAATCGAGCCTGTAATTTTTCTGAACAGCTGCTGCTACAGGGGGTCATTACCTTGGAGAGCCTGGAAATAATTGTACTCCTAATACAAGTTATGTAGTCTCGTGTTTTACAGCAATGCACAAAGTTTAAAGCCTATAGTAGAATGTTATTTGAAAGCTGTCAAACCATGTTAAAAAAGACTGCATCGTCAAAGGCCCTTGTGGCCAGGATTCAACATGTAGCCTTGTCTTACTCATTATAAAATGCATGTTTATAAAGTTCCACAGAGCATCCAATTCCCAATTCACTTATATCAGCAAGACTTAACTTGCTCATTAATCTAAATTCTTTTGCAACTTTAATCTACATGTTTAATTAATCATAAAATGAGGCGGTAAGTAATTTCAGCAATGTGTGGCTTGTTATCAGATGCATTTAATCACTCTTCTGTGAGCTCATTTGGAAACACCTGAAGATGTCGAGAGCAGTTTGAATAAGCATAAATTATTCTTTGTCAGTGTACTTCACCCAACTAATAAGACATTAATTTAAAAAAGGCACTGTTCATCATTTTTAGATCTTCACCAATATTTTTAGCTTAGCAATGTAACTGTAACTGTACGTATGGTACAATACACAATATTGTGTCTGACAGTGGAACAGAAAATGTTATTTGATTCATTTTTTCATGTTTACATGTAATTACTTTGTGTAATCTTAGGATGAATGAAGATTAACCGTAGTTATCAAATCCTAAGTATTTAAATGTTCTTGGAACAAGCTACTAGTTAATTGAAATCATAAAAGTGACTAGATTATATAATATCAGTTGTAAGATTATATGTGCTCTGTGGATTTACTTTGTCTGATGTACCTTTACATGGTTTATTTTTTACTATATGTAGCAATTACAGTATTTAAAGGACTGCTCATAATGAAGAAACCCATTTTAAATAGAGACTATTGATTTGATCTTGAGAAGCTAGCAAGGCACTGCAGAATTCCTTACAAAGTAACCGGATGTCACTCTACAGTTTAGCAGATGACTTGCAAGTTGCAAAAGGTCCGTCATGCTGATCTTTGGGCTGTGCAACATCTTGACATTTCTTCTAATGCTAGCATAGTGCAGAGGGGGCCCTATCATTAGACAGAGTGAGCAGGGTGCCTTGGGCAGCAGATTTTAGTTATTATGAAAGGGCAACAAATTGGAGATTATTTAATGTGTTGTTATTGTCTTTATACTGCTAGAAATGCAGGGAGGTGCTTAAAGGAGTTTTCTTCTCCCTGTGCCAAAATAAATTGGCTGGCTTTGGATACTACATAACTAAGCTTGGATGGGTGAGATGCAGCCCTGTCCTGCAGTATGATATCTTTGATCAGCTCTGGCACAATGACCTTCAGGTAAATGCCTGTGCATTGTTTACCTAATCTGTTGCAGGCTTATGCCTTGGGCTAAAGAACTGCACAAACCTATAGGGCTTTCATAGTTCCATGTTTTCCTCTGAAGAATTTTTAGGGCTACAAGTTGAGTCTCCCTCATCCAGAATGCCAAAATCCAAAATATTCCAAAATTGAAAATTGTGCATATGAGTGGCTGAGATAGTGATACCTTTGTTTTCTGATTATTCACTGTACACAAACTTTGTTTCATGCACAAAATTATTTTAAAAAGCATGTATAAAAGTATCTTCAGGCTATGTGTATATGAAACATAAATGAACGTTGTGTTTAGACTTGGGTCCTATCTCCAAGATCTCACTCATTATGTATATGCAAGTATTCCATAATCCAAAATATTCCAAAATCCAAAATACCTCTGGTCCCAAGCATTTCAGATAAGGGAGACTCAACTTGTACTAGTTTAGGGGGGAAAAAAAACACCCAGGCAAACACAGCATAAGATTGGGCATCTCCTTTTGTTGAGAAGCTGCTGCCAGATATACAGGACTATGGAAAACTACAGGCATACTCAGCTCACAAAACCTCTGATAGTGAAGCTCCTTTTCACAAAAACTTTTTACACGTGCCCATCCTTCCCCCGCTCATCCTATGACTAGTTGCATAAGCATTGGGAAGATGGTGAAGGAGAAACACAGGAGATTATCAGACAGGAATGCAAAAAGCATTCCTGCCCCACAATGTCCAATCCTATCCCTGTCCTGGCACAATAACCCTCCCCATCACACTTACCTTCTCTTCCGTCACCAGGCAGCCCAGGAATGAATGGAGCTCTAATGGAACTCTGTTTACTTCCTGGATCGAAAGCCCACCCATTCTCATGAGAAGATGCGAGGGTGGGCAATTCAAAAATAATGATAAAAATAACAAGAAAAAAGTTTACATGTGCACATAAGCACACTAAAAAAATAACAAGTAACCCAGGGAGGTTCATAAAAAGAGGGCAGCCTACCTTGTTTTCGTGATCCCACTTGGAAGTGTTCTGGCAGGACCACCTGTTGACACTGTATTCATGGCAGGACAATGGCGTGAGGTTTCATAGAATCATAGAATTGCAGAGTTGGAAGAGACCACGAGGGCCATCCAGTCCAACCCCCCCGCCACGCAGGAAATCACAACCAAAGCATCCCCGACAGACGGCCATCCAGCCTCCGCTCAAAGACCTCCAAGGAAGGAGACCCCACCACGCCCCGAGGGAGTGCGCCCCACTGCCGAACAGCTCCCACTGTCAAAAAGTTCCTCCCAATGCTGAGGTGGAATCCCTGCCCCCGGAGCCCGCACCCACTGCTCCGCGCTCCAGTCTCCGGAGCAGCAGAAAACAAGCCCGCTCCATCCTCAGCGCGACATCCCCTCAAATACTCAAACAGGGCTATCACATCGCCTCTAAACCGTCCCCTTTCCAGGCTAAACATACCCAGCTCCCTAAGTCTCTCCTCATAAGGCATTGTTTCCAGACCTTTCACCATTTTAGTTGCCCTTCTCTGGACACGCTCCAATTTGTCAATATCCTTTCTGAATTGTGGTGCCCAGAACTGGACACAGTACTCTAAGTGAGGTCTGACCAAGGCAGAATAGAGTGGCACTATTACTTCCCTTGATCTAGACACTATACTTCTATTGATACAGCCCAAAATTGCATTGGCCTTTTTAGCTGCCGCATCACACTGTTGGCTCATGTTCAACTTGTGGTCTACTAGGACTCCTAGATCCCTTTCGCACGTAGTCTCATTCAGCCAGGTCTCCCCCATCCCACATCCATGCATTTCATCCCTCCGCCCCAAATGCAGCACCCCACATCTCTCCGCATTGAATTTCATTTTGTTAGCTTTGGCCCAGCTCTCCAGTCTATCCAGGTCATTCTGAATTTTGATCCTGTCCTCTAGGGTATTAGCTACTCCTCCCAATTTGGTGTCATCTGCAAATTTGATAAGTATGCCCCTAATTCCCTCATCTAAGTCATTGATAAAGATGTTGAATAGCACTGGGCCCAGGACAGAACCCTGTGGCACCCCACTGGTCACATCTTTCCAAGACGAAGAGGAGCCACTGCTTAGCACCCTTTGGGTTCGGCCGGTCAACCAATTACAAATCCATTTAACAGTTAACTTGTCTAGCCCACATTCTACAAGCTTGTTTGCAAGAATGTCATGGGGAACCTTGTCAAAGGCCTTACTGAAATCAAGGTATGCAATGTCCACAGCATTCCCTTCATCTACCAAGCTGGTAACTTTATCAAAAAAAGAGATCAGATTAGTCTGGCATGACTTGTTTCTCTGAAACCCATGCTGACTTTTTGTGATTATGGCATTGCCTTCTAAATGTTCACAGACTCTCTGTTTAATGATCTGTTCTAGAATCTTCCCTGGTATTGATGTCAGACTAACTGGACGATAGTTGTTGGGATCCTCTTTTTTCCCCTTTTTGAAGATGGGAACAACGTTTGCCCTCCTCCAGTCTGCTGGGACTTCTCCTGTTCTCCAGGAGTTCTCAAATATTATTGCCAATGGCTCTGAGATTATATTTGCCAGCTCTTTTAATACTCTTGGATGTAGTTCATCTGGTCCTGGAGATTTAAATTCATTTAGATTAAGAAGGTCTCTCTTGGTACAAAAATGATTGTATTTACTTAGACTTTTAAAGATATGAACTGTAATAAATCACATATATGATACATGAATTCTTAAACACAATTATCTACTTTTAGGGGTGGAGGGGGAGTACCTGAAATTCCACAAGGGAGCCACAGCAGTTAGGGGAAGAGAGTACAGTGGGTCTTTCCCATCTGTGGGGGTTCGGTTCTGCCCCTCAGATGGGAAAAAATGCATGCTCAAGTGCCGTATTAATCAATGGCCACATGTTGATGCACCCACACGCATGTGCCACCATTGAATAATATGGAGCATGGTCATCCATCGACACTCCAATCCATGGATAGCTAACCCCCCAATACAGCAAGCCCACTGTATGTCATTCAGATTTCAGAGATCTTGGGTAGAAGCAGATGAATGCCACTTAAAAAACAACAATTACTATTACAGGGAAACACAACTACAGTTAAACACTTGACCATATGGTTGACACTTTTCCTTTAAAATAAATGGGATTTCTTCTTCTCGTTAATTGCAGTCAAATTGGCTGCAATTATGGTAACTCAATGAATGTGGTACAAAGATATAAAACTTATTTTGTGCAGTAATTTTAAAGAAAGCCTGTATAAAATGATGTATAGATGGTATCTAACCCCACATAAGCTGTTGAAAATGTCTCAGAATGGTTCAAACACATGTTGGGGATGTCAAGATAAGGGTGGCTCCTCTTTTCATATGTGGTGGACTTGTAAGAAGGCAAAAAGTTACTGGTCTAGGATTTATGTTAATCCAAAAAAAAAAAAGTAAGGTAGATTTTATAATGTTACCAGAAATGTTTTTGTTGGACATTGTGGATAAAGAACTGGAGAACAAACTTGGATTACAGCAGCAAGAATATTGCTTGCTCAAACTTGGAAACAGACTGAAGCACCGATGAGGGAAGAATGGAGTGTTAAGGTTGCTGAGTTAGCCCAAATGGCCAAATTAATGTTGGTTCTAAAGAAAAAGCCAATTGAAGACTTTTTGAAAGACTGGAAACCATTTGTGGACTTTTTGAGCAATAACAAATCTAGCGATGTAATATGTGGTCACAGTTATTAGTAATTTTAGTTGGGTTATTTAGTTGGATCTGTAATGGAAGCATGATACAGGTTGAGTATCCCTTATCCAAAATGCTTAGGATGAGAAGTGTTCAGTATTTCAGATTTTGGAATACTTGTATATACATAATGAGATATTTTGGAGATGGGACACAAGTCTAAACACAAAATTCATTTATGTTTCATACACTTTATACACATAGCCTGAAGGTAATTTTATACACAGTATTTTTATATCTTTGTGCATGAAACAATGTTTGTGTACACTGAACCATCAAAAAGCAAAGGTGTCAGTATCTCAGCCACACATGTGGACAATTTTGGATTTGGGAGTATTTTAGATTTTGGAATTCTGGATAAGGGATACTCAACCTGTATATATATATTTGTTACTTTTCTTTTCAGTCAGGGGACTTTTTCAGACACCCCTTACCGTGCAAGAAGCCTCCGTAATAGTAATGAAGCTGCTGCATGGCAGGGGATCAGTTTTGGACAACGCTGTCCCTCTCTTGGTGTCATCCGTGACTGTTCCAGGTAGGATTGAGAGCGGCCGTGCCATTTTTTACTCATGGAAGTTGGCCGTGAATAAAAAGTGGTGCGGCTGCCCTCAATCCTACCCAGAACTGTCACGGACAATGCCGAGAGAGGGATGGCATTGTCTGAAATGGACCCCCTGCCGTGCAGCAGCTTCGGTACTGTTACGGAGGCTTCTTGCATGTAAGGGGTGTCTGAAAAAGTCCAGGGTTTCTTTCTTTCTTTCTTTCTTTCTTTCTTTCTTTCTTTCTTTCTTTCTTTCTTGAGGGAGTCAAAGCCTTACACAAGATGAAAACACAGGCTGATTTTCTTTTAAAATTTTTTGGTGCACTTCATTATCCAGTGTATGTTTGTGACATGATTCCTAGTTCCTCTTCTTTTTCTGAACCCAGCTTGGACATTTGGCATTTCTTGCTCCATATATGGTGAAAGTGTAGTAAAATTTTGCATCTCAGTTTGGTTGCATGGAAAATTAATGCAATGAGATGTAGAAATGACACTTTTCAGTGGGACTTAGAAATGCTTAATTGTGATGAGATTCATATTTTTCCTGCAACTATCTGTAACAATGTGGAGAGATATTACTTTTAAGTTGCAACCTCTACCATAAGGTTAATCCATTCTTGCTAATATCACACATACAATTGGGTGGGTAATGGGGGTCATGATAATGCTTGGGTTTTCATGTGGGGAGCCTATGAATGACTACTTTTTCTGATATTTAAAGCCACTTGCAATAATCTGTTGTAATTCTGTCTTCAGAGTGCATAAAGACACTGAGGGGCCAAGTCAGTTTCTCTGCTCCTGCTCCCAAGTCTGCCTTACTGAAGTATGGACATGAAAAAAATGGCAAGAGCTTTGAACACCAGAAATATTATGCATGGCAGTTGATGCATGGGTTATTCTGCTGTTTAAAAATGTCATTAGCCATTAATTAACATTACCCATTAGCAATTAAACAAATGACAACGTAATTTGCCAAATGACAATATGGCCCTGAAACCCAACCATTAATACAATAGTCATAGGCAAATTGTAATTGCCAATAGGATTTTCTTGAAATGCTATCTCCAAAGTGATTCTGTATGAATGTTAATAACCAGATTTTGACAAATCAGTTTTTAAAAAAACCTCTTTCAGATGTGACCCTGGGGTTGAAATAAATTGAAGTATTTGCAGATATTCTTCAGTTTCATTTACTTCTGAGATAAACACTTTAATCCAATGGTTCCTTTCTGCCAGCAGAACATATACACTGCTTGAATGGATTTTCTCTCCCTCTGTACTCCCCAGTCCACCAAAGGTTTAGGAGACCCTTTGATTAGGGGGCACAGTGGGGTGTGAGAAAGGGGAGGTCCCACTGCAGGAGTGTAAGCTCATTTCATAATGTTAATGTTGCTGCATAGGGTTATTCTATCTAGCTGAAATTTAAGAAATCTGAAATTATCTTACATGGCACCTTTTGAAGTTCCATGCATTTGCCCACTCTTCCGAAAAGACTCTTCTTCAAAGATTAACTCAATGACAATGTAATTGGGTCTGTGGACATTTGCTGTGGATCATTAATATGTTAGTGAAGTACGATTCAATCTGACCATTTCTGTTCTTAATTTCTCAATGTGTTCTGATGAAGAGGCAAGTTTCTATGTTGAGAACTGTCCTTCCTCTGGACAGACCAGGACCAGTAGATCCTTTCAGACTGAAATTAGCAAGAAACCAAATCAACCTCACTCTTCCCAGATTCTCAGCCCTTATAGGATTAAAAAAACACATATTTGCAGTGCCATTTCTGTGCAGCTGGCTAGCTGTTATGCATCCATCCAGATTATAATCAGAATTTGGAAAATGTACATGCTAGTAGAGAGATTCTGGGAATAGTATTATTATTTCATTATGTACTGTCTTTCCCCCCAATACTGCGACTCAAAGCAGTTTACAAAGATTAAACCAGATACAGATTAAAATATATACAAAAGCATCAATAAAACACATAAAAGTTAATTGTAAAATACAATGAACCTGTAGAATTAAAACCATTTAAATCCATTAAAAGATAGAAGATCAAAACCAATCAAACAGCATACTATTAAAAGCACATTGCAGCCAGTTGGAACAGGAAAGTTCCACTTGCCTATTGAAGGGGAGTAAGGAAGGACACATCATATCCTCCTCAGGGAGAGAAATGAAAAGCTTGGGAGCAGCCACCAAGAAGGACCTCTCAGTTGGTTCCACCAAATTTGCCTGTGAAAGTGGTGAGACTGAGGACTTTATCAGATGAACCTCCATTAATGTTTCTTTCCCACTATATTTTTCTGTGTAATTGTCCTGGCAAAATAACCCTTTCTATTAGATCTTACCTTCTGTAGTGTTAAAAGGCAACCCCAGCATTTATGGAGCATGAACAGAGCTCTGTTTACTTCCATGTTTGTGATCTCACTGATTTTTGTGAGAAGATGCAGGCGTAGTAAAATTTAAAAATACACCAAAAGAAAGACAAAAAACATACACCCAAGCACAGAAACAACTTTAAAACTTAAAAGTAAACTGTGGAGGTTCATAAAAAGAGCGTCCCAAACCTGGCTTTTGTGTTCTCACCCGGAAGTGTTCTGGCATTGATGCTGAAATCACTAGAGGACAATGGCACAAGGTTTCAAACACTGGCCATACCAGCAGAAAAGTGTCACGGGAGAGCTATTGACAGGTTGGTCTCTCAATAAATAAGAACACCTTATTTTCAAGACATTATCACCAAAGGTTGACATTGTCTCGTATGCGTGCCCTTTCACATTCATTAGGTGTTGTTATGACGCCATATTTGCCTCACCTGATAAAGTCCTCAGAGAAAGGCATGAGGATTGTAGCATGACAAGAAAAGAAAAGCATTTTTCCAGGTTCTAATTAATGGTTATATTGTGTTTCTTAAAAACAGGCCTACATACATATTTTTAAAAGCAGTTTATTGGAAACTGTAAGGTACTTATGTGCCTCTGACATCTTCTCTGTCTTTGTTTTTTAAATAGACCTGCTAGTTGCTGTTTTGCTGGCTTCTTCTCTGATGACAACTCTCACAGGACACTGCTAAACAGAGTCAGCCTGTGACGGGGCCAGGTAACACTTGCATGTTCACCTAAATATTCCAAAGTAAACATTTTTCTCACATACCTTCTCCCATTATTCTCTTTCTTGTGCCAGGTTGGTGGTATTTCAGGTAATATCAAAAATATACAAATTGAAAAAACTTTGCTTCATTTGGTTGGCTGCCCCAACTGTTCAGAGAAAGCAGCATAATCCCACTTCACATGTGCACAGGCATAAATGCTGTTCTGCAGGTGAGCCCTCACTTGAGTTGATTAATTTTAGGTTATATTGAATAATACATTTAAAATCTAACTTTGAAAACACAATTCCCTGGCGAGTGATGTCTTGGAATAAGGTCAATTGAGCAAGCATGACAATAAACGGCCCCGCTATATCTTCTAATCTAAACTTCCATTGTAGAAAAGCTTTCACTACAGAAACTGTAACTGATGCCCCAATTTATTATGGGGGGGGGGAAATCAAGAACATTGCTGGCACTAGACTTTCTTACCTATGACTGTTAATAGCACTGGTGAAGCCGAGTGGAGTGGTGAAGCTCTAAGGGTACATCTGCATGAAAAAAAACTCACATTCTTTCCTGTTCCTAAGAAGATTTAGAAAAAACTAAAAGAATGTGGTATGGAAAAACAGCAGGTAGACATTATTGTGTCCCCAACAGTTACCTATGTCTACAGCCGCACAGGTTGGGAAACCAGCTCATGCTTGACTATAGATGACTTGTCGGGGAAAATAATCTCAAAATAACCCATTTGCACACACAGTGCACCAGAGCTTGGAAATATTATTTTTTATTTTGCAACTCACAAACTCCCCCAGTCATTCTTATTGGAGGATTCTGGGACCTGTAGTTGAAAAAGTAAGTTTTGTAGGCTCTGCCCTAGATGTGAAATGATACATTCTGAATGAGAGCAAATTATTACAAATGACAAAAGTACCTTTTTGCATGAAGGTGTATTTAGCTAAAACAAAATTGCCAGTAGGTGTTACAGATACTTTTCCCCCCCAGACTATATAAAATGAAAACAAATTGGGTTGGATTTACTCCGGCTCAGAGCAGGCCCTTTAAAATTAATGAGATATAAGTTAGGCATGGCTAGTCTAAGTCCCATTGATTTCAATTGCCCTTTTCTAGATATGACTAAATCTGAATCCAGCTTCTTCTGTACAACTGCTCACATTCATGAAACAAGAGTAGATTTTTCTTCCAGATTTATAAGGACAGATCAGATCATGTTCATAGCTAGATGACTTTTTAAAAGGGGCTGGTGAATGTTTTAGTTGTAATCCCTCAGGATCTGAATGTGCAATGGTTGTTGAATCCAATTTCACTTTGCTGCTGCTGCAAAGGAATATTAGGCTAAAGCCACCATTCTGCCAACAGAGCTCCAGTCACACAATAGGAGTTTCCTTCTCCTTCTCTGCTACAGCTACTCGTTTCTTCTTCCTCTTCTTATCTGCTTTGACTGTCCGCTCAGTCCTACAGAAGGGACTTGGGGAACACACAGGGAGCTGCAGGGGAAAGAGATTTGGTCTTCCCTCACTGCCCCTTCCGTTGTTGGACACTACTTGGTACAACATATTGTTCTCATTCTTGAAAACATAAAAGAAGGTTCCCTTCTTTTTCATAAATCTGATGAATTTGAATTTGAACAGTATCCCACTATCCTGAGCCTTTTGCCAAAGGTCTGTTTTAATCTTCTGATGAGTTCTATGAAGCCAATGAAGGAAAGAGGGAAAGTATCTGAGAAATAAAAACAAATAGAAGTCCACTCCTCACAATTACATAAGAACAACTAAGTAATATGTAGAGGAATAAAGATTAATGCAATAGATTCCCTCCATAAATGTGAAGAAAGCTATGGTTAATTTTGTCAATGATTTGGTACCTGTAGGATACAAAGTGCTTTACCTCGTTTATTTTCATGTCAACTTTCTGAGGTAGAATAGGTTATAGGTTTGTAACTTGACAAGGTTATCTAGTGAGCTACATGACTCCATGAATTTGCATGCAGGACTCAGTTCAAGCCCAACACACTTCATCATCTTCTAGTTACTGAACAACTCAATAATTTTTATAATTGGAAAAGGCAGACATAACAGAAAATTTATAGGCTTGGGAGATGTATTCCAGTTGATCTCCCTAGAATTTTTTTTTTGCCACCTCCTTCCTCAGCCTCTTCTTTCCACATACCAATTTTATAAAGCATCATACACACGGTCTAATTATTCAGTCATTAAGCACTGGAAGATAGCTCTATTGAGCTATAAGCAAGTAGCACTGCATTTCTCATCACACTGCTGGCCTAAAAAAGAATGCAGATAACCTCTAACACAAAAGGTAAGACAGTTTCCTCTTTTGCTTCAAACTACTTTCTGAAGAGAAAGAAGAAGGGTATAGATTCTCCCTCCCTTCAGTCCCTACCCACTTCCCATGCTGTTGTGGAAGGTTTCCGCAACTAACCCTCCATAGTATCTTTTCAAGAGGCATAGGGCTGCAGAGGGAATGGAGAATAAGTGAAAATCCCCTTCTTCCAGCATGAACAGATTTGCTGAGCTCAAGTCTGGATCCTATTCATAGTTTCTGAAGGCAAAATAAAAGAAAAATATAAAAATAATCTAAGAACAATTTATACAATGGAATAACACTTTAAGAAAAATGTGCTAATGGTATGTAATGCATACAAAAGTAATGTAAAAACATGGTGGACTGAGGATAATTTCTATTCCAATCCCACTGACTGAGACCTTGCTAACATATTATTTAGAAAATACAACCTATGCTTATTTTGAACAGTAGTGATCCATTTCTGCCCCTTCCCAGTTCCTCTGTTGTGCATAGTAGTTTTAAATACTGCAATAGCAAAGTTTTGAGAAAGTAGAGATGGATTATTTAATCTCTATCTAAAAATCAAACCAATAATGTTTGTATCCAGGATTAAATTATTTTAAAAAGTACTGAAACAAGTTTTTATTAAATTCTTTTAAAAAGTACTGAAACAAGTTTCTAAGATTCCATTATCTAAGACTGATTAAGTAAATCAATGTTTCTCCTTGTAGCTCACTGGTAAATTTATTGCTAATCTCTAAAGTTTTGATTGGCCATATAGTATAGTTGCAGTTTTACAGTATTTAGCCAACACAATCTTGGCTTAATAATAAATAATTTTTAAAGGAAAATTGACTTCCTAAAATCTTTGGGGCCATTAACATATTTGCTCATAATTCTCAAAGGAAATATATCTACTTATTTATGCACACAGGACATGAAATGGCAGGCAGGAAGAGAGTGTGAGGACATTATCAGACGTGGGGGAATGCTCCAAAAAATCATGTTTCCAACCATGTCAGAAGATTGCTACAAGAACAGAAAGGGTGACCTTACCAGATGCCTGCATCCTTCTGCCATTCCAGGGCATAGCATAGCAATGCCATGGATGAGGCTTCCCTTTTGCATTGACGGGGACAAGCTGCTAATAAAAAGGGACACCTTACTGATGGAACGCTGGAGGGCGATGTCATCTGGTAAGATCGCCAGATTCCTGTTCTCATCGCAATCTTTTGGCAATGCTTGGAGGCCAGGGCTGCATATTTATACCTCAGCAGCTAACACAGTTCCTGCTTAGCTAATTGCTGCTTGTTATAAATATGCTGAGACCATCTCAAGCCCTCCTTTTGTTGTTTCTGTGCTGATAAGGTGGGTATAGGTAAGTTGTCCTCTCTATCTGAAGGTGCAGGACCTTCTGCCGGAGCTGATACTGCACTTTTGTCTGTCTCTGAGGCCTGTGGCTCTGGAATATCTTCCTGCTCTGGTTCAGCAGGTCTTGGCATGTCCATTGCTTCAGTATCTGAGTCAGAGCCCACTTCTAAGTTCTGGAAGCAGGGCATGAAACAGGCAAAGTCAGGTGAGATGAGTCCTTTGGTCAGCAAATCTAATTTAGAGGCTTTCATGGAGACTGGGCATTGCCTGTTCTGTACTATTGTTTTTAAGATGTTTCTTTTCAGGTCCAAAAGTCATTTTGTAGTCTGCTTTTTTATCTGGAGTCTAGGGGTTGTGCAGAAAATGAAACCCCCACCCAAGTTCTGGTGGGCAAGAATCCTGTATGGCAGGCCCTTGGTGTTTGGTTCCAGGACCCCTTGTGGATATCAGAATCTGTGGATGCTCAAGTCCCATTATATACAATAGTGCAGTAAAATGGTGTTCCTTATATGAAATGGCAAAATCAAGGTTTGCTTCTTGGAATTTATTTTTTGTGGAATGTTTTCAAGCTGTGGGTGGTGGAATCCATGGATGCCAAATCTGTGGATACAGAGGGCCAAGTGTAATAAGTACAGGTGAAATATTTACATGGTCAGAGCACTTACCTGTGTAAATAATTAAAAGTCTGTGTGGCCTATGCGGTACTATGGCCAGAAACCAATGCGGTGCTAGTCCCTTGAGCTGCCCAAAAATCTGCTCCTGGAGCATTTCCTGGGCTTCCACAGCAGATTTTTGAGGTAACAGGATGGAGGGTGGGATTACAGGAATCAGGGAGAATGGAACCTTTCTGTTTACTGATGGAGATTGTTCTATTAGTTGAATAAGGTAATAGAATCAGCCTTGCCTCATTGAAATGCTCTCGTCATATACCAGCACATACACATGGAGCATTAGCATACCAATGATCTCTGGTCAGGGTAGATGTTTTGTTGGTGTGTGTTCCAACCCATACTGAGCATAATAAATAGCAAATTGAAAGAGAGAGTGGCTGGGCCTCCAGTTTCCAAAATACTGGGCCTCCAGTTTCAATCAGGCTTTGGCCATACCAGCAAACATTTTCTATAGTTTGCCCTCCCATTACAATATTATTGTTGTGTGCCTTCAAGTCATTTCCAACTTCTGGCGACCTAAGGTGAACCCATCCCAGGGTTTCCTGAGGCTGAACATGTGTGACTTGGCCAAGGTCACCCAGTGGGTTTCCATGGCTTTTTAAACCCTAGTCTCCAGAGACCTATCATGGGATTTTCTTGGCAAGATTTGTTCAGAGGGGGTTTGCCTTTGCCTTCCTCTGAGGCTTAGAGAGTGTGACTAGCCCAAGGTCATCCGGTAGGTTTCCATGGCTGATCAGGGATCTGAACCCTGGTCTCCAGAGTCAGAGTCCGACACTCAAAACCACTACTCCATGCTGGCTCACACCGTTACAATATCTATAGCATTAAAAAAAAATCCTTCTGAAACCTATCTGTAAGAGGCTGCTGCTGATTTATGCATACCAAGATACTGTTGGAGAAGTTTTTTCTCCAAGTGGAGAAAACTGCCAGAGAAACAACTAATTAATCCCTGCCCCTTTATAGCTACGTAATGCAATGCATAACTAAAAGTCCTGTTAAATTAATTAATGATTTCAATTATGAACTTTTCCCCAAAATGTTATGATTCATATCAGGCTGATGATGCAGTGACCTGGGAGTGTGAAATTTGAGCTGTGCGCAGAATTGCCAGTTAATTGATTCACAAATTATTTAAAGTTTGTTGCACCCAAGGGAGTGCTCACATCCATGGCAGCTACTTCTTAGAAGGTACGAACTCTTGCTCCTTTTTAAGACTGACAGGCTAACAAGTGGGATTTTAGTGTGGCTAATAACAATATTGGTGGTTTCAAGTGCCCTGCTATTGTGATGGCTGAAAGATTACTTTAGTATCGTGTTACAGCAGTGTGTGTGTTTTTATATTACATATAACAAAGTTTAAATTGATCAGAGAGAGTAAGTTAATATCAAGAAGAATATCACATTGGCTCTTTTGAAGCCAATGATTTTCACTGTTTTGGCTGGCCTTCTTAATATTTCCCTTTCTGCCCTTGATTATAATATTTGTTTGCTTTACAATGTCTTGTTCATTGCTGAAGGAAATGAAGGTCAATGTTACTGCAATTGCCATAACTAAAGAATATTTCATATAGTGCTGCTCTTAACTTGCAATTTCATTGTTCAGGTTATCAGTAATTATGGTGGCCTTCCTACTGAAATTTAGAGCAGCCAAACTCAATATTTCATAGTTTTTTATGCCTCTGTGAGTGTAGAATTTTAAGACATTTGCCTTGCTACCTTCTGCAGTATAGCTAGAACAAGTAATATTGTTCCATGTCATTGCATCCAATTTTAATATTTTAATCTATAACATGGGCAACAAAAGCTTGAAGCATACAGAGAATAAAAGAGGAGCAGGTATTAAAGGGTGTTAGAGCGCTGTTAATATTTTATAATGCTTTATTAAAATTTTATTAACACTATTAAAATGCACTTGAGTTGACTTTAGTGTTGTATAATCTGACCATTAGGAGCAATCCCTTTGTGAGTGCCACTGTTTTACTTAGGCAAGAGAAGAAAGACTGCACAAACCTAGATTTCAAGAGACTCCTAGTACTGGCACTTTTAAGCATCATAGTTGTAGGCTAGGAAGCATTTAGCTTGCTGAGTATCATTCTCTGACCCATTAGCTTGAGGAGTTTAACCTGTCAGGGGTTCCTGGGATTCTGAAGCAAGTAGGCAAACTGTTCTCTGCAGGGCCATTTCCAGATAATTTTTTGACATCTTGAAGTTTAAATGACCTTTTCTTTCTGATTTGTTATCCTATCTTAGTATCTCTCTGTCTCTGGGCAGTATTTAAGTGCTGGAGTCTATCTGCACCACACACTTACAGCACTCTGATATCACTTCAACTGCTCTGGCTCCATGCTATGCAATCCTGGGATTTGTAGTGTGATGAGGTACTCAGAATTCTCTGCTAGAGAGTTCAAAGTCACTACCTTGAACTGCAACATTGAAGTTCTCTAAGCAGAGAATTCTGGGTATCTTACCATCAAACTACAAACCCCAGGATTCTGTGGGATGCAGCCATGTCAGTTAAGATGGTATCAAATGGCTATACATGTGTAGTGTGGATACACTCCTGGCCATGCTAATCAATATGAAAACAGAGGGCGTGTCTAGATGGCAAAAATACTCCTCATAGAATTTGAGGAGAATACCTTTTGTCCCAATGGGATCTCACATCATTTTGCCATATTCCAAAGTGGGCGGGGGGGACTCCAAAAACTCTGTATTAAAAAAAAAAATCCAAAGAAAATGCACATTCCCACTTGTTGGGACAACCGATTTGCATTGCTGAGCATTCCCAATATGCTGAGCGGAAGTGGAAAGCAGATTAGTCGAGTGTACACAGGGGGCGGAGCATACTGACAAGGCAAGCACCCGGAACCGCCATGTTGGATTTTCACTGCAGCAATGAAACATCCTTCTCTCTCTTTTTTTTCTCTGTTTATTTAAGTGGAAGATCGCACTTCCGCACCTTGGATTTGCTTTTTTTAAAAAAAATACTGTTCATTGGCAGCAACTGGTGACAATAAGAACATGATTAATTCACAGACATGCCTGCTTGAACATCAAATGCGTATGGCTTCGCATGCTTGTGATCTTGAAAAAAAACCCCTCTGTGGAGATAAATGAAAGCTGCTGGGAATTGTCACTTAATGCACATCAATCCACATTTTATTGCCTTGTATAGATGAGCCCAGAGAAACAATTATGTGCCAGAATTCAGTTAGAAAGAGAGGCCTGAGATCACTCTTTAAAATGATTAAGTGGTTTTCCAAGTTCTGCCTCCTCTCTGATAGTTGCCATGCTTAGCCTCTTAGCTAACTTTACAATGAGGTAGAGGGAGGCAACTGACACAACTAGGAGATTCTGGAAGGCAGTAGAAGTCTTCTGGATGTTTTTTCTGAGTCCTTTAGCCATTCCCCTCCTTTTTCAGGCTCAAATGTATTTTATTTGTTCATTTCTTGCACTTGAATTACTCCTTGATGACATCTTTAGCCTGAGATTCTTTGCCATAGTCTTTCACAACCACACAACTGCATCCACAATTCTGTGGGGTTTTCCTTCTCTGCCAAGAGACCTACCCACTTGCCCAGCTTCTTGTTGTCATCAACCTTTTATCACATTGACTTGATGTTCAGCACAAAGGGCTGCAACCAGTTTGGCATACATGGGCTCATTCCCTTTTTTGCAAGGCAGAGTTCCAAGTACCACATGGCCTGCCTCAATCATGTAAACTAGCCTGCTGCCCTCAAGGGTGTATGTGTGAAAAAAAATACTGTTCTACTACCAGTGTTGAAGGAAGATTCAACTGGATGTCAAGTCAGTTTCTTTATGTGGAATGAGATGGTGGCTGCCATCTTGTCCTTCACCTCAGGAAAAGTAAGCAAAATGTTGCCTCAGGCCAGACCTAGTTCCAAGGTTGTATTCTTTGTGTTTCAGGGCCTAAGCCTCTTGAGACCTAGTAACCAACACTGAACTTTCAGCGAGATATCCAACTGTTTATTAATCAACTGTTAAATTATTTCAATTAAAACTCCTGTTCTCTCCCAAGGATCCTGTTAAAAAGAAGGTAGCCAATTGGCTCACAAGGATAATGTTACCAGTATGTGTTTGTGGGACATCAGGAGTGGGGTACTCTGCAGAGCTTGGAACATTCCTTTTAAGAAGAATGAATATAACAATAAGCTGAAGCCATCTATGATTGAACAGTGGTAGGATAATGCTCTGAAATGGCTTCACTTTGCCATTGTGTTTATTCTTTTTAAAAAGAGCTTTGCAAGTTCTGTACTGATATTACTGTTGGTATAGTTGCTCTTAGTGATGCAGTCAATCATGAGATTATATAATTTACAATAATAGCAGCAACAGCAAAAATGTGTGTGTGTGTGTGTGTGTGTGTGTGTGTGTGATGCTGAAGCTGATGAGTACTATGTGGTGCTGGTGCATGGCCACAGACTTATGCAAGGGAATTTTTTTTTTTGAACGAGTGTCTGCTTTCTAGAAAACACACCCATTCAAATACCAACTGACTGCTTCTGTTTTTCTAAAATTAAGGAGCCTATAATCTCAGCACCATTAACAAGTGCTGTCATTCAGATACACAGTGTCTGGCTGATTTAAATAAAATGAAATGAAGATAGTTGTTTCTGGTCCCTTGGCTTCACTCATTGCCATAAACATATGCTCTGCGTCCCGCTTCTTTCCATCTTATTTATGACTTTAATTTGTTGTGTGGGCTGCGCTAGAAATTAAATTTAATACAATTCTCCAAGGGACCCTGTCATATAATAACATGGTAATTTCTGTGTATCCTTTTGAAAAATGAGGAAATTAATTCTTCCTGACATGTTCTAATTATTCCAGTGTGAACGGAAAATCCGTTTTTCCCAACCCCTGAAGTGTGATAGGCAAATGGCTGCTGTTCAAAGCGGAGGTGCTAATGCTGACCAGCAGTGCGTTTAATTTGAAACATGAGCAGACACCTTTCAACACACCTTTGTAATGTTAGAGTACTTTACAGAAATTAATTCGCTACTTATTTGGCAGCTTAGCCTGGGGGTTACGGGTTTTATTCATCAATACTATGACCCTGTTAGTACAATGTTTCTCTCTTCCTGTGGTGCTTTTGTGCTTATATGGCAACATATAGATGAAGAAGCGCACAGCAGAGTATTTTTGAAAGGGGATGGACAAATATGAGTGTTATATTTGCATGTTGGGAAGGAGGTGGCTGCAAGGCCTTTAATGCTATCAGGATAGCAAGCTTTGCTTAGCAATTTTAGATGACAAGATCAGAGAGGAATTGTTGGGCTCCTATTTGCTTTGAATGAGCTTGGGTACCTAGTAGTATTTTAGCCTTAGAATACTTTTTTTTTTACTGCAACTGCCAGAATCCCTCAGTCAACCTAAGCAGTGGAGGATGCTGGGAACTAGTCCAAAAAGTAACTTTTCCAAACTTTAATTTCAGTGCAGAAAATGTTATTTAATACTTTAGTTAAACTGACAACAACTGGCTCCAAATTAGTTTTTTAAAAAGGAAAATAAGTTAAGTTGTTAAATTCTTCATATAATGATGTTACTTGGGGCATTTACATTTTTATATGCTTCTGTTAGGTCCCATCTGACCTTGGAAGCTAAGCAGGGTCAGCCCTGGTTAAGTAATTCGATAAGAGACCACCAACAAATACCAGCTGCTGTAGGCTATATTGCATGTCCAAGGGCAAGGTCTCAAAACAAACCACAGACACTGAAATATGGTAGAAAAACAAATGGCCACAGCTTTATGGATTTACAGATGAAGATGGATTGGCACACACATGGGGTCTGGATCCAGCCATCAACCAACCAGACTGTTGGCTAAGGAGCCCTCCTCTGGCCTGCTGCCAGAACCAAGAAAGTAAGGAGAGGCTTCTAATGGGCCTGTGTCCACAGAGATGCCCTAACCTTACTGGGGGTGCTATGAAGGCGTATGCCCACTGAGTGGCACTCCCTACCTGGCCTGCACCCCCAAGTCCCGTAAGGGGACTCTCCATCACCTCCTTGTGCACGTAGGCACAGGAAAAAACAATGTCCCAGATCCAGGACCCATACCAACTGTGGTATTTGTCACCAAAATTGTGACAAAAGTCTTGTTACATGAAACACAACAGAAAAAATGAGCATTCCGCAAATGGGATGGGGGATGGGACAGAGCACAGAGAGCAACTGATGAGAAGCCACGTGGTGGCCAAAATATATATCTGGCCACCCTACCTGACTGAAAACTCTGCAGCTCCAGCTGCAGATGGTCTGCCAGGCAATGAGATTAAAGCGTAGCTTGTTCTGGGAAGGAGACTCCTGGCAGGCATGGCCATGCTGGGCACTCTGAGCACACTGCTGCCTGTTCTGGACTGCAAGGGTGCTGTGGGGTATGTACCACAGTGTCATTTCAGAGGAAGGAACTGGCAAAACCATCTTTGAGTATGCTTTGTCTAAGAAAGCCCTGTGAAATTCTTGGGTCTCCCATAAATCAGCAGGCGACTTGCAGGCAAATACACACAAGACAGAAGCACATGGAGAAGCATCAGTGATTTCGTGGTACAGCTAAATGTTAAGGCTGCTAACAGAGTAAATTATTGTTTTTGATCTGATCTGTTGTACATGGTAAGACATCTCCTTGTCTGTTTGAGGTGTTTCTTCAGTTTATCAGGATTGACATTTGTGCATCCTCATAATAAACACAAACCATTTGATTATCCTTAAGCTTGCACTCAGTCAGTGTGAGGTGTCAGGTCCAGCCTTTGCTTGGATCCTCTGTGTTAAGGGAATGCTGTAATGTTCTCCGCTCATACCTTATGCTGACCTTTGCCATAGGGTGTGTGCCAAGAACTAGTGAAGATGGATTTCAAACCCAATATACACAGCAAATGCTAATTTAACACATCTTGTTCATGATGTCCTGTGCATCCTAATAAAGGACTGTAGATGAAGCCGATTTATTTGTACAATATCTGTTAGAGGGTATGACTCTGTAATGACTTTTTTGGACGTTGCTCTGTAGCGCAAGCAGCCTCGTCCCCATTGCGAGGCTGCTGCGTGGCCGGGGAACAGTTTCGGATGATGCTGTCCACGCGCCAATACTGTTGAGGAAGAGCTGGGAGGCTGCAGTGCCATATTTGGCAATTTTCTAATCATGGTCAACTTCCATGATTAGAAAATCCCCAAATATAGCGCTGCAGCCTCCCAGCTCTTCCGCAACAGTATCAGCAGGGGACAGCGTCATCCGAAACTGCCCCCCTGCTGCGCAGCAGCCTCGCAACGGGGACGAGGCTGCTTGTGCTACAGATCGACGTCCAAAAAAGTCCTAAGAGCAGTGCCTGTCCAATTTTTTTTATTATGTGTTAGGATCACACTCAACAAGGGAAAGATATGAAGAGAGGAACAGAAGAGTGATATGAAAGAGCATCTGTTGCCCATTCTGCAAAAGAGTTTCTTGGTTAGCAATCAAAACAAGACTATTACGCACAGCACATTCCTGTTTAAAGAAGTAAAATCATTTTGTTCAAAGCTACTGTATATGTATGTCTCTTCCAGTAAATAAGACCTACTAACAAATAGGTTTGAATAGTTTTCTGCTTGTTCCAGGGAAAAGCTTTAGCTGCAAAAGTAAGTGTATAGCAGAACTACTCAACTGTCTTTGTTTTGTACCTCTTGCACAAAGTGTTGCAAAAAGTTTTCTGACATGCCTGAGGATGGAACAACCTTGTTCTCTGCTTCTCTAGAGACTAGGGCACAGAGCAATGGACTCAAACTACAGGAAAAGAGATTAGTAAGAGCTGTTCACCAGTGGAATTCACTGCCTCAGAGTTTGGTGGAGTCTCCTTCTTTGGAGGTTTTTAAATAGAGACTGGATAGCCATCTGCCAGGAATGTTTTGATTGTGTGTTCCTGCTGGGCAGGCGGTTGTACTCGATGGCACTTGTGGTCTCTTCCAACTCTATGATTCTATGCTAGGTAAAGTGGCATCCTGTAAAAGAAAAATGGGAAAGATTTTTCTATTAGATTCTCAACTCCCTGCCCAGTTCTTACAACTGGTTCAGCTCTGTTAACAATGCTAGGTAGGTAAAGGAGCAGTTTATCCCCATTTTCACCATCCCTCTGATGGTAGATTCTTTGTCATCCTCTACAAGGACTTGACTCTCATGAACAAAGTAAAGTGATCTTAATTGGCTTCATTGGCATGCTTGCTTGTCACACCAGTTAACATTTCTCCACACCCGACAGCATGGGAACTTTGTAAAAGGATTGCTGAATTTTCCAAACATAGAAGCTATTGTGAACAGGAACACACCTGATCTCAAGGAAGACAGTTTATGGGAACAATGGTGGACTGAACCTTTATGGCCTTCTTTTACTCTGCCTGTTCCTATCACGTATCTGCTTCACATTTTTGGGCCAGATGGCACATTCTGAACTTTTTGTTTTCTTCACACTCTCTCTATAATATTGAAATGAACAATATGCAGACCTGCAACCTGTGACTGCAACAGTGTCACTTTTGTCCCCTGCATGAACTCTGTACAATCTCCAACTGATAAAGAAGCCAGTGAGCTTTGAAACCTAGCATGTTTTTTATTTGTACCTTCTGGTTGGCCTAATGATGGTATTACCAATGTGTATTTTGGAGTTTCATTTTAATCCTTTTGGTGGGTCTAAAGTATAGTAGAACAATAGCCTGTTTTTGGTTGTGCTGGATCTATTTTATCAATACATTTCTGTAAACGGCCTAGCTGTAGCTCTCTGCTGAGTTAGTGAGACTCTATCATGCCATGACTGTAAATGCTATTGTGCGGGAGTTAGCTGCAGGGCAAGAATTTTGTCTTCCAAAGTGAATTAACATGAAGAAAACTGAGGTGTTGCTGGTTTTGAAACAAAATAGTATCTTTGGCAGGATGGCAGGAACTTTGTCACTTATCTTGGGTTCATTCCAGAGCAGTCCATAGCAAATATTTTTCTATGTTTGGACTAGAAACACGACTGACTGAATAATCAATACACTCTTTTCTTTCTTGATCTATTCAAGCATAGGAGTGAGATTATTGAGTGGGAGACAGGGTCATTTTCTCCAATATTTTAAGATAAAGGATGATTCTTCTATATTGTGCACTCAAGAATAAAAGACAACCCAAGGTCTGCTCGGATGTCTTCCACTAGACTATAGTATTTGGAATACAATCTGGAAATTGAATGCCTGAGACAGTAGGGAAGTTCATAATATTAAGACAATATAAGCTTTTTTACTGAAATATCTTACTCTTATCTCTTACCTTTAACAGTTACAATAGGGCAGAAGTGGAAAATGTATGGTTTTCCAGATGTTGTTGGGTGACACCTCCCATCATGTTTACTAGTATGCTGCCCTGATGTTGCCAGGAATGCAAGTCCAACATCAGGTGGAACAAACATTGTGTATCTATAGCCTAGGAATAAAACCCGTTGACAGCATATGAAGAAAGGATATAAATAACATTCTCAAATTTTCTCATCCTCAATGAGAAAAGGTATCTTGAACTTCTTGGTAAGGTACAAGAGTTTTTGTGCACTTTTCAATGAACTTTTACATTTTTAATGACAATTCTGTTTCTGTGTTATATTTGCACAAGATACTTTGTGTGTGTGTGTAAATGGTGTTTATTTGCAAAAAAAAAAAAAAAGGTCTTAAAATGTGAAAAATGCACACAGATTCTTGTAAACTTGCCCAGTGGGATAATTTTTTCAGTATTGTGTGAAAGAATGAAGTAAGTAAAGTTTGAGATTCTTACTTTGGAGAAGTAGTGGCTGGTGGCTTCTGTGTTGGGGAGCACTGAATCAGCTCATGGTTTTAGTTCAAATTTTAAAGGAGCTACCCAAGGTGCTGAACCTATGGGAGGGGGAAGATTCAGCAACTTGGATTATTCCTATAAATTCAGCCAAAATCCCAGAGCAGACCCATAATCCCACTGATATGGAAATCGCCAGCTGCTATTGGTATGGAATAGCCAAGTGGCACAAGAACCAGACAAAATACAGTGATGTGTCATTTCAGGATATTCTTAATATGTTATAGTTTTGCTTTTCACTTCTATAGTTATGCTTTTCATTTGTTTTACTTATACATATGTGAATTACAAAAGCTTGGAAAACAGTGAAGATGATATGTCTTCATTACAGGCTTAAACTGGCTGAAGTAGGGTTTACTTCTCTCAAGGAGCACTTGGCACGATAGTTCTGCAAGAGGTGGTAGCACTCTCCGAGAGTGAATGAATTCTCAGCACACTCACCAAACCACAGCTCTGAGAATTCCTTGAGGGAAGCCATGGCAGTTAAACTGCTTTTAAAAATCTCTTGCAGTGTTGTAGTACATATATGCCCTCAGGCCCTCTTTCCCAATAGATTAAGCTTCAGAAAAATAACAAAAATGAGTGTGTACCATTCAGCTAGAAGCACCAGCACATACTTTCTAATATGACTAAGCAGGGTTGTAACATTCTTGAGAATAAACTTTTGGAGATTATTCTTTTGGATATTTCTGATAAATTTAATACATGAAGAGATATACAGTATTTAAAAGACACACAATTCCTCATGGGCCAAGATCCATTATTTACATGCTGGAGAGTAACTCTCTATTAACTTAGCTATGCTTGTAGTTCAGATGTGAAAGGGCTCTGGGATGCCATGGGGTGTGTGCTCAGGAGCTGTCCAACTGTTGTTTTGTACCTGGAAGAAGAGAAGAAGCTGTTCTTCTGCCCCCCCCCCGCCCCCATGTCCAAAGCTGTGTCTTCGTTGCTGAGTGCACAAGGACAGCTGGATTGCTCCTCAGGTGTGCCTCCATGGCCAACGAGTTCCTGGAGGATGGGGCTGTACCAGGTTCCTTTGGCTGTCCTTTTGCATCTGAAGAGATACAACAGCTGAATACACTGCCTGAAATTAAAGCAGCATTAAAGACCAGTCTCTTCCAGCTGGCATATGCAGATGATTTTAAATTGTGAATTTTAAATTGTGTACTTATTATTTTAAAATGTCTTGGCTTTACTTGTTCTTTTAAACTGAGATATGTTTAAACTGATATTTGGTTTTAATCAAAATTATGTTTATTTGTTAATTTGTTGTTCCCTGCCTCAGTACTACTACGACTATGACTACTACTATAATAACTGTTGGGTAAGGAGGTACAGGATACCTCCTTATGCAACAGTGCATTTGCACTGATGTACCTAGAGATTATGCCAGTACAAGCCATGCTGTCCCACCTTTCAAAATAAATTATCATTAGGGATTCAGCTCTGTAATATCTTTTTAAGCAATGGGTATTTTCAGATATTAGAATACAACCTGTTTTGAAGGTTCTAATGGGTTGCATGATCAACAATGCTAATATAGAAACGCATACAGAGACTGTGAAATATTTTTCTTTCTGTATCTTAACACAGCTTTTATTATTTTTAAAGTGAAATTTTTGAGAAGGTATAGTTGTGAATGCCTGTTCTGTCAATACAATTGTTTTAAAAACATTTTTGAACACTCCAAGCTAACAGCATGTTAGCAACTAATTCAAACATTATTTCAGTATCATTCATAAATTGCTTTTGAATCCTTTGACTTAAGGAAGAGAAAATCCCACAAATCCTACTTTTGGTCAAAGCATAAGACTATAATTAATTTGGCATGTGCTTTTGAATTAAGAACACAGTGTTCTGAGCCTTTCTTAAAAAGCATTTTCCAAATATTGGAAGAATACTTCTGCAGAACATTATTAACTGGGTGTAGCCTTTAAGATTTGTTACAAATGAAGAGATGTTAATTAAATATTGTTGTTTCTTGTTGTCAATCAAGAGGGGTTAAGCTTTATTTATATTCTGAAGGAAAAAACTCAGAAAGAAGCAGGTAAAATATATACACGAGCTGACAGAGAACAAAGAATCCGGTATAGTTTTAATTTGTAGCATGGAGGGTGGAGAGGTAGGATTAAACTATTTGGCATCCTCCCTCCCTCCCTCCCTCCCTCTGTGTGTGCATGTGTGTGCGCATGTCTTGCTATTTTCTGATAGTTTGGCATCTTACTTTGTGAGTTCACTATCCTTTAATGTACAAATGATTGACAGCATCCCCTTCTGCCCAAATTGCTGATATGTGAGGCCAATTCGCACAATTAGTTGAGGTGATAGGTATCAAACTCATCACTTGCTAAACTTGCCTGGCATCATTTCCTGGGATAAGGCAATTACCATGATTAAGTAGGCATATGCTGGGGTCAGCAGCTGTGGATGCAGCCCATGGCAGGAAGCAAAATGCAGGCAAAGAGGAGGATGGGAGCCAAATGAGCAATGAAATAATAGTACTGTACTTTGAAATGGATGCCTACTCCTAAACACTTGAAGGATAGAGGAATGACCGTAACAGATGAAACTGACATCATTTTAAGTTTGCTACAAAAAGCATAGGCAATAGTATCCCTGTGGGTAGACTATGTACACCAAGTCAAGAAGGGTCATGATTCCTGATATTGTAGCATTGCTGTCTCTCCTGGAGATGATATGGTGCAACAATAGTCTTGGATTGCTGCTTTGAAACCACTCTAACTTGAAAATGACCACCTTGGAGAAAAACACTAGTAGCAAGCTCTCATATCACTGTGCCAGGATGGTCAATGGTACGGCCTCCTATGTTGCAGGGCTAATGGGGACCGATGATAGGATGACTTCTCCCTACGTGAATGCCATCCTTCTAGAAATTGGAGTAATACTAGAAATGGGAGGAATCTCTGTTGATTCTTCCCCTGTGTCTTGGCTCTTTGTGTTTTACTCTGGTGATGTGGGAACAAGCAGTGTTCTAGTGGAAATGTCAGTACCAACTCTTGGAAACTAGAGTTAATGTAATTTAAAGCAGATTCTGACTTCCATGTGTGATCGACCATGTGCTCCAGTCTCTTATGTGTTAAATGTTTGAGAGGATTATACGTTGTGCCACATAGCATGTGTAATGCCATGTGCATCAGCCCCAGCCCAACTGGCCATGCTGGGAGTTATAATCCCTAAAAGTAATTCTTCCGGGACCCCACTTTGTGGGACAGAGCTTTACATATAAGGCACCTCCTCACTAGTGCCCAATGCATAACTGGGTGGAGGACAGAGCATAACCCAACTGTGTATTGTCCACATTGCTGCATGATCCTTTGGCTCCTTCATGTTTTCATTTAATTTAATATGTGAAGGGTTTGGGTGAATGGGAGTGTGTGAAACAAAATTTATCCCTAAATGAAAAGTGACAGGTACCAAAGAAGCCCATCAGATCTTTGTTTTCCTGAAATGTTAAAATATACTTTAGGTTGTTCTCACTTTTTCACAGTTAATTGTGCCTTATCTGTCCCATGAATCAAAGTGGAATGGTGACAATGAGAGGAAACAGTGCTTTGTTTTCCCAGGCTTACATGCCCCAGGCTGTGGAGCTTTTGTCTGGAGTCTTTGTTGGTCTCCACCTGCTGTACAATCTTCATACATAGTCCTATTTCCCTGGCTCCCCAGAAAGGTAAGGAGGCACCAGAGTGCTTTGTCTTAGTTTTTAGTTCTGCCAGAATTGTTCTTGTATGGCTGAATCTAGTTCTCATCAGGGTGTCCACGTGTCAGCTGCCCACACCAACAACCCCATTCTTTCCACTTCTGTTCTGGTGAAGAGCTGTATTGTGTTGGCCTCTGAATGCAACATATGGCATTGTGCTAACGACAGGACTCCATCTAAGAGCTAACCTTTATGTTAGCAACAGCTATGCATGCTTCTTTCCCAGTAATTTCCTCTGCCGCCATATCTCTGACTTACAAAGTGTGCTTATGTGGATGGGTATGAGGTATCACTATTTTGCTAGGCAGACATGCTGTCCTGTTTTTGCCATAGTTAAAGGGCTGTTTAGGGGACTTTCTGGACAACAGAAATGGACCTTTCCTAACTTGGCATAGGTATGGAGCAAAGAGAATTGTGGCTTGTCTCAGTCAATTTTATCTTACGTGTTGCCAACAGTGGCTGTGCCCGGGTGGTGGTGTTTATTATTTTTATAGGGTCAGTAGAATACCTTGTCCTATATAGGGCAGCATAAAGTAAATACAGGTCTTTGCCCTGAATTTTGCCTTCTTTCACCATGTTGGCTTTCTCTACACTCTATACTATTCTTCAATATTTATTTGTTGTTTTAAGAAGCTGCTTTTATTCATTCCGTTTTTGGCCATTGAAATTCAGCCAAAGATAATGATAGCCCATTGTTTACTCTTCCAACTTGGCACCAGGGAGAAAAAAAAAAAGAAGTGTGGGCAATGCTAATCATGGTTTCCATTATCAAATTCAAAACTACCTTCAGTGGTTTTCATTAGGCAATTCTCTAAGCTTATTGCATTATTATCTTCATGGATTGCTGAATATATTTAATTGAGGTAACAGACTCTTAAGAGTAATATAAAGAATTGAAGTGACCCACATAACCAGATTTATTTGCAGTAGAGAACTTACATGGTTTTCCAGTGCTACAGTAGGACCCTCGTATCCACTGATTCATTATCCACTGATTCAATTATCCATGGGACACAAAACAACAAATCTACCATAGAGTCTTCCTAGAAAATGTATCCTCTGTAGCCATTTTCTAGGTCCTCCAAGGTAACTCTATGGTATTTTAAACCAGGAGTCTCATTATTTTCAATGGCATCTGCCATGGTTTTTGGTATCCAAGCCCCCCCCCCCCCCCGAACCAATCCCGAGCTGATACAGGGGTCCTACTGTATATTCATAGAATGGAACACAGTATTACAGACCATCTAGAATACTGATGACCACTTCTTGTTTGTCTGTTCTTTCTGACTCCCAGCTCTACCCACCTGAATGTATTAATTGCTTACATTTTTTGAGGTGAAATTCTGAGGTGAAATGGCAGATATATTGCTGAACAATAGTATAACACATAAACAGGGAATAGCAATTTTGTTTTTCTGTACACGTGTATGTGCATATTGAAGAGCTGGTATAGCAATACCCATTGTAGGCTTTGTGTTGGTTTGATTTTTTAATCATGTATAGCAGATGCATAGTGATTTCTTGTATTTTGTCTGGATGAGCGCTGACAAACATGTACAGCTGCTTTCACATTTGCTCCAGGAAGACTGCAGTGAATGTCACACTGAAACTTACAGAGAGGGTTCTTGGAGTGCCAAAAAGAAAAAAAAAAAAAAAGGGGGGGGGGAGAAAAAAAGAAAAGAAAAGGCAACATGGTTGAGTGGGTTTTAAAAACCATTTTTACTGTTCTTTTCTCACATTGTCACTAAAATATTTTCTTTGTTATCTGAAAGGGACATCTGCTGACTGGCTGAGCTCTCTTTACCTGATTGTGTGAAAAGTCTTGGTTAAATCTGTTAGGCCTTGGAGGCCCACTAACCTGCTAAGTGCTATAGAGCCTGAAAGACATTATGTCCTTGGACTAATGTGTCTGTTTGGCTTATGGCTTTCTCAACTACAAACAACTGAGGTAGATATGTGATATTACAGTAAACTATAATGGAGACGCTGAAGATTCTGTTTTAAAAAATGAAGTGGGAGCTTGTGTATGCCTCTGCAGTAAATTCTGCTGGGTCTGTTATCTATGTGGTGAGGATTGTTTTTGTGGAGGTTTACTGGAGGGTGGGGAATGTAGATAGATCTTGAACTTTCCTTCTGAAATTTGTGTTCTAAGACACTGTGAAAGTAGAAACAACTTCAGAAATGCCCTTGGGTGTTCAGTAAGCTTTCCAAAAGCCATGGGACTTTCCCAAACTAATGGTGGCTTCAGAACAAAGCTTGGAATGCTATTATTCAGAAGGTATTATTAACAATTGAAAAAAAAATTAATGATTTGCTTTGTTAGGTAGTGATGCATTTTTAAAACTTTTTATTTCTTAAAAAAAAAAATACACCTCCCCAAATGGCTCCAAATCTTCATTATCAGACATGATGCAATTTTGCAAAATAAAATAAAATAAATTGCAGTTATAACATCATTGTCATTACTTCAAAAACATCACATTAATTCCAGTCTCTTTCTTAACTACCGTACACTCCTATGTCACCTACAACCATAGTGTGATGCTGCAGAGATAATTTTGCTTTGTGAAAGTTTAGGTCCTATCAAGTTGGTACTTTTGAAATACCTTAGTACCTTTTGCTTAAAAGTGGCTGCTGAATTGCAGTGTCAGTTTCAAAACTATCAACATGTCAAATTGTAGGCTGTGTACAAATAGTAACTTTTTCAGCAGATGTAGGAGGTATATCATGTTATTCATGGGTCTGCAACACTGAATGATAGCTGAAGTGGAAAGAGAGAGTACCACTAATCAATCTCTCTCTCTCTCTCTCTCTCTATCTCATTTCTCTTGGGTATGTTGCTATTCCCAGTTTGCTCATTGGCTGCTTAGGAAACATACCCAACAAATAGTAGTGCTCTGTTGGCTAGCTAATCAGCAGCTTGAGGGTGTTTTTCAGCACCACCTCCTTTGCCTACAGCCACATCTTTGCCTGTTGAGCTACAATAACTAAATATTTAGCCAGCTCTCCTTGCTATCTTAATATGCATGTATGGGAAAAAATAATGTTTCTTTCAATGTGTCCCCCCACCCTCTTCTTTGTCCTCCTGTCCTAACTTGCAGGGTAGGTTCCCCTTCCTTCCTCCACTTCACCCTTTCTGCACCCAAAACCTTGAGCCCTTTCCCCCCTCCTTCTCTCAGGATAATATTGCTTTAAGTGCAAAAGGAAAAATGTTGGAGCAACAGACCACAGACTAGCACAGCTGAAGTGGGTTTGTTCACATCTGTGGCTAGGCAGAGGGATGACTAGCAAAGACTCCTATATAGCCAAAACTCACAATGCATTGTGTGTAGGTTGGTGTTATGGAGAAAGAGGAGTGTTGTTGTTGAGTTTGTTAATGAAGTTTGCTGTGTATACCCTGTGCTTGTTTATACTGAAACTGAAGATAAAGACTTTCATATATTTTTGGATGAACCTTGCTGTCTGTAAGTCTTTTTGTGTGTGAAAGTGGATCAGAGCTGTGGAATAGCTGCTAGCTGAAACCTTTGTTTTTGTGCCCTTTCTGTTGTGCAGTTCTTCTGTTTTGGCTACTCCTGGGTTAGTTTGTCCCCTGGCTGTGCCAGGTGCCTCTCAGTGAGCATATGCTGAGTGGACACCTTCTGCCCTGAGGAACTTACAGGCTGAAAAAAAAAACACCTGGAAAGGGGTGGGAAGGAGGTGGGAGGCTGCCCTGGGGATCCAGGCCCTCTTTTTCCTCCTGGAAGAAAGATTTTCTTTACAAATGGTGCACCAGATGGGTTGCTGCCTGCTAAATATAAGCCCTCCAGCTGGTTGGAGGATGCAAAGCCATGGAGGGAGGGGGAATAGAATGGAGAAAACTGGGCTCTCATTGGCCACTGGCTGCCCCCCAATGGGAATCCAGCATGCCGGAATGGAGTAGAAGGCTGAGTCTCCATAGTCTGTGAGTGGGGCAAAGGCAAACCCAAAGACTCTTGAAAAAGTTAGAGGTGAGCATTCTACCCCTTGCTGGAGAGAATCCTTTGCTTCTTTTTCTAGTCATTTCTATTTTAACAAGTGGTAGGCAAGGGTCCCTGGAACCCCTCTTCTCTAAAGGAGGCAGAGCTTTTGCATGCTACTTTTGCCAAGTATCTAGACCAATAAATCAATCTTTATTACAGTCATTGATCAGAGTGATAATAAAAACAGGTTTCACCAATAAATACATAAAATATGAGTACAATAGGAAAAGTGCTACAAATCATTATGAAGTACAATGGGTACTGTATTTAAATGCTTCAGTAATTAGGATACTTTAGCATTTAAGGTATTAAAATATTAAAACATGAAGATATATTAGAATATTAAAGTATTAAAATATTACAATATTAAAAATATTAAAAGTTAGTCATAATGATGATAATGCTAAAACTAGTCATAGTAATTCCACATATGAGCTAGCATGTTATCTAAATTCATATATTACACATTCCTTGTTAGAAAGGGCAATATAACAGCCCATGATTGAGAGACTGAGATTGAGATTGAGAGATTCAGTATCACAAGGGCATATGCACTCATGATATGGAGATTTCTTATATCTTCCTTCAAGTACAGCTGATGGGAGAGCATCAAACCGTGCCAGTGTAAAGGCCTTCCTATACTTAAGAATTGTTAAGTTAGTAAGATAATTAGGGTGAGTAAAGGGTTTCACGGTAATTCCTAGGGTAGGATATTTAATAGTTAGGCTCAGATGGTTTTGTAAGTCTATATCCCTTATACACTATTTGATAGCAACTTTGGCACCAGTAAAGCCAAGGGCTATCAGGACATTCGGAGTAAACCCATATGTTAAAAGTTTCTTATGTAACTCCCGTTTCCATGTGGATTGGAATCCATCAGCTAATGTTAAGGGGGCCTGCCCAGTTGGGCAGAAAATAAGTTTTAACCAGTAACTGATCTTAAGGATCCAGGAGTGAGCCTCAGTGGGGAGCAAGCCTGCCTCAAGGTGCAAAACTGCATTAGGAACACAACAAGGAGTAGCAAGTATGTTTCTGAGGAATTTCGTTCGTACTACTTCAAATGATTCAAAGTTTTTGTAAGTACACAATTGTGAGCAATAGAGTATTTGTGATAAAATCTTGGCTGTCCTCTCTATGTTCTCTACTGCTCTTTCCTTCTGAATCTTCCATGTTCTGGAAGATTGAAAAACTATCCCAAGGTACTTGTAATTTGTATCCTGTTCAATAGGAGTTCCATTTATTTGCCATTTGTGGATTGTCTTCTTCCTGGTGAATACTATCACCTTTGTTTTAACATAATTTATAGTTAAAAATTCATTGTTGCAATAACTGGCAAATTGTTTCAGGAGTCTCCTTAAACCAACTGCTGAAAATGATAAGAGCACAGCATCATCTGCATATAGGAGGACTGATAAGGGCTGCTTATCCAATTTGGGTGAATGGAAACAAGGACCTGCTAAACTTTTAATCAGTGGATTAATATAAAAGTTAAATAGCATAGGTGCTAAGATGCAACCCTGCTTGACTCCCCTAAAGGTAGGAACTAGATTCGAAAGGTGCCCTAGGTGGTTGCATCTTACCCAGAGGTGGATATTTTCATTTAGACCATGTATGAGAGTGAGCAGCCTTTTATCAATGGTGGTGTCTTTGAATTTCTTCCATAACCTTTCCCTGGAGATTAAGTCAAAGTCTTAATGTTGGAGAATAAGCCCTTGATCTATTGTTGAGTATCTTCTTCCAAAACCCGCTTGTTCCTTGTACAGTATGTTTTCCTGGTCTATCCAGTCCAATAGTTTAAAGTGCAGATGGCTTGCATACAGTTTGCTGATTATACTAAGCAAGCTAATTGGTCTGTAGTGTGCCAGGTCCAAGTGGTTGCCTTTTTAATAAATTGGAATAATAATTGACAGCCCCCAATCCACAGGAAAATTGCTGTGCAATCAGTCCAAGTGAAAAGCTGGGCTAATACAGGAGTCCACCAGGCTGAGTTTCTTTTGAGGAGTTTTGGAGGAATGTTGTCACTTCCTGGACCTTTACCTGGCTTTAACAATGAGATTAATTTGGATACTTCAGCTTCTGTGTCCGGAGGCCATTCTGGTAAATTTCTAACATCAGCTTTTGCTTCACACACATGAATATGCTTCTTGGCATAGGTGTTACGAAAGTGAGCTTCCCACGAGGATGCTGGAATCTTATTAGCTGAAATAGAGCCCGGGTTGCAAAGGCCTCTTGCTACTATTCTCCAGAATGTGTTTGAGTCGCGCATCCTGGATGCTGCAATTAGACATTGCCAATTTTCCTCTTGAAACTGTCCCTTTTTCTCTTTTATTAGCGTTTTATGGACTTTTTCAGATGAGTCTTTTACAGCGCAAGCAGCCTCGTCGCATTGTGAGGCTGCTGCGCTGCAGAGCGTCCCTTTTGGATGACGCTCTCCCCTGCTGGTACTGTTGCGTTACCATGGGGACACTGCAGTGTTATATTCGGCGGTTTTCTAATCACGAAAGTTGATCATGATTAGAAAACTACTGAATATAATGCTGCAGTGTCCCCACGGTAACGCAACAGTACCAGCAGGGGAGAGCATCATCTGAAAGGGATGCTCTGCAGCGCAGCAGCCTCACAATGCGACGAGGCTGCTTGCGCTGTAAAAGACTCATCCGAAAAAGTCCTATATCTCTTTTTCAGAAGAAACCAGTCCTTAGAGAGAGTCAGTGAGTTCTGTTCTCTGTACATCCTATATTTTGCAATTAGGGTGTTTTTCATGAGAATGCATTTGTGATCAAACCAGGGTTTGGAGTTATAACTGGTTTTGTGGGTTCTGTTAGAAAATTTGGAAGTCAATGGGTGTTATAAAAGTGCAATCAGCATTTGGAACAGACCCATGACTTTCTTTGGAGTGTCTGCTAATATCATTGAAGAGCGTAAGGAGAGGAAGTGCTCTGAGTGGAGCATCATGTTTATAGATTTGTCTAGTGGATCAGATCATTTAATGCGACATGATCTTATATTTGTTGATAAATTTGGTAGTGGTTTGTAGTCTGCATAAATGTTTTGCTCGTTGAGCTCCAGGTGGAGTGCCAGTGGGAGGTGATCACTGTCTGAGCGGCACTCCACTACAAAGTTGATTACTGAGGCCCACAAATTGCAAGAGACTGAGATATAATCAATTGTAGAAGCTCCATTATTGGACAGAAAAGTGAACTCCCCATCTTTGTCTCCTTCTGTACTTCCATTCAAGATAGCAAGGTCAAATTTATTTGTCATGTGTACAAGACATAGCCCTGCATAATTATAGCCCTTATCCTTCAATTTAATGTTGGGTAAGAGTTTCTAGACCAGTGGTTCTTAATCTGGGGTCCAGGGACCCCCAGGGGTCCGTGATATCCTCACAAGGGGTCCACGAAGGCTTGAAAGCTGCTCAGACCACCTCCTGCCTGCTGTGGAGTGGCCATGTGACAGTAGTCCCACGCTTTCTGTAAGCGCACTAATGACTAAAAAGGCCAATCCGAGATAAACAAGTCTGGTTGCAGAAAGCACAGCAGAAGGTCTCCTTGCGTGATGTTTCCGGGTTGTGATTCTTTCTGCATTGTCATTTTTTAAAATAATTATTATTTATTGATTTCCTAGTAATCCATAAAGCATTCGCATCTTAATGTTCATGACATTTCGTTTTTGTAAATAACAAAAAGCTTGCTCATATACAATGGTAAACATAAAACATCATAAACAGTTACTCGTATGCCTCCTGTACCATAGTTATATAATTATATAGAACATTCTATTGCTTTTTGATACTCTGCAATCTGAACACTCACATGTAGCATCTTACCATCATTTGCATTGTCATTTCTCTTCAAGACTTTTTCAGCGTGAGTTCTCAAATAAGGCTGCAGCATTGAGGATAGTGCGTCTCCATGCCTCCCAATATGAGGCCAGGGTGGACCATTGTTGGTGATCAGTTTGGCCGAGTCTGAGATGTTGCTTCAGGGAGTCCTTGTATCGCTTTTTTGGAGCGCCCCTCTTAAACTGACCCATGGCGAGTTCACCGTAGAGTACTATTTTGGGGAAGCAATTTATTAGGTATTATTATGATTATTAGGGTTTTAAATCTAAAGTTTTAGGGGACCATGGCAACAAAAGATATTTAAATAGGCCACTGGTAAAGAAAAGGTTAAGAGACATTGTTGTAAATGTATTATTATTGTTGTTATCAGGTATTATTGTTATTTTTTTGTTAGGGTTTTAAATCTTGAGTTAAGTCTTGGGGGTCCATGACAACAAAAGACATTTAAAGGGGGTCCCTGGTAAAGAAAAGGTTAAGAGCCACTGACGTAATTGTATTAGTATTAGTATGAATATTAGTATACGTGTGCCCAGTGTAACATACACCGTTATGTACCCTGCTGGGGTTTCAAGTGGTGGTTGCAGTGTGGAGCTTGGAGTGGCAGTGTTCCTTTCACACGGTTCAGCTACATGGTATTATTTTAGGGGAAAATATTTCATTTTTTTACATGTGGGTGGTGATTGGCTGAGGGAGTGAGGGGCCCTTGTGAGGCTGGGAGTGTAGATGCAGATTGAGTGGCAAGAGTGGATTCTGAGGTGGAGGGAATTTGCATGTTGGTTGTGATTGGCTGAGGGAGTGAGGGGATTGGTTGGGTATGTTTCCTAAGCCGCCAATCAGCACACTGGGAAAGGAAACATACACAAGCCATATATATATATATATATATGGTTTATTTTGTAAGAATTGAGTCAGTGAAGATGGACTTATCAACTAATTAATTGGATTTTTGGAATAGCAGACATTATTTACTCTGTTATAGAAATAAACCAACTTTTGATATGGTTTTTTTTTAATAACCCAGCACCCAGGGGGTCACATCATCACCCCGCTGCCTCTGCTGCCACTGTGATGGGACACAGGCAGTCAACTGGCAGTGGCAGCAGTGGGGCAGGGCAACAGAGCAACTCATGCTTAATGCACCACCAGCGTATGTTACATCGGGTACAGCTAGTTTTAGGAAATATTATTTGGCAGGAGAGAGCAGAATAGGCTGGTACTATACTGGATTATATAGTCTATGTTTGTAGAGTGACTAGTGAAATCAGGTGTAAACTAGCCTATTGGCCAACAACTCTGCTTGTGTTTCTCATTGGAAGATAAGGGAGCTCTAACAATCTGATTTTGTCAGAAGGGCCAACTAGGTGGTACAGTGTTTAGGCCAGAATCTTCAGCAGTGATCAGGAGTGAGAAAGCTCTCCATAGGACCAAGCAACAAAGCACGGACAAAGCTTTGGCCTGCTAATGTAGTAGCTGCCTCAGCTGCACATAGTGAGAGGTAAGGAAGAAACAGAAGCATGTGTTCCACCCAGCTTGCTTGTGCCTTCTACGCCTAGCCTCCTACCACTAGATACTGTGGAGAACACGAACTATTGCCACTGCTGAAGTAAGATTCAACTGCCAGTCCAGTCCTTTTATATGGAATGGAAGGGGCACCACCTTATCCTTAATCTCAGGGAGCAAAATGTTTTGTCTGGCACAGAGCACAGAACTGCTGTGGAGATTCTCAGGCTTCACACAGCAGCTAATGATACATGTCATCCTCACATAATTGTCTGCTTCTCCCTTGCTAAACCTATCTCTTTGATGGAAATCAGAGAGGGGCATTCTATGTGATAGCTGACCAATCTGTGAGTAATGTGCTTCCAGACCTTCAGGGCTGATATGTCCAGAGATGGAGGAAGACACTTGTGAACACCTTTAATAGTGTAACAAAACATTATTACACCTGGCCCCAAAACTTTGAAACAAATCTAGCTGATCAGTTTAGTACTTAATTCAGTAGTTTGGTGTTACCCTCAAAATTCTGCATGGCTAAGATTATTTTGTTTGGATTCCAGTGGGACAAACCATGAATGAATGAATAAATGAATTCCTTCTCAGTTTAAAGGTGGATCAATTGTGATGTGAGGAGTGCTGAATGTTGCAGTCCAACAATATTTGGAGGGTTGCATGATTCCCATCTGAGTCTTTGGGGCTATGGCTATGGGGACTGTCATGATGTATAGTATACCTTCACTTCAGAATTAGTGATTACAATACTGCTTTTAAGCATAGATATCTTGCAAATAGACTGCTTTGGGTGACCAAATTAAGAGTACCCTCACATAGTCTTGACTATAAATTGACTATAATTAATGGGTGTATAGAAGACCATGAGCATAGTAATGTATATAGGCATTGTGTTGTTTGTTATGTAATATTCAAACAAGGTGCTATTATTGATGTTTTGTAGTACAGCCAGTACTTTCTGAGACTACTGTTAATTATATTCTTGACAAAAAAAATCTGGATTACTAAAGAGAATTATTTCCAGTAGTGTTCATGTGATGTCATATGCCACACAAATCTGTGCTTGGTGTGGTAAAAATTTGCTCCCAGGACATGTAATACTGATGAGTGAGATAGTCTGTGGTGAGGGAATGCCCCATGTGTTGCTTTGGCCATCTGTATGGGCTTGCCCTTTTCTAGATTTTATCTAGAAAATCTATGCTTTGCTATGAATGGGGCTTTACATTCCTTAATGCTTTGGTTTGTATGTCCCTATTGAATGCAGAGAGAGTTCATATCCTCTGCAGTATTCCAGTTGGGTATAAAACAAAGATTTATTTCCATGTCTAGCCTGGCCTTCTTGAATACTTGGAACAATAATAATAGCTTTAGAGGCAATGATAAGTGTCCCACAATGGTGGATGGTCTGAAGAACTAATACTTAAGTGAACTTCCTGACAAAGGAGGAATAAAGGTTTGGCTTGATCTAACCACTGTTTGTGGATGTACACATCTTCCTCTACCAATGTTAAATGAGTTTGCCATGTGTAAGGCTTGTATTTCCCCTCCAGGATCTGATTTGAGTATGTCTCTGTGTTTCTGTGTTTGTCTGTGTCTGTTTTCTTTTTAAGCTTGTCACATAGTATAGGTGGCTCTTTCTTGTTTTTTATATAAGGAAGATGACACCAAAGCTCAAAGGAAATGGGGATGCAAGTGTTTTCCCCATTACAATGTCCCTTTTTTCCAAGTCAGTAAAAGCATCTCTTGTTTTGGTTTCAGGGGAGCTGCACGTTCTAATTCACAGCTGTGGGGATATGGATCTGCAGCAGTAGCTACTAGTGAATGGTGAAGGAGAGTTGAATCCTTAATTTTTTTTTTAAATGTCAGGACTAATGGCAAGCACTTTGTTTTTCATCCCTTTATTTCCCCCCACCTCCCTGTCAGAATGCTTGTCCAAATTGTATACAGATGGAAGAACTGCAAAAGAGAAACCATTTACACTTTAAACATCAAAAAAGCATATTTGATTTTGATATAACCTCATGGAAATAGGTGGCTTTTATCTTTTCAGTTAAATGTCCTAAAACTCTATCCTTTATTTATTTATTTTGTCATGGTTCTTTTCAAAGATGTAGCGGTGCTAAGCCTTTCATTTAATTGTAATAAAATGTTGCCCTAAAGAAGAATAAAAATGGATTATTTTTACTATTCCATACAGAAAAACATATAACTGTGTAATAGTGTTTTAACTATTGTTTGTAGAGACCACATGCATTTAAACTCCATGCAAATTTTTTCTACTGCAGGGCAAACAACTATGAGACATAACGTGCCATGCAGTGAACGTATGCCATAAATTTGATAATGATACCTTTTGAGTTCATCGTATTTCTTTAAAAGACTCTTAAGGGAGGAAATGCAGAGAAAAGGTGTGGAGAGTGGGAATGAGCTAGTGTGGAGGTACAATTAACAGGGCTGTACAGTCCGAAGTCCCAAGGATTTCATAATCCTGTTACATGTCCGTTCACATTTTGTGGTTAGTAGGAGAAATAGAGGAGTAAGAGTTCTGGTGATGTCAAATTTGCTTCAATTGGGTTTGCATATTTCATTAAATAAATTGGAGTTAACTGCATGATATGCTAAATGTTGGATTGCATTTAATATGTCTAGCTTTTTCTTTTAAATAATAGGCACTAGGGTGAAGGAGACCAGAATCAGGACCACAATGCATGGGGAGAGTAAAAAAAAAATGTAAAGGGCTAAAATCCTTGCTTGAAGCTGTTGTTCAGCACAAAGGAAATTCGTCATTGTTTTAGTGGCAGCTTCTTTTTTTGAATGGGGGGTGGGTGGGATTTTTTGTTAGTTTAACCCAAGGGTGGCTGCTGGATTCATTGGGATGGGAGCAGTGAGTCTTGTTTTGGTTTTAACACTGTTCCTCCTGCAGCTGCTCTGAGTTGAATATGGAGTGTCCCAGTTCTGGACCAGAGGCTGGCCAATGATAGAGCTCCGTTCAATTCAAGTGGAGCTACTGGGGGAGTGGCAGTAAAATCAACAGGGCACTTGCTGCCCATGCAGTGACAGATCAACAGGCTGTCCCTGTTTAATGTCTGATATTATGCAACTTTCTGATGGCCTCCTGACCTCTTTTAAAACACAAAAGAGACACTTTCATTGTAACAACATATTTAATATAGCAGCTGTGTTTGCACACAACAGTAAACAGGATCATGGAAAGTCCTGGCATAGTGTGAATGAACTGTGTATTCATGTACACAGCTTATTTGTTCCCATTTGGTTTGTCTCCCTAGCATGAGTGGCTAAAAGACTAAGGACTTTATCAGATGTGGCAAATATGGTGTCATAACAACACCTAATGAACACGAAAGGGCGTGCATATTAGATAATGTTGTGCTTTTGCAATTATGTGTAGGGAATAAAGCGTTCTTTTTACTTGATGAGCCAGGCCTTTTCACTCTGGTAAAGGTAGGTCTGATAAAAAGAGATCTTTTGCCAGCAGAAAAATGGTTCAAAATATGGCAGCAAAAGAACGTTTGTACAGGCTTGTCTGATAAAGTCCTAAGAATAAGTTGTCTAGCATGTTGTCTGAATTGGAGTTGATGGCATGTTGCTTACAAACAAGCAATGATTCGTAAGGCCTTGGTTTACAATCCAAGCTTGCAGAGACCAGAACAAACCAGCATTCCCAATTTGGACAACAAGATAAAGAACATTTTCTGGTCTGTTAACCCAATGACACCTGGCAGGAACAGAGCTTGGAACATTATGTCTTTAAAATTCATTGCTTTGCTATGTATTGCCCTAAAAAGGTTCATAGAATCATAGAGTCATAGAGTTGGAAGAGATCACAAGGGCCATCCAGTCCAACCCCTTGCCATGCAGGAATAAAGAATCAAAGCATTCCTGACAGATGGCCATCCAGCCTCTGCTTAAAAACCTCCAAAGAAGGAGACTCCACCACACTACGAGGCAGTGCATTCCACTTCCGAAAAGCTCTTACTGTCAGGAAGTTCTTCCTAATGTTTAGGTGGAATCTCTTGCCCTGTAGTTTGAATCCATTGCTTCATCTCCTAGTCTCTGGGGCAGCAGAAAACAAGCCTTCTCCATCCTCAGTATGACATTCCTTCAAATATTTAAACATGGCTATCATGTCACCTCTCAACCTTCTCTTCTCCAGACTAAACATGCCCAGCTCCCTAAGCTGCTCTTCATAGGTCATGGCTTCCAGGCCTCCCACCATCCTGGTTGCCCTCCTCTGGACATGTTCCAGCTTCTCAATATCCTTCCTGAATTGTGATGCCCAGAACTGGATACAGTATTCCAGGTGAGGTCTGACCAAAGCAGAATACAGTGGCACTATTACTTCCCTTGATCTAGACACTATACTCCTATTAATGCAGCCCAGAATCGCATTGGCTTTTTTAGCTGCTGCATCACACTGCTGACTCATGTTCAGTTAGTAGTCCACTAAGACTCCTAGATGCTTTTTGCATGTAGTGCCCTCAAGCCATGTGTCACCTGTCTTATATCTGCACATTTCATTTTTACTGCCCAAGTGTAGTAGCCTACATTTCTCCCTGTTGAAATTCATTTCGTTAGTTTTGGCCCAGTTTTCTAATCTGTTAAGGTCATTTTGAATTCTGATCCTGTCCTCTAGGGTATTAGCTACCCCTCCTAATTTGGTGTCATCTGCAAACTCGATAAGGATGCCCTCTATTCCCTCATCCAAGTCATTGATAAAGATGTTGAATAGCACTGGGCCCAGGACAGAACCCTGTGGCACCCTGCTGGACACTTCTCTCCAGCATGAAGAGGAACCATTGGTGACTACCCTTTGGGTTCAACCTATCAACGAATTACAAATCCACCTAACAGTTGCATTGTCTAGCCTGCATGTTAGACAATTTGCTATTTTTTTGCAAGAATATCATGGGGAACTTTGTCAAAGACGTTACTGAAATCAAGATGCACTACATCCACAGCATTCCCTTCATCTATCAAGTATGTAACTCTATCAAAAAAAGATATAAGATCAGACTGGCATGACTTGTTTTTCAAAAACTCATATTGACTTTTAGTGATCACAACATTCCTAAGTGTCTGTTTAGGAACCATTGGTTCCTAAGACTGTCTGTTTAATTATCATCTCTAGAATATTTTCTGATATTGATATGAGGCTGACTGGGTGATAATTATTTCGGTCTTCTCCCCCCCGCCCTTTTAAAGATGGGGACAACGTTTGCTCTCTTCCAGTCTGCTGGGACCTCTCCTGTTCTCCAGGAATTCTCAAAGATTATTGACAGTGGTTCTGAGATTACTTCTGCCAGTTCTTTTAGTACCCTTGGATGTAGTTCATTTGGCCCAGGTTATTTGTTCCTTGATGTTAAATTTTTTTCTTGTTATGTTAACAATTTATCTTGTTATGGGAGGAATTTGTTACAACCTTTAAAAACTAGTTTTTTTTCAACCTCCCAGAGGGCCTTTTCAGCTATTGCTCCCGGATTATGGAATGGCCCGCCGGATGAGATCCATCATATCACCACCTTAAATAGCTTTTAAAAAGCTGTTAAAATGGATCTCTTCCAGCAGGCCTTTCCTGAATAGATACCCAGCCATCAAAAAAGAAAATCTAGTTTGTCCCAATCTTGCCATGGCCACTGTCAATTGTTTATTTTTATTTTTTTATTTTTAAAGTATGTTTTAATTCCTGAATTATTTAATTGTATTTTAAGGGGGGTGGGTGGGATTGAGGGTTTGGATGTATATTTTTATTGTTGTAAACCACCCCAATTGCTTTTCGTAGAGGAGCGGGATATAAATATTATATGATGATGATGATGATGATGCGTATTAAAGGCCTGTTACTTTGGATTTACCTTATCAAAGGAGTGCTTGTAGCGCAGTGGTTAAATGCCAGTACTGCAAGCCACAAGGTTATAATTTTGATCCCAGAGGGCTCCAAGGTTGACTCATCCTTCCATAGGTCAGTAAACTGAGTACCTGGGTTGTTGGGGGTAATTAGCTAAAACATTGTAAACTGCTTAGGGAGTGCTTTGGCACTGATAAGTGGTATATAAATATCAATGCTATTATTATTATTGTTATTATTATTATTATTATTACTTTATACCTATAATACAAAAATGCTGACTTAGTTCTCCAAATCAACCTCTGAAAGCAAGATTTTTAAAAAAGGATTTACAACTTTTAGGATTCTTGTGTACATGTTACTCATTATAGTTACAATATTGTCTTAGGAGATTTTCACACTACACTGTTATAGTGTTACTATTCCACTTTAACTGCTCTGGCTTCCTCCTGTGGAACTCTGGGGTTTGTAGTTTAGTGAGGCCTAAGAGCTCCCTGGCTGAGAGTTGTAAATGCCCCTCCCTAAACTGCAAATCTCAGGATTCCACAGGAGGCAGCCAGAGCAAATAAAGTGGAATAGTAACACTATAACAGTGTAGTGTGAAAATCTCCTTACTTTTTAAAAGTAATGACCTGGTTATTGCCCTCAAAAGTAACATCTTAACAGGTAATATCATTGCTTATAATACATTATTGCCAAGCTGTGGGGAGGAAGAAATGAATAGGAGCAGATGGGCTGCATGGAAAACATGTCGCTTACTCCACAGTAGGCCAGGATTGTACAGGATCATATTGTATTATCCTGTGTGAATTTGGCCGAAGATTTGTCCCTTTGATTGTGAAATATAGATATCTCATTTTTCCTCCTTAGTGTTTATACTAGGAGATTGTCCAAAGTAGTTGTGTTCTCCAGCTTGAATGAAATATGTGTGCTCCTTCTTGGAGAAACATGGGTGGGTGGCTGTCTTAAAGCAAAATGAAAAAAGCCTTTGTTCAAGCCACTTGGCAACACAAATGTTTCCCTAAGTGAGGGCTGACAATGCATTGTGTTATGCCTGCGGGTGCCAACATGCAGTAACTGTTATGTTCAACTTCTCTTGTTGAAGATGCTTGTATGTTAATTTTCCTTCTGATGATTTCTTGCTAAAACTAACTACAGTAAAACTTGTTAAGCATGAGAATGCAGGCCCATTAATTTACACCCACAGTTGATATAGGTACTTTTGGTGGTCACTGTCTTGAACGCACCATGACTTACTTTTCTCATTCTGCCAATGGATGTACCCAGTGCTTCTCTGTGTAGGTGGCATGGTCACATCTAATTCCTGGACAACTGAGGGTTGAGTGAGGCCAAAGCCAGTGGTGTGAAGGCACCTGATGGAGCTAAGCAGGGCTAGGACTGGTCAGGGCCTGGACGGGAGACTGCATGAGATTGGTATATATGTTACCTTGAGTTATTTCATGGGAGGTAGGCAGAGTGTAAATGTAATGAAAGTGAAGAAAGAAAACCCAAGCAATAAAAGAGAAAACAAAAGTATTTTTGTATTTATTAATTGATTTGATTTATCTCTCCCTTTCTACTTACGCAGGACCCAAGTAGTAGTTTAAACTATTGAGCAAGGCAGACAGTGCAGCTGTTAAAGGGTTCAGACAGTATTAGCCTTTTATATGAGCTTATATTGATGGAAATGTTTCTTTGCCATGGCAAGCCTCCCTTCATTTCCCTCATTAGCCAGAGCTAGATGTTGCTGCACAGGTTAAATTCCTGGGCTGGGCAGCTCTGGAGCATAAGCATTCCATGCAAGTACTCTGTGCCTCCCCCTCCCAGCAGCAACCAAACCTCATGAAGCTCCTACTATAGCCATTAAACAGCTGTGGAGGGGGAAGAAGGGAGATGACTGGCCATGGCAACTACCTCGTGTCCCCCTGCAGTTTGCAAGAGAGAGGAGGAGTCATGATGATGTTGTTTCTCTCTGGTGAGCTGCATGGGGGCAAGAGGCAGTCCCTCCCTCCACTGTAGCAATGGCCCCACAGGGCTCATCTGTTTCCTGCAGGAGATGGTGATGGTTCTGGATGGGCACAAGAACCTAGATATTAGTGTCTTGTGCACCCTTCAAAAAAGCACATATGCACAAGTAAAACAGATGTATCTCACAAACAATATTCAGCCCTGACCTCTCATTTGAGCCACCTTGTATTCCCCATTGGAAGAAAGGTGGAATATAAATTATATATATATATATATATATATATGGATAGTAACTCAAGAACTGCTGTGGTTTAATTTCTGCCTGATACTTGGTTTGCACTTTCCTAATTTAGTAGGAATTCAGCATTTTTGAAAGAAAGTATCTTCTTTAAAAAATTGATTATGATTATTACCCATCAACTAGAAAACTTTCTACAAGTGTAAATGTAAAGCTTATTGTGGGCATTCATTGGGTCCTTATTTTCTTTTGCTATCTTATTTTTTTTTGCTTTGTTATTATATCAATATTATGTTATTTTATTGACATCATTATATTATATCATACCTGGGACAGGAGGCTAGCTCAAAAGCTGTTGTCCAGGATGGTGGTACACATAGCTGTGCCCTTGAAGAGCAGATATATCCAGGAGGCTCACAAATATATATCCTCAGAAGTCTGCTCCACCAAGGTAGTTGCCTCATTGTGTCTAATGGAATGGCCAGCTTTCAATATGGCTCCATTATGGGACAGATGCTGCATTGTTTACTTTGATCAGGGCACCCCATCATTAAGCAGAGCGAGGTAGTAGCTGAAGGCAGCAAGTGCTGGGAAGCAAGACTTGGTGGCAAGGGATTGGATGATAGAGTTGTGTATGTCCCGCTGTCTGATTATTTCCTGCTTCAAGTGAATGATGCACCAGTACTCAAGGAAGATTCATTTGCATGAAATGGGGAGGGGGTAGCTAGCTTCTCGTCCTTCAGCTCAGGTAGCAAAATGCCTTGAGCCAGCCAGCCCTGACCTTTGTGGATGATCTATGGTAGGAAATGGACTGAGAAAATCAACCCCCTGTTGGCTCTTCTGTATCTCTTTATGGCCTTAATGGCAATCAGCTGTGGTACATTTCTCAATTATCTGGCTGACCTAGGATGTGCAGCCTTGTTGTGATAGTTTTGGCAAACACTAAAGACACTGAATAGGAGAATTGCCCCTGCGCTATATTAGAAACCGTTCATTTAGAAGGAGTCACTTGCTGTATGAGATTTTGAGTTTTTCTACATTTGATGGTTTTTCATACTTTTTTGGGGATGGTTTTTCACACTTTGGAACTTTTTTTAAAAAAACCACTTGCACAAAAATGGTTGTGTGCAAAAATAACATTTTAAAAAAGAAACAAAATTTTGCACAAAACAATGTATTTTGCAGAAAACTCAATTTTTTGGACAGAACAAGTTTTTTCACAAATAATTTTTTTGCAAAGAAAAAATATCTCAAAATTGCAATAAATAAATAAATAAATAAATCTCACAGTGATGGAATATTTTCTTGACAGTGTGTCTTGATGTGTCAATATTATAATGCTTGTTGAAGATGTGAATAGTCTTTATATTCCTAGTTCAGTTTGCTCTGTGTATTTTTGAAGTGAAATCTATGATGATCATGGTATGCTTGATGTGACTGTTTTTTTAATGTGCCCCAAATTTCAATTTGTAGGCCAGAAAAAGAAATCATCCCAACATGATTATCACATGAATCTTAAAAATGTACTATGTCAGAAGGAGAGATCAAATGTTTTCTATCTCATGTAAGTGAGATTTTGAAATTTGTACTGGGATTCTATTGAATTATAGACTTTTGTACTGGGATTCTATTGAATTATAGACTTTCCAATGAAGAGTTTTGGCAAATTGTTGATGTTACAGTAATTTTAATGTAGGAATGTTTTCAAGAAAATTATATAGTACTGTACTCATTTATGATATGCACATCTGAAGGGGGCATTAGACTTGGAACATGAGGAGGCAGTCTTCAACCCATCTTCAGAGAAGGGATAACAGAGAGAATTGGAATAGGAGAGACATTTAAAAATGACTCTTTGGAAGGTTTGCATGTCAAATTCAAGAACTACTTCTACAATTTCATACATTTGTAGTTACCATGTTCAAAGGTAAGCTCAATTAAAAAAAATTGTTGAAAAAGTATGAATAACAAAATGTAAAATACTTTTAAGTTTTCTGTTGGCTTTTGTTGTTTGGCCTAGTTTTCCTCAATGCACATGAAAGTTTGCCAAACAAGAGGAAAGTGATGAAAGTTGGTTTTGTTTCATTTAAGTGTTTATAGATCTTTCTAAAGTATGTTGATTGCTTGTATTTATTAACTGACTTCCCAATCGTATGTTGAGGAAAGCACATATAAAAAGGGGTCAGCTGAAGGGGATTCATTTTTCCCATGTCTAAAATAGGCCCAGTGGCAACAATGATGCATGTTAATCCAGCCTGTTGTCATATTTATATATCAGTTACCAGTAATGGTCTAGGCTACGGACTTCCCATAAGCTGGTGGGTCGCTGTATGAACAGAATGCTGTACTACAGTAACTGGATCTAGCTCGGCTCTTATATTCTCATTCACTTGACAGTACTTCCTGTTATGATTTCCTTATAACAATCTGTACCTTAGAATACTAGAAACTTCAGTCCGAATCCAATCATATTTAGCTAGGCCAGTCCCACTGGGTGGTAACTTTTCCGTCAGGAAGAATACTGCAAAGACTGAAGGTGTCTTTTTTTGCCCCATCTGTATGACAGCCATATACTAAAGCACAGAAGTCAAATTTGTAACAAATTTGTGCAATATTTTACAAGCTAGATGCAAATGAGATGCTGAACACAAGACCCTTCTACTTTAATAACTTCAGATTCTTTAGTAGGATGAGTTTCGTCTTGTAATCATGCTTTTCTAAATGGCCTGATCCTGCTGGGTGTTTTTGCCGGAAGGTAACTCGGAGAATAAAAGCTTTAGTGGGCAAGAAGTGTTTAGCCCCTGAGGTGCAGTTGATTCCAGCTGTCAGTTTAAAGAACATGTTCTTTAACTGCAACCATATTCAGAGAGCTTCTTTTCCTTAAGGCTGTCTTCTTGTCTCTCAGAATGATGTCTCTCAAGAGGAGTCTCTTAAAAGCTGCTTGCTACCTTTTCAGGTGTCCTTTGTGATATTTTTTATTACTATATTCCACTGTGCATACTTGACTAGTTATTTTGAGCCAACATAACAAATTCAGAGCTACATTTCATGCCCCCTGTTCAAATAGGCAAGGTTGTGCAATGACCAAAGGTGAAGCTGTACTCCTGCATTGGCCATCAGCAGTAATTTCACATTTCTTTGTTGGTTTTATCAGAAGAACTATATCTTCCCTTTTCTGCCAAAGTGTTTATTAGCTTCAGACTGGCTAATAATATTAAAAGAAATGTGGTAATTAAAAACAGAAGACTAGAATAATCAAATAAGCAGCAATCAACCAAGTGGCAGAGCTAAAAGCAGGCAAGGGAGGACAAACGAACAACCAAGGAAGGGGAATACTATCCCTTTCAGGGGATTCTGAATGCCCTCTGAAATTACACTGAGCCTTTGCTTGCCTCTGAAAGTTACTTCTTTGGCCTACAGATCCCAGAATCCACCAGCCAGCATGTCTTGTTGGCTCAGGGATTCTGGGAGTATCCAGTTTCTGTGCTGGAGAAAGCTCTGTTCTAGATGAGCACACCTCAGCTGGTCTTAGGCTCTAAAGACCTAAATGGCTCAACACCAGTCTTTGTCAAGATCTGGTTGCTTTTGCACAAATTTTCTCAGACATTAACGTCTTCCTCTAAGGCCCTTCTTCAGGTTCCTCACTTTGGTAGTGAGACAGGTAAATGACCTGTTGTACAAATGTTTTAGTGGTCATGTCTTATCTCTAGTGTTATCTTCTCAGGAATGCTTGCTGGGCATCCACTTGGATGCCCTTCTGGTGTCAGATGAATACTTTTTTTTATTTGGCCAGGTCTTTACATCTTCTCATTTAGATGGAAGAATCCAGTACAAAGGTTTCTCAGGAATCTTTTACTAAAAAAGTAGGTATATGCATCTACAGCACCATGGGGTGTGTTTTTCAGATCAGTGCCACCAGCAGTGAGTCTGCATTTGTTTAACTGCTTATTTCAGTTACCCCACTTTTGATATCTGTTCATTGGTTACCCATTCCTTCTAGGATTCAGTATAAGCTTCTTGTTTTAATTTTAATATTGTTTTAAAATAATTTAAACTCTTACACAACATAGCTTCCCCCTATTTTTCAGTCCTTATTTCTTTTTACCGGCATGCTTGAGATTTGACTTCTAGGAATTCTAGGCTTCTTACCGAATCATGGGTTTCCTTTTCCTTGGCTTGGCTTTGTCCTTTCTCACTCGTAGCTCCATACTCTTGGAATCACCTCCCTCAGCATTTGCTCCTTCTCTCGCTATTTTAACATCTGAATTAAAAACTTTCTTGTTCACTAAAGCTTTTGGAATTAAAGGGCTTGTCTATACAAAGTAATAAAATGTGGATTGGTGTGCAGTAATGCCAATTCGCAGCAACTTCTATTTGTTTCAGCATTTTTTTTTATTTTTTATTTTTTTAGGATTGCAGGCCTGCAAACCTATCTGCTTTTGCTGTTCCAATGAGCCTGTGAATCAAGATGAATTACTTCATTTTTATTTACCTCAAGTTGCTGCCGCCAAAAAGTTTTTTTTAAAAAAACCCTAAATCCAAGGTGTGATCTTCCTCTTTAGCAAAGACGCAAACAAAAAAGAGGCTATTTTCTCACCATATCTCATAATCACTATGGCAAAAATCCAACATAATGGTTTTGGGCTTTTGCCCTGTTAGCAAGCTCTGCCCCATGCGCACATCCCACTAATCAGCTTTCTACTTCCGCTGTTAATGGGAATGTGTAGCAAAGTGAATCTGTTGTCCCAACGAGTGGGAATGCACATTCCCCACTGAGCTTTCAAAAAATATGGAAAAAGCCACAAAGGCTTTTCCTATATAGTTTTTGGCATTTTTGGTACACCTCCTTCCGAATATGGCTGATTGACATGGAATCTCATTAAGACAAATCATGTTCTCCTCAAATTCTATGATGAGTATTTTCACCGTATAGACAATCCCTTAGTTTAATATTGATTTGTAATCTTGTATATTTGATTATATGTATTGGTTAGTTTGCTTTAGATTATATTTTATTTTTGTATTTTATTTGGATAGTTTGTTTTATAATTGTATTGTATAGTTTTATTATTCCTTTTCTCTGTGTGTATGTGTATACATAAATATTTTAGATTATATACCTCTGGCAGGACCTGCTGATTTTGGTTGTTGTACCTGTAAAGCACTATGTAAATTGATGGTGTAATATACAGGTTGCTCCCCTTGTATGCATGGGACTGGTACCTGCAGTTTCAATTATCCATTGTCTGAAAAATATGGTTTCTCTAGGCATTTTCTAGGTCCTTCAGCATGACTCTATGATAACATCTGCCAGGAGTTACCAGAGAGTTGTGATGGAGCTGCCTAGAGAGGCAGTGTCTCTAGGCATTTCCTAGGGCATCCAGTGTGATTCTATAGGATTTGCTATTACCTACAATTTCAAGTATTCATGATAAATCTGGGAATGTACCCCCTGCATATATGGCGGGTGATCTTAAACTTTGTCTTGCTCTATCCTTGTTCACGTTGTCTAATTCAGAGTGGCTTTCTGGTCTGCATGTGTCAGTTCTCATGCTTTTGGCTTTCTGTTTGCCTTATCTTGTTCCTGACCTCTAACCTGTTTATGACCAGGCATCTACATTGCATTAATGCTTTTCTCAGGAATCTGAAGGAGGCTTCCGGTCTCAGGAAGCCTGATTGCAAGTCTCCAATTAACTAAAGTTTCCCCAAAGGCACCAGATCCCATCTGATCTTGGAAGCTAAGCAGGGTTGGTCCTGATAAATACTTGGATGGGAGACTGCCAATGAGTACCAGGTGCTGTAGGCTATATATCAGAGAAAGGAACTGGCAAAAGCACATCAGAGTATTCCTTGCCTAAGAAAACCATGTGAAATTCATGGGGTCACCAAAAGTCAAGTGACTAGAAGGCACCCCCCCCCTCCAAGAAAGAAACTATTGTTACAAGTCAGGATCTTAGACCATGCTTTGATGTTAGTTTAAGATCGTGACTTGTTCTGAAGTTGGTAGCCAAATTTCCCAGTTTGAACAAAATAGGACATTATAGTTCCCTGAGCACTTCTCCATTGCATATAGGTACATTACATAGGGAGGAATGAAACAACAATAACAACAACAACAATGTTTATTTATAACACCCTTTTCACCAAAAGGCGGAGCATCAAACATGCTGAATGTGTAAGCGAAAGGCTTGTTCATATCTTGAGTTGTTAAACTGAGACATGATCCTCCAAGCTGGTCTAGTGTAATCTGGCTACCTGTGCTTTTTTGACATAATCACCAGGCAAGTCAATTGTAAATTCCTAGAACTGAAGAGTAACTTTTAAAATTTACACATGTCCCTCTGAGATTTGTCATTGAGCAGCCCAGTCTTGCAGGCTACCAAACTCATTTCAGGGCCTGCTCCTGTTCTGTGCCAGCATGACTCCTGACTCTGTTTGTACTGTGCCCTGCCACAAACTGATGTTATGCCAGCCTGATCCTGCCAAGCTGCTATGCTGAACTCTTAAATTACTGCTACTGTGCTATGCACACTAATGTAATATATGGATATTCGATAGAAACCGCAGGACGCTAAGTACTGTGCTCAGGCAGGAGCTCATTGTTCTAATGCTGAATGGATACAGATACTGCCTGGAAGGCTTTTTATTCAGTGAAGGTTAAGCAACACAGTTAATTTACTATCTAAACAATTCTAACTTTAAAGCCAATGTTCATATTGCAAGTGGGGGATTGGCTCCACATTTTTCTACTTATTTACTAAAATGATTGTGGTGTGTATTTCAACATTTGACATTTATTAAGTCAAAATGAGCCTTTCAAATACTAGCTTAGGCTAGTGGGTATTGAATTACACACAGAAGGCATTCGCTCACATTACACAGTGTCCTTAAATTATTCTCTCTTATGACCCATTCTTGTAATTCCTTTAGTTCCTGACCTACCTCTACATTTAATGAAAGGTTTATGAGTTTGATATTTTGATGATCTGGGCTCTGTGTTTCCAGATTTTAGACTTTGTTTCTCACGAAATAACTTGATCTGTAATTTCAGGTTCTGAGCTTGTTCCTTAGCATGTTTCACTTTAGACAATTATAGCCCCGTTTTATTCATGCATGTTTGATTGTTGCACTATTAAAAGATAGCCTGTGTGTCTGAAATTAGTTATCTTCCAACTCTGCAATTCTGTGATTCTATGATTGCAGATAATACCACATATGGAATTTTTGTATCACTTCAGAATTATATTTTCCAATAGGCTTCATTCACAAACTTAGCCATGAGTCATCAGGTATATTGTACAGTGGAAGAAGCAAATATGTAAACCTGTCCTAATGGTGCCATAGATCTGATGATTCTCAGAACCTTGATTATTCTGTGGTAGATTCCAACCCTCCATATTACACCCCTATCTGAACTGAGTTCCTGATCTCATGTTCCCTACCTCATAGAGCCCAATGGACTTTCACTAATTTCTGTGATATGGATAAAATAAATATTAATAGGCCTTACATGCTGAACAACTGAGAGGACAGTTAGTCTTCTATATCTTAATATGCCCCTTGCTTTTTTCTCACCTTCCTCCTGCTCAGCTCGATGACCCCTTTCTTTATCCAACACTAAGGTTCAGTTTGCTCTAGTCCGTGTTGCCTGCTTCTCCCCACACAGGCCTTACTACATGGGGGAAGGGGTAAAAATCTGGATGAAATTTGGACTACTGTACTTTTGCCTGGAGCTGAGGTGCATGAAATTCGGACTACTCTGGCCTGGATTTAAGCAGCACACCTGCCAAAGCTTGAATCTATATTCAGATTTTTACTTGGCTTCCATTCAGAGTTGTTACTCATGCTTGACTCTGAGCTCTGGGAAAAGTGAAGCCCCAGCAGTAGTTGCTCTCTCTGAAGCCAGAACTGAAAGCCTGCCCTGCCATCGTGAAGCTGGCCACCTGTTCTGCCTGCAGAGAGAGTGACAGGCACTGGGGATTCACTTTCTCCAGAGCTCAGAGGGGCAATTGTGCACTGGAAAAACAAAGCCCCAGCAGTAGTCGCTCTCTCTGAAGCCAGAATGGGTGGTTAGCTTCATGATGCTCGGGCTCACCATGCATCATGACATCACAGAATGACTATTGCTGGGGCTTTTCCTTTGGAATGAAAAGTAGCTCCAAGGAGGGGAAAAATGATGATGCCTCAGGCAGCACTTGTCCACCCCCCCCATGGATTCAGTGTGGATGGAGTGTTCACACACCAGTTTTCTCTGGAGTTTCACGCAAACTCTGGAGAAAACTGTGAGTTTTCTAAAACCTGGATTAAGGGGGCATTTTCTGAATCTGTACTTTGGGGCTGTGCATTGTGTGGCACTATTGCACCATATTTAGGGAAAAGGCTGCATGCCATGTGGCATTATTGGGCCAAATTTGGGGGTGGATGGGAACTGGGGTTTTTCACTGGTATAGACAAGCCCCCAGCTCATCTTGGATACAAAAGGGTAGCTTAGTAGTAAGGATATAACTTTGGACTGTGCTTTGGAATAGTTTAATGTGCCTAAAAATTAACAATTAAAGAATCCCTGGTGGCATAGTGGTTAAACGCTGGTACTGCAGCGACAATAGATTTTCCTTGGTTTTATTCCTGGCTGTGAGGCTGTGTTCTGGGACAGTTTATTTGTGACGTTTCGCCTACATCTGTGGCTGGCATCTTCAGATAATGGTTGGGCAGGAGTGTTTGTGGGGTTTATATACTGTAAACCCCTGTTGGAGAGTATATGTAAATTTGTGTAATTGAATGGTTAGTTTCTGGGTGTAGAAATGCAAGGAGGATTAGTGTCTGTTTGGCTAATGGTTGGCTAATGGTCCATTGTCTGCTGGAAATCCCCATGTCCCTGGGTGGTGTTCATTTGCAAGTGTTGAGTTTTGATTTTATTGTTTTTCAGGCCTGGCAGCCAGATTTTGTTTACTTTTAGGGTTTTTTCTGTCCTGGTGTCCAGGTGTTTGTGGATTTCAATAGCTTCTCTGTGCATTCTGACATGATAGTTGTTGGCCTGGTCCAGAATTTCGGTGTTTTTAAATAACATTTTGTGTCCAGGTTGGTTTATAACATGTTCTGCTACTGCTGATTTTTCTGGCTGGCCCAGAAAAGCCATAATGTTATGAGTTCGATCCTAGAGGCTGCAAGATGCACTCAGCCTTCCATCCTTTTATAGGTTGGTAAAATTGATGCCCCCTTGTCGTGGGAGAGAGGCTTGCGTACCATAATGATGTTTTGAGCTATGCTGGCAGTGGCACAATAGCCACTGGTAGGGTCTCCCATGCCAGACAGGTAAAAACCGAAGGGTCTGACAAAGAGCGTCAAAGGGCAGGATGGGCTCTCTAGCCTTATGGCAGCCATCCTAGGAGAAGGAAAACTCTAATCCCAAACCCGGGCAGATGGTGCTCGTCCAACCCTGTAAGGTCAACCATCTAAGAGAAAGAAACTCTAATCAAACCTACGGCCCGAGGACCTCACTGCTACCGTCCATGCTTGCAAGGCCAGCAGATGAACCTTTGGTTTAAAGGGTGAGGCCAGTTCTGTGCACGCTGCGCTCTACCAGACAAATCCATTGCACAGGCTCGAAGGACAAATCCAATTCAAAAAAATAAAGCCCTGTAGTGATAGGCAAGGGACGAAACGGCAGGTGTAAAGATGCACTGGAAGCCAGAGACCCAACCCTGCATGCAGGTGGTTCAGGACTTTGGTCACTCGAGGCTGACCCGGGAGATGACAGTCTTGTTTGGCAGCATCCTGAATGACCAAGCAGCCTTTTTAAAGGAGAGCACTGCTTGCTCCATATGGAGAGGGGTTCTAGAAAAGGTGGCCTAACAAAAGCTCATCCCCAACTACCTGGTTGGCTAGCCGCAGCCAAAGGGCATCTTCTGATGCGGTCAAACCAAGACAAAGAAACAAAGGCACACACCGGCCTCCAAAGGTGTAAATAAACTGACGCTTGCATGCTGGAACATCAGAACCATGTGAGACTCTGCAGCCTGGGTCACCTATCGCCACCACTTACGACTCCTCGAACGCTTCCATCAGCGCTGTTTATGCACAATCCTAAATATACACTGGACTGACTATGTGACGAATGTTGCTGTCCTTGAGCAAGCAGGGATCATCAGCATTGAGGCCATGATATTGAGAACACAGCTGCGCTGGGCAGGGCATGTTTCTAGGATGGAGGACCATCGCCTCCCCAAACTAGTATTCTATGGTGAACTCGCCACGGGTCAGCGTAAGAGGGGCACTCCAAAAAAGCAATACAAGGACTCCTTGAAACAACACCTCAGGCTCGGCCAAATTGATCACCAACAATGGTCTGCCCTGGCCTCACATCGGGAGGCATGGAGATGCACTATCCACAATGCTGCAGCCTTATTTGAGAACTCACGCTGAACAAGTCTTGAAGAGAAACGACAACGCAGAAAAAATCACAACCCTGAAACATCACCCAAGGAAACCTTCTGCTGTGCTTTCTGCAACCGGACTTGTCTGTCTTGGATTGGCCTTTTTAGTCATCAGCGCGCTTGCAGAAAGCAGGGGATGAGTCCTTCCTGAATCTTCATTTGCGAAGAGAAGCCAGAGAGAGAGAGAGAAAATGAGTACCCAACTTGTGGGGGCAATTAGCTAACACCCAAAGGTCTTAGAGAGTGCCAAGAAAGCAGTGTAGATGTGTAAGTGCTATTGCTCAACAATTTGTAAGCCGCTCTGAGACCCTTTGTGGCTGAAGAGTGGGGTAAAAATACTTAAATAAAAATATATAAATTAGGTGGCTAGGTCACTTTGTAAGAATACATTCAAGAATGTAAAACCATAATCAAGGATGCAATATCCTTTGGGTACATGACTACCCTTTCTTAAAGACTGAAGGGAAAATGAAAGCAGCTTCTTTCTCAGTTCCACTAAGGACCTGGGGGGGGGACGTTGATTGTTTTTAGGTGAGACAGGAAATTACTCCCATTCCCCTGCAAACTGCTGGATTCTATAAGGTCAAGATGCAGAATTTGCTTTGTAGAAGAGAACACTTCTCTTTATATCTTCCCTTTGCCTAGAGACCTAAAATAGTTCTCTATTCTTTGTTTAAAGCAGCTTAAAAAGTTCTTATTTCCATTGTCTTACAAAGTAAGCCTTGTGACTGGAGATAATTTTTCTTTCCTTCATATCTTGCAGAATGTTTTTTTCTGTATTTTCATAACTAGAGAAAAATTACCATCTGCTGTTTACTGTAGGTGGGCAGGTGAGATGCATTAATGTTGGACTGTTGTCAATGCTCTTCCAGTTAAAAAAACAAAAACAAAAACAAAGACCACACAGACATCTGAAGTAGGCATGGAAGTTTGCTTGTGGGGTATTGAGTTAGTGTTGATCAGTGATACCTCTCAGATTAATGCCAAACTGATGGTTAAATCCAATGCTGTCCTCATGGTTGTCCCAGAGCTTTCTTCTGCTTACACTTGCATCTCTTTGTGCTGCCAGAAAACCAGATCTCCAGAGCCAGATCTGGGAGTGTACAAGGGGCTGCAGTGGTGAATTCCAGTGGATTTGGGGTGTGTGTGTGTATTTGAGGGAGGGTAATACTCCCTCATAACTCCCCATATGATCCACTGCTATCCACCATTCCATTGACCGAAGTTGTGCATTGGATACTGCCCTAATGCACAGTACACTGATTTTTTTCATGTGACATTCGAGAATGAATTAAAAGTGTTCAGATTACTAACTGGACATGATAAACCACTAAAGTATGGGTTTTCTGTGATGAAATAAGAATTCTTTGTTCTTTTCATGTTTAGAATACTTCCAAACTGATAAATCATTTATGTTCTGGGGATTCAGAATTGAATCTCCCTAACGTTTTTGATTCATTAAAGCAAAGGTGTGGAAGGCTCTGTCTTTGATTGGGAGAGGTGCTGAATCTTCGGAGATTTTCACACGGGGCCAAAATGCCCCGTTACTGCCCCGCTACCTCCTCTCCCGTTCCTGCCACGGAATAACATAAATCTTTCACACACTCACCTTAATTCCGCAGCAGGAATGGGCTCCCCCTCCCCTTGCTGGCCGGCTGTAAATGCAGCCATCGTAAGGCTGCTTTTACGACTGGCCAATATCACGTTATCACGTGATAACACCGGATGGTAAATTTAAAAAATAAAATTCCCCAAACATAAAATCAGTTCACCAAGCACAAAAACACTCTTTAAATCACATAATCAAAACAGGGAGGGTAAAATAAAGGGTGCCACTTACCTGGATGTCCAGGTCGTACCAGGAAGTGCTCGGAACGGACTTCCCCTCTGTGGCTGTCATTTCGGAACAGGAACGGGGCTCCTGTTCGTACACCTGTGATTGCATTATAGTGATGGAATGAGAGGTCTATTCACGATGAAAAATCATGATTACATTGTTCTGGAACAGTCACGGGAGTAGGATGGATGCAGGACAGAACGGGGTCAACGTCGTCTGAAAGGGAAAACCTTTCCCGACCCTGTTCTGTTCCTGCCACGGGATATATAGCCCGTGTGAAAATCTCCTTCATCCCATGATGTTTTTTTCTGATATACAGGTCCCCATATTATGCCTCCAATCCCATCCTGACCCACTGTATAGCTAATAGCAGCTTGGAGAACACATTTTACGATGAGAAAACAGCTGAGAAAAGAGAGTTAAGTACCCCATCTCAGGCTCACTGTGCTAATTGAATTAGAGCATCCCATATCTGCTTTCCTAATTTTAAAATCCCACCTGCCCCCCCCAATCCTAATCACAGATCCCCTGTGTTAAATGGGATTTGCTTTGAAAGTTGCTGCTTTCCTTGGGCTGTTTTTAATGTACTTAGGAACTATCCCATGGGACCCAGAAGGAGTTTATGCCTGTTGTGGGAATCCAGAGCATGGCCTGTTTTGAACCCTGATAGGATCAACTTGCTTCTGCCTGCACTGAAGTCAGAACACTGTTGAATGAGGCTGTGTTCCACCCCTCTGCCTTTTTAAAAAATACAGTATGGTTCCACTCTCATGCAGAAATTCCAGATGCAGAAATTCCAGAACAATATGAAAGTATGCTTTAAGTGCTGTGCAATATCCACTTACTTAGGAGTACCTGAACTCAGTGCGTAGACCTGTACAAAATTGCCTTGTCAATTTCTTAAGTCCCCTTTGGCTTCTGGTAGCCTGTCTAGCTTTGCTGTCTCTTATTCTTATACAATTCTGCTTTGCTTTGTTCTTGGCATGTTAAACCCATGGCAGTATCTCCTGAACTGCCATATGTGGCTAAGTGTGAGTGTTTCTTTATGTATAAAGTGGTGCAGAGAAGACTTCAGCTTGGATAATTCATTGTGTTGCTTTAAAATGAAAAAGGTCTTTATTACTTTGTGCAGCAGTGCAGTCACCTGGCATTGGGTCATTAGCGTTTTAGTCGTCTTTCCTTCACAACAATGCACAACATGCTAATTAGAGGGTTCTGAAAGCTAAGCAACCTGTTTTAAAATCAGACATTTTAATTTGCAGCTTTAATGGCTATATTATAATAATGGGCTTTGGAAGAGAAAAAAAGGGCACTTCTCATGTTCCAGTAGTGAGGCCCAGTGTAACAGAGGCTGACAAAATTAAAAACCTCATAATATGACCTTTGCTTGGGATAAAAGGCTGTTTCATAACAATTTCCTTTTGTTCTTTGTTTAAGCCATTACTCCAAAAGGAGACTCCGATTAATCTAAGTAAATGCATCATTACAGTCCTAATCCATGTCCTTCTGTCAGTGTCTGTTTTAATTAAATAAGAAACACTAGCAGAAAGATATCACGCACAAAGCTGTGGTTGGAGGGAGAGAGGCTTGGTTGATCAGGGTAAGATTTAAAAAGGCTTTACTGTTTTGTCCATTTACATAGTTCCAGAAGCTATACTGTTGCAAGTTAAGAGAGGGGGAAACTTGCAAAATAGTTTAACATGGTGCCCCTTGTTACTGTACAAAATCAACTAAATTGGTGTTGATTACTATTAATTATGTAGTGAATCCTGTATAAATATATAGAGAATTCATAAGGAAACTGTGTAACAATTAGTGGTCCTCTCTGTGGACTTGCCCTGAATATATAATTGGAAACAATGTTTTTATAATTTTAAGTAATAAGCTATTACAGAATATTGGCTTAAATTACATAGAATGGTGTATTTTTAGTTTTACCCTGGTTTTATTGTGAATGATCCCTACAATATTTAATGTTTTAAAAAAACCCACCTTGTGATATAGAGCTTGAAAGATTTGGGGGAATCCAGTAATACAATTATTTTAAAGCCAATGAAGAATCTATTTTATACATTTAACCTAGTTAATATTACCTCAGCCATACATACTGTATGTGGAAACCCTACTTCAGGATAGTTTTATGGTGAGAGTATCTTCCCACATCCAGATGATAATATTTGATGTAATGAAAAGAGAAAGTGTGCAGTGCTGAGAATAATTAATTTAGTCTAACAAGATGAAGATAAATGAAGCAAAGCAAGGATTGCATAAATCAAGAGGTCTTGTTTACAGTTTAATACTACTTGATATTATGTAGTTTTTTTCTTCAATTTACAAAGGAAAAGTGCCTCACTTAAAGGAAATGTTTTCTGTGATTCCAAGAAGTAAAAAAAAACCCACCCAACTTTTTATCCGTATGCAAGTACGTCGCTTTTAACATACTTACTATTGTACCCTCTCTCTGGCTTTTCTTTGCAAATGGAGATTCAGGAAGGACTCATTCCGCGCTTTCTGCAAGCGCGCTGATGACTAAAAAGGCCAATCCGAGATAAACATGTCCGGTTGCAGAAAGCACAGCAGAAGGTCTCCTTGGGTGATGATTCTGGGTTGTGATTCTTTCTGCATTGTCATTTCTCTTCAAGACTTGTTCGGCGTGAGTTCTCAAATAAGGCTGCAGCATTGTGGATAGTGTGTCTCCATGCCTCCCAGTGTGAGGACAGGGCGGACCATTGTTGGTGATCAGTTTGGCCGAGTCTGAGATGTTGTTTCAGGGAGTCCTTGTATCGCTTTTTTGGAGCGCCCCTCTTATGCTGACCCGTGGCAAGCTCACCGTAGAGTTCTATTTTTGGGAGGTGATGGTCCTCCATCCTAGAAACGTGCCCTGTCCAGCACAGCTGTGTTCTCAATATCATGGCCTCAATGCTGGTGATCCCTGCTTGCTCAAGGACAGCAACATTCGTCACATAGTCAGTCCAGTGTATATTTAGGATTGTGCATAGACAGCGCTGATGAAAGCGTTCGAGGAGTCATAAGTGTTGGCGATAGGTGACCCATGTTTCAGACCCATAAAGGAGAATAGACAGTACAATGGCTCTATACACACTGATTTTTGTGCTTCGCCTCAGGTGTTTATTACTCCAGACTCTTTTGTAAAGTCTTCCAAATGCACTATATGGCTTTGCTAATCTGTGACCAATCTCTTTGTCAATCTTGGCATCTGAGGAGATGATGCTTCCCAGGTAGGTGATCTGCTGAATGGACTTAAGCACAGATTTGCCTACGGCAATGTGGGGATGGTGGTGTTCATCCTGTGGTGCAGGCTGGTAGAGGGAGAGGCTTGCGTCCCCTAATGAAGTTTTGAGCTATGCTGGTGGTGGCATAATAGCCACCGGTAGGGCCTCCCATGCCAGACAGGTCAAAACCAAAGGGTCTGACAAAGAGCGTCAAAGGGCAGGATGAGCTCTCTAGCCTTATGGCAACCATCCTAGAGAAGGAAAACTCTGATTCCAAACCCGGGCGGATGGTGCCCATTGAACCCTGTAAGGTCAACCATCTAAGAGAAAGAAGCTCTAATCAAACCTATGACCTGAGGACCTCATTACTATTGTACCAATACAGTGATAAAAACATAACTACATATGTGAGATTAAATTGAACCAAAACCAGACATTCTGAGGAAGTTTAGATGTAAGATACTTATTTCAGGTAGTTCTTGAATTCATCTGAAATCTGGTGTTTCCTATTGTCAGTGTTTTGTCTTTCCACACCTCTTAGTGCTGCCACTGTGTTTGTCCCAAACAGAGAAAACAAATTGAATCAATGGGATTTACCCACCTGTGAATTCACCATTCAGTAACTGAGTTGAGTGCATGTACTCTAATTGAAATTAACCAGTAGGATTCAGGCTAACATGTACATTCTATTAAAAACACACACACACAAACCATTACCTTCACTATCTTCCTAAATTCTTTAACCTAGTGTTTTCCATCTTGGTGCACTGCAACATTACACTTTCAGGTATCCCCAACATTTACACATTCTGAATGGATGTTTTGTTCTCTATAGTATTTTGTCTTATTTTACATATCTCTCCAAATGTTTTTGTTTCCTTTTCTCTAAACTTCTGGTGATTGCTGCTTTATATTTTACATATTCCTATGTTGGGAAACATCAGGCAGCAAACTCTACTGTAGATATTTGCAAGCTTTCACAAAATTGTCTGATTTCTGAGTATGGAGATTTTCAGACAGGCAAAAATCGCTCCTTGCCGCGCGAGCAGCCTCCCGAAACTGCTGCGCGGCAAGGGTCTTCTTCGGACGACGCTGTGCCTCTGGCGAAACCGTCCGTGTCACTTCCGTGAAGCTTGGGATGGCTCCGCGTCATATTTCAAGCACGGAGGCTGCCCGTGATTGAAATATGACGCGGAGCCGTCCCAAGCTTCACGGAAGTGACACGGACGGTTTCGCCAGAGGCACAGCGTCGTCCGAAGAAGACCCTTGCCGCGCAGCAGTTTCGGGAGGCTGCTCGCGCGGCAAGGAGCGATTTTTGCCTGTCTGAAAATCTCCTAACTTTATTTTAGCTGGCATAGAGTTCTCATGTATTTCCCATGGATGCATGATTGCTTTCCATCCAAACCTTCATGATCTTTCAGAGCTTTATCATTTCCTCTATTGTTCATTTGTGGAAGACTTGCCTTATCCCTTACGGAGACAGCATAAGCTGATGTGTGCTCAGCCATGTGCTATATATCTGGTTGGTCACTGAAGCAGGAGCAACAAATAGCTATGTATTGGCTGCTATTTACCTCCCTAATATGAGGTTATGGAAGTGGGAAACATGTCCATTTTACCTTCACTTGTAACAAAAGGGCTTCTGTTCTTGCCTGAAGCTGACAACCTCAACAGATGTAAAGAAGGGGTGGGTGGGATATAATTAAGCTGCACATAGTAAAACAAACACTGATAACACTATATTAATTCAAGATATTCAAAGTATGACATCAACATTTAAAATAAATTAGCAAATAAGTCCAGACAGGCAAACTGTTGAGAAGTTGCAGAAAATCTCATTGACTTATAAGAGTTGGCCCTTCAGTGCCATCCAGTCCAGCACTCTGACAATGCAGGAAATCTGCTTTGCTGACATTCTTGAGAGCGAGCCATACAGTGTCCACTAGTTTCTAACCCTGGAGAGCTCACCACCTTCCAAAGCACTCCACAGTTACAAAACAATTTCACATCTCTCTACTCAACAATGGCCTTGGTTCATTGGTCCATTTCAAAAGTTCTCAGTGGGGAAAAAAATTGGAACAGTTTGTCTGTTTGCACAAGTTTGTTTATTTGTACTGATTTAGGATGCTATATCATATGTCTATGGGGGGTTATGAGAAGCACAAACAGAGTTTTACTGTGATGCAACTTCTTGATCTCACAGAAGGTTGTTCTTGAGATGTGGAATATCCTGAAAGGCTTTGAGATATGAGCCCTGATGGTGCAGTGGTTAAATGCCAGTACTGCAAGTCACCACATTGCAAGTTTGATTCCAGCGGGCTCCAAGGTTCACTCAGCCTTCCATCCTTTCGTAGGTTGGTAAAATGAGTACCTGGCTTGTGGGGGCAATTAGCTAACACACATTGGAAGCTGCTTATTGCAGTGTAGAGATGTAAACTGCTATTGCTTAAAACAATTTGTAAGCTGCTCTGATAGCCTTGTGGCTGAAGAGCGGGGTATAAATAACTAATTAAATAAATAAATTAAATGATGTGGGGGACTGCAGCTGAAGGAAAATTGTATCCTCTTTGACATGAGCTGAAGTGCCTTTCCCTTGTGCAAGAGTCTTTCTGGGTCCCACCATGTCTGTGCATCATGGCTACTCCACTTGCTCTTTGCTTCTGAGAATTTTGAGGGGAAGACTTGTCTTCTTTTGTGCCTCTGAATGGACAGCACAATTGAAACTGAAAGAGCCACAATTGGCAGTGAAACATGCACATAGCCATTTTGAAAAGTAAGCCTTAACACTTGGTGAAGAAAGTTGAGCTATACTTTGCATTTCTTCAGAAGTGGAGACCAAATGCTTTACCAAAAGTACTGGGTGCATATAGTTATCTTTGATGAGAGTACTGATTTATAAGTAATTACTTGATTGTTAATTATCCTATTTCAAGTGCATTATATTTTGTCACTTACCAGCTTGCCAATTGTTTTGATATATCCATAGCTTGGTCTACAAAAGTTGACATTTTATTGATCTGAGGGTTCTGTCAAGGAAGCGTACCCCTTCTTTACAATACTCAGACAAGCAGCGATATCTAGTGTAACCACAGGCAGTAGTAAAAAAAAATCTCATTCAATAGTAAATTACATATTCCTGTGTCTGTGATTTAAAAAAAAAATCTCAGGGGGTCATGAACAGATCCTTGCAACTGCTTCTAAGGATTTCAATAAATAGCACTTTTTGTCCAAACAATTGGCTTTTATATTACTTTTAAACACAACTACTAGTCCATCAAGAGTTTCAAAAGGAAAAAACAATTCTGCAGAGTGCTGGTATGGCAGCACAGACCAATCATTATGGCACCCATTCTCTAGTCCTTTATTTTTCAAGTTTGCAACAATAGGTTGTTGATTCAATGGACAAGACCAGAACAATTAAGTTCTCTGTTTAGCAGCAGTGCAGCATTTTAATGCCCTCCTCTAATAATGGTCTCATTATTGTTATTCTAAGACTGGGCCTCAGGAGGAGGAATATTTGCTGGAGGTACGTCATTATTTTGCAAATTTCGATTAGCTCATCATGTTGTCTGTACTGTGAAAATCGCAGCTAATTAGAGCAGCCAGTTAGACTACCAGCTTTTGAGCTTATGAGTTAAAAGGTAGCATACTTGATAGGCCAATGATGTGAAAAGGTGGTTAAAAGGAGGATTAGAGCTGTTGCCTTAGTAACTCCAACTTCCATCTGTGAGGGAACAATGGACTTGTGTTTCTCCCCCACCTTGGTGTAAAAATTGGTTTTGTTTTGAAAGGACAGGGTTCTTTATATGACAATCTGGAATTCAGCCTGAGTGTAGTTTTAGTTGTTAGGAGAGACCATTGGGGGATAGGCAGGGTGAAAGGTCATGGTGAGCTCAAGGACATGAAAGGTTGTTGTCTCATGTAACAATAGCAGATTGTTTTGTCTTATTATTTCTAGCCAGCCACTAAGTCAGGTGATGGAACAAATACCTCAAGATTAGTCAGGTGAAACAGGAAAGAGAGATAATGTACCTTTCAGAGAACAAAAGATAACTTTAGTTCACTTTTACTAAACAAAGTTGGATTTATTTGTGTCCATCCTCTGGAAACATTTTTTAAAAAGTTAAAAGAGCTTGTTTACTAAGTGACAATTCCTGTGTGCTTTTGTACCACACTGCCTCTGTAGGCCATCACATTTCTGGAAAGCACTCCAATGTGTTAGAAAATGTTATTTAAGCTTCCTTCCCAGGAAGGAAAAAACAAAACAAAAACAAACCCCAGGAGTATCAGTGATGTGATACTTAACAATAAATTTAGCTGCTGTGCTTTCTCAAGTTATTGGCTTCTTAAAAAGGTTTTCCTTCAAACATCCACAGAATAATATTTACTATAAATATGAAGGAAGTTTGCTTCCACACTTTTCAGCATGTTATTGTCTATATAGCCCATCTTATGGAAAGTTTACAATAAATGGTTTTAAGAGATGTTACTACAAAGTCCGTTACTCCCATGTAAATGTCTGTCTGTCTGTCTATCTATCTATCTATCTATCTATCCACATTCTGCTTTGTGGAAAGGGGAGGTCAAACCTTTTTGTGTTAGGCCTGATCTTGAAAAAGTTCTGCCCTTTGTCTGTGGGGAACATAAAGGTACTTCAGGGCTGTTTAATAAAACAGCTCTGGCATGCTTTTTGCAGGAAAATCGGTTTTGTTAAAGTGAAAAGGCTGCAATCTCCTGGATTTTGCCCAGGGCTCCCTAAACCTAACTCATTGATTTTTAAAAAGAATAGGCAGGATAGACAGGTTGCACTTCCCTTTATTTTCTCTCTTTAACACGACACCTTAGTTATCCAGAGCATCTCAGTTTATTTCCCTCCTAACCAGAGGTAAAACTATCTCATCTCCACTGTGGTGCCAAGATTTTCAGCTGTCTTTCTTATGATGCTGCCCGTCAGCAAACATATATCTCCTTTCTCTTTTCTAATTTCATTATTTAACTTTCGAGGTTTCTAGTTTGCTTTCTTATTTGAACTTTCCATAATAAGAGCTCACATCATATTCACATTGTAATTGTAATTCATCCACCCCTGACCAGCATTGGCTATTTATTAACATGGGTAGGTGGTAGGGTGACTTTAATAAGTGCTAGGATTTCCCCTTTCAATAATTGTGGCCTTGCCTGAACTGTAAAAGGAAAAAAAGTATCCAGGATGCCTCTTATCTTCTCCTTGCTCCTGGCCACTTTTATTTTTTCCCCTCTTGCTCTCTGTGACAACACAGATGGACAGCCTTACATAAACTGATAACTCTGATAACCAGTCATATGGTGCAACTAGTAAAATTTATTCTGCATTTGAGAGTACTGATGATTCTTACTCTCCTGGCTTTCTATGCAAGAACCAAAGGATTTGCCAGCAGCTGGGTGGAATCATGGTGGGAATAACAGTGTTGGTTGCTCATGTGATTCCATATCAAGAACTGGAAAACCCTTTAATTGCCTGAACTTGGAACACTAGCTTAATCTGTAAGTACTTTCTGTCTGTTTCCCCCCCCCCCCACATACACACTTTGTTCAGAGTGGTATACATTTAGCATTTGAAACCAAATCCAGTTAACTATCTATTTTGTTTCAGCTTTGTCTGTTTATTTTATTTGCCTTAAAACATTTGGTGGAAAGGTTCATATGCTGTTCAGGGTTAAATGGAAAATAATACAAAGGGTTAACCAGAAGAGAATTGCAAATGAACTGATCTAGAAAGTTGATTATTAATCCAGCAAGAGAAAAATATCCATCTAGTAAGCAAGAATTAGTATCCAAAGAGCTGATAATACTGTTCAGCCTGTCGGTGTGGAATGGCAGAGCCAGGTAAGCACACATCTTCTTCAAAGGATTAAATGTTTCCCTTAAGGAAATATCTAATTTTAGATAATTTTGTGGGGAAAGGAGGATGACAAAGTTTGTATTGAGCATAACATAATCTACCTTCTCCCATAAGTGAACAAAACATTTAAAATATGCTTTGGCAATAACATTCCTTTCTGTTGTTAGATTGTAAAATATTTCTGAAAGCCTGGCTTGGGTTGTGGTTAAGAACAAGGATAGATGAGAAAAACCAAAACAAGCTTTAATGTGGTAGTCTACAGAATAATCCTTCATAGTGCAACTTCAGAAATTGTATCAATTATCTTGTAGCTGTGGAGAACTGAAAACTACAGAAGTAAAAAAAAAAGAGGTGGGATTTCTACATAAAGAAAAGCAGTAATTACAATAAAAGTGGTGTCATTATGGAGAATAGCTCTCTGTGTCTCTGAGTATGCACACACAAACACCCATACACATTAACATCTCCAAAAAATTTTTTTTTTCCAGGAAAATTTAGAAGTTATAAGTATCAGGAGAAAAAAATGCAACAGGAGAGTAAGTGACAAGGGGACAGGCTATGGCATGTTTGCTGGAAAACTCAGCAAACCCAAGCTTTCTGTTCTTTGAAAAGAATAATTATTAGCCAGCTCTTCTGAAGGACTTCTTCACAGAATGATTGTCAGATATCCCATCTTCCAGTTATCAGTGGTTGCATTTTGTGTGCTCTTCCAGTCAGTCATTAGACACAAACAAATTAATTTACCTTTTAAGCAAACAGTCTGGTGCTTAGGGAACAAAGCCTATCTCAGTTAATCCAGTTTGTACTACCAGAACACCTTTTTAGCCTGGGGATCTTTTTGTATGTAATATTCAATGCTTTATCTCTGGGCTATATGAGGGCCATGTCTGCTCTTAACCATTTCCTGTTTGCATGGTGAAGATAAATTTAAGGAAGCAGGCAGAAAATAGCAAATCTTTCTAATCCTTATATAGGCCTGAGTAGAACATGCTTAAACAGCAGTAGAATCCCTAAAAGCTTGGCCATTGACTGGGGATAATAGGAATTATTTAAAATAGACCAGGTTGTGGGGGTGGGGGGCTGAAATAGAACTTCTATGGAACTGTTAGGCTTCAAAAATGTGTTTTTGCTGGTATATAATTTGATCTTGCTCTAATAAATCTAGGCTAGTTTGCAAGCAAGAATAAGTAATCCATTTAACATTCATAATAAATTTCAGTTTATTAGCACAAAATTAATGAACCAATCACTACTTTCATCTCTTAAGGATGTGAAAAAAGAGACAGGCATACTCTTTCCAAAAATGAATCCGATACATACCACAAGTGTTCTAGTGTAAATGAAATAGTTTTTAAAATAAAGATGTATGCATATTAGAATTGTGTAGAAAGGAAACTAAACATGATGAACAGTAGCAGCTTAATCTGCAAACGGGAGCTAGTAAACACACAAAATCAAATGTCATACTGGAGCTACAGCACTAGTACAATAGAGCTTTCTTCTCCTCTGATCCCTTAGACCCTGGTGCAACCTGAAAACTGACAGCTGTAGCAGGGTGGTGGTGGGGAAATTGCCTCCTCCTGATTCCACTGATAGGAACAGTTCCTTCTGCATATGTATCCTTTTAGATTTAGGCCTATGCATTAAAATTAGTCCTCTGGGTCCATACTGGGAGAAAGGTAGTTCATTAGATACATATATAAATAACAACAAAAATAATAATGTGTTATTACTGCTGCCTTTGACATCTGGAAAAATGTTTTGGTTCTAAACTCTCTCCTAATATGTAAAGACTAGACAATGGCGTAATTAGGCTTAAAATCAGGAGTAATTAGTACACTACTCTAAATATTCTTAACATGATAGGTACATACAGTCTTCACTGATGGAAAAGAATAGGCATTACATGTGCTGGACTTATGATTTGATGAACATTAATAATGAGAGAGAATTAGGACTTTATAAGACGGATCAAACACAACATCATAACGCGAAGTCGAAGGTTTTCACGGCCGGCATCCATGCATTTTCCTTGGGGTTTTTCCGGGCTGTGAGGCTGTGTTCTGGAATAGTTTCTTTCTGACGTTTCGCCTGCATCTGTGGCTGGCATCTTTAGAGAAAATAGTTGGGTAGGAGTGAACACTTCCAGGTGAGATCGTGACATCCAGGTAAACTTTTTATAACTTTCCCTGGTGTAGTTTTAAAGTGTGCTTAGGTGCTTGGTGTAACTTTTTGATGTTTATTTTTTGTTTTATTTTTGAATTTCCCGCATGATGAAATTGTGTGGGATTTCAAAGGAGGAAGTGAACGGGGCTTCATTCACTTCCTCCTTCAGTGCCAGGGAAGCCTTTCCCAGGAGAGGAAGGTAAGTGTGGTGGGGGATGTTCTTTTGCCAGCATAAGAATGGATTATTTTATGCCAGTAAAAGAATGTCTTTAAGGGGTGGTCTGATAAAGTCCTTAGTTTGCATACTGTGGCCCTAAATTTCCCTAGAATTTTATCTGAAGCTTTTAAAAAGTAGTTAGTTTCAGTTATAGCTTCAAAGCTAGCTGATAACAAAAAAGTTAGTTAACAGTGTAGATGTAATTCTGAAATAAGTCTTTCTTTCCCCATTTCTCAAAAATAACTATAATTATCTTTAGTAACCTTGTAACAAAAAATTAGAATTCTATAAACTGCTGGCTGGCAGTACAAAACACAGGCTCCTCCAATCCATCACATCAACATCCACAAAAGAGCATAAGGCAGCAACATGGGGCACAGTACATGCCGCTCCCTAAACCATGTGCTATTTCTCCATTAGTGAGGCTCCCAAATGCAAACGGTAACAAAATGTTACAGTTTTACATGACAAAAAGAGTAAAGCCATTCCTTGTTATGCTACAATCATATTATAACATAGTTATACACTGTATCTTCAACAGTGGGGAAAAAAAGTCTCAAAACAAAATGACAACCACAGGTGAAGGAATCAAGTAACTTTGTAGCTGTGAATTGCTATCAAGTCGGCTTTGATTTATGGCAATCCTATAAATGAAAGACCTCCAAGATACTCTGTCATCAACAGCCCTGCTCAGGTCCTGCAAACTCAGGGCTGTGGCTTCCTTGATTGAGTCTATCCACCTGTAATGAGGTCTAGCTGTTTTCCTACTTCCTCCCACTTTACCAATTATTATCATCTTTTCTAATGAGTCATGTTTTCTTGTGATCTGTCCAAAGTATGACAGCCTCCATTTGGACATTCTGGCTTCTTTGAAGAATTCAGGCTTGATTTGCTCTTGGACCCATTTATTTGTCTTTTTAGGAGTCCATGGTATTTGTAGAACTCTCTTTCCACACAACAGTTCAAATGAGTTGATTCTCTTCCTAGTTACTTGCAATCAACTTGTTACCAGAGAATAGTGGTACTTTATTGTGAGCCAAATGATTATAGCAGATATATTATGAAACATAATGAAAGATGCCAACAGTTCTTGGGTTGTCTGAATCGGAAAAAGCTATATGAGTATGCTGTAATATTTAAATTTGCAACTTACATTATTATATGAGAGAGAAAATATTTTTTTTTTAAAAAAACTTTGTTGAAACCAGGCCACCTTTTATAGAATGCTGGAGGAAAAAAAAATCCGGCTGAAGTAACATAGATTTTTTAATTGATTGTGATGGTCAAAAACATTATGATTTTGTTGATGACAATTTGTTTCATTGCTTACATTTATATTTTCATTGTCATTTCAGTTGTGTATTTTATCAGCTATATAATAAAAATTAAAAATAATTGAATATGTATAAATAGTATGCTCACTTCAGTGGTCGATTTCAGACATAATAGAAAACCATGATTTCTCATGGCATGGAAATGTACTGTCCAGAGTTAGTTCTCTCTCTTTTTTCCCCTTTTACACAGAAAGGAAAGAGAATGAAAGTTGCTTTTTTCCACTTTCAACTTAATTGTGGGTTGCTATGTTTTGTTCTAATTGTGGTTTGTTAAAATGAAAATAGGATTAAACTCTGATTTGATGGCTTGAGTTACTAGCTGATCACAATTAGAACAAACTGCAGTTCCCCATATTCAGTTGTAATGGGGAACATAGGGGTCAGCTGAACAGGAAAATTAACAGCAGACAATTGCACGTTAACTCACCATCACAGCAGAGTTCGTCTTCATGATTTTTTCTCAAGATCGTTGGTATGGGAAGTTATCTACCCACATATAAAGATGGTGGCCGCAAGTTAATTTTTTTCCTTCTAATTTATATATATTTTAATTAATGCATGCTTTTAATCCTTTGCAATTTAATATTATTTTAAGGGGTGGGTGGGCTAGGGTATTGTGAGTATGGGGTTTTTATATTGTAAGCCGCCCCGATTGCGTTGCAGAGGGGCGGGATATAAATAAAATTTTATTATTATTATTATATTATTAATTACTTGCGTTATTATTCTCCAAAAGCTCCCACCTTTGCACATCCCCCTTCATTAAATCTAATATGTGGAAGAGTGATCTTCTGCTTAAATTTTTTTTGTTTGCTTTACTGCTGGAAAATTGTGCATGATCACTTCAGTGAAAATCAGATATTTTGACTTCCAGAATGAGCCCCAATTTGAATTGGCTTTTCAAATGGGTGGGAATGCATATTTCTGGGTATTTTTTTTTAAAAAAAACTTTGCATGAAAAAATGAAGTGTGTTATTGCAGAATAGCTGGGGGTTTTGGCCCCCCTCCTTCCTAATATGGTGAATCCCTGCAGGATCTCATCAGAGCAAAAGGTATTCACCTCACATTCTGTAAGAAGTTTTTTTATTGTCTAGACAACCCCTGGGTTAGCTTAAAAGCAGAAGCTTTCTGCATCGAGAGTACTCCTTAGGGATATTATCAATGCGTCCTTCAGGGAGGGCTCCCTTCCACCTTGTCTGAAGGAAGCGGTGGTTAAGCCGCTCCTGAAAAAGCCTTCCCTGGACCCCTTGGACAGGAACAACTATAGGCCAGTCTCTTTGCTGCCTTTTCTAAGCAAAGTGATTGAGAGGGCGGTAGCTTCCCAACTCCAAGCTGTCTTGGATGAAACCGATTATCTAGATCCATTTCAAACTGGCTTTAGGACGGGTTATGGAGTGGAGACTGCCATGGTTGCTCTGGCTGATGACCTCCGCTTGGGTATCGACAGGGGTAGTGTGACCCTGTTGGTGCTCTTGGACCTCTCAGCGGCCTTTGATACAATAGACCATTCCATCCTCTTGGATCGCCTGAGGGAGTTAGGAATTGGAGGCACTGCTTTGCAGTGGTTCCGTTCCTTCCTCTCGGGCAGATCCCAGAGGGTGAGGCTTGGGGACAGTTGCTCTACTAGAATAGAGCTTAACTGTGGCGTTCCTCAGGGTGCCATCCTGTCCCCGATGCTATTTAACATCTATATGAAGCCGCTGGGAGAAGTCATTCGGAGGCATGGAATGCGGTGTCATCAGTATGCGGATGACACCCAGATATACTTCTCCATGTCTCGGTCATCAGCTTCGACTTCAGATGGCATCTCTCCTCTGAATGATTGTCTTAAAGCAGTAATGGACTGGATGAGGAAAAACAAATTGAGACTGAATCCAGACAAAACGGAGGTACTAACAGTTACAGGCCCAAAACCAGGTCTGGGAATACAAACTCCAATCCTGGATGGAACTACACTCTCCTCCAAGGATTGTGTTCGCAGTCTGGGGGTGCTCCTGGACCCGTCGCTCCAGATGACTAATCAGGTTAATGCGACGGTCAGGAGTGCCTGTTATCAACTTCGGCTGGTACGCCAGCTGCGCCCTTTCCTGGAAACTAGGGACCTCGAAACTGTGGTACATGCACTGGTAACCTCCCGTCTGGATTTCTGTAATGCGCTCTACATGGGGCTACCCTTGTGCTTGACTCGGAAACTTCAACTAGTCCAGAACATGGCAGCCAGGTTGATTTCTGGTGTTTCCAGAAGAGAGCATATAACACCGGTGCTAAAAGCTCTCCACTGGCTGCCTATTAGTTTCCGGGTACAGTACAAGGTGTTGGTTATGACCTTTAAAGCCCTACATGGCTTGGGTCCAACTTACCTCCGGGACCGCCTCCTTCCGTACGACCCTCCCCGCACACTTCGGTCCTCTGGGAGGAATCTGTTACAGCCTATGAAAACAAGGCTGTCGGTGACCTCCCAGAGGGCCTTCTCTGCTGCTGCTCCCAGATTATGGAATGGCCTGCCGGACGAGATCCGTCTTACTACCACCTTAGACAGCTTTAAAAAAGCTGTCAAGACGGATCTTTTCCGGCAGGCCTTTCCTGAATAATTATCCCGGCCCAAGACTCAGCTGCCCTTTCTAGGCTATGATTGTATGTTTTAAATTTTTTTTCTTCTAATTTATATATATTTTAATTAATCCATGTTTTTAATTCTTTGTAATTTAATATTATTTTAAGGGGTGGGTGGGCTAGGGTATGGTGACTATGGGGTTTTTATATTGTAAGCCGCCCCGATTGCATTGCAGAGGGGCGGGATATAAATAAAATTTTATTATTATTATATTATTATTATTATCTTGTTTTGTGCAAGAAAGATGAGGAAAAGGAAACAAGAAGAACATGAGCCCAGGCATAAGGGCATCATGTAACATAACAAGAACCCCTAGTTTCCCATTAAGTTTAAACTGGGCCAGTGATGTCACATATTTTCACAGGTCTCTCTGCTCTGCCCATGTATGTTATTAATCTTCTCCTTTACTTAATTTTAGTGCATTGGTACTTGAGGAAATTTAACAAATTAAAGGTAACAAGTATACAAATGGACTCTTCTACATAACGATACTGAAACATGGATAGAACTGTATCAGTCACAAGATTTCTTCACAGGAAAGAGGAAACACGTCTGTTTCAATGTTTGGTACTTTTGAAACAGTAGTGATGGAGGCTGAACTAACATTTTGGCTACATTGCTTTCACTTGGGAGAGCCTGGAAATGGCTATGAGAAGGCCTGTTATGGAGCCTAAAATCAGATTGCAATGGAACACAAACCACTGGAATGTCTATATTTGTGGCATGTGACAAGAAATCCTGTCTAGTCTTTTAATGAATAATGCAAAAAGGGGTGGCATGAAATGGATAGTGATGGGCAGAATGAATCTGTTGCTTTTTGCTGGGAGCTGTCTGGAGAGAAAGAATGAGACCATTGTTTAGAACATTTATTCCTGGTGGTTGCTAGAACCTGGGGATAAAATACTTTGACAAAATATTTTGAAACAGTTGGGATAAACTAAAGTATATCATGTCTATTCCTTTGTATTTCAACAAATCTCCTATTTTAAGAACTCACCAATGGTCACCAATGATTAGCTCACCACAAGGATACCCTGAACTACTTCTACCAATCTGTGTTCTGAAATAGTTCTTCCCAGGTAGGGTTGGGGACTCTGCAACCCACTAGATGTTGCTGAACTCCAACTCCCAGCATTCCCAACCATTAGCTGTGCTGGCTAGGATTGCTGGGAGTTGCAGTTCAACAACATCAGGAGGGTCACACTGTTTCTACCCCTACTCTAAGGCCAATACAAACTGACTTCCCACAACTCATTAAAGGGCCTTTTCACACTTTACACTTGTGAGATTATCACACTACACTGTTATAGCACTATTATCCAACCAACTGTCTCCTGTGGAATCCTGTGGGATTTCCAGTTTAGGGAAGGGCATTTAGAACTCTTAGCCAGAGAGCTCTTAGGCATCACTAAACTACAAACCCCAGAATTCCACAGGAGGCAGCTGTAGCAGTTAAAGTGGAATAGCACTATAACAGTGTAATAAAAGTCCAATGTAATTAATTCAATATCCCCCCCCAAAGTGTGATACTTGCCAAAATACTAGGACTGATTGCAATTCCATGATGAACATATGTTCAGCATTAAGCATGAATTTACTGTTGCATGTATAAAACTGCTCTTCAAAGTGCTGGGACAAGGTTGATCAATAGGAAAGCCATCCTTGTTTTAATTCTTCTAACAAGAGAAGTAAAACATTGCCTTCTCAAAGAACTGAGTTGTTCCACTGTTCTATACATTTTTTTTGTCAGTACGCAAATACTTGGATTCACACAGTGGTTTGTATGCAACTTCCTAGCTCAAGTCTAGAAGTATACAAAAGCAAGGAGGATTTTCGGCCTCTCCTAGCAGTAGCTGTTCAGGCAACACAACAGAATGACTATTAGCAACTTATAGTATATGCAATGGTGCATATATTTTTGTATGAAGCATGATCTATATGATTTTCCTATGACAGTCTTGGCATTGGATGAGCTGTTATAGACAGGTGCAGATCTACAGAATGTTCTGCAATACTTTTGTGCACACCAGCTTGGGTGCACTGATAAAATATGTGGGAAATGTTGGCTTTCACAGAACACTGCCAGGTGTCAATTGTCATGGAATGGCTGTGAAGATCATCTCAGGATGGGATCTAGAGTGTATTGTTCAGATACATCCTGGAAAAGATAATAACCAAAAGACAGGCATGTATAGCAGATTAGATGTATCTGTACAGAAACCCTGGCCAACTCTCTGTGCCAAGCAAATTAGTGCTATTGTGATATAACCATTACTTCAGCTTGGAGAATTTCCTCATGAGTGCACTCACTTTGAAGAACAAATTATTCTCGCTTAGACACACTACATTCTGCTTTACAACTTACATAACATTTTTGCTTTTTATGTTAAACAACATGGCTCAGGTTTCACATACTGAAGTGTGTGTGTGTATGTATGTTCTAACTCTAAATTGAGATTTCAGAGTGGTTGCAATTAAATTGCATGTCACTATGATGAATTGGTTTTTCATGTCTCTCTGTTATTCTGTATAAAATGGTTTTAGACTACCCTGCTGATTTTCTTCTACTCCTTTGGGCTTATCAGTTGCATTCTGCTTAAGGCTATCATCACATTACAGTTGTTGTAAAATGAAGTAACTATTAAGGGCCCTATGACTACTGTCTGTTAAAACTGATTAGTACTTCTGAGTAATGTACTAATGTGTAAATACTCTGAAGGGTGGGGGAACAGTTTCAGTTTTGTTTTTTTTTGTTTCCAGTGCTATAATTAGGAAACATAAATATTGAGGAAAAAAAAATCTTGGAAGAGGTATCTGTCCTCCAACAAGATCAAAAGGGTGATGTCCCTAAAGAAATGAACCTACATTTCTTTAAGCACACTGCTTCAAGAACAAGTGTGAAATGGTCTTATTTTAGGTTAATTTGGAAAGCAACACTGAAGCATTTTACACCTTGTTATGTAGTACATAGAGGTAACATGTTGCTAGCTGCCTTGGTAGTTTGGCTTATTTGCTTTGGTTTTTCCTCTATGTATAGCATGCTGTCTGTCTGACTGAAGGTACTGTTATGTGGGTGGGGGGGAGAGGGAAGGGCTTATCTAGTTAATGATGATGATTGAGGAAAAGCCAGTGTGGTGTAGTAGTTCTGATATGGTTTTCATTGGTTTGAACTGTTCCAAATTAATGCTTTAAGTGGCTTATTTAATGCTTTTTAAATATTTGTGTTGCAGCTTGCTTTAGATATTTTGTTTCAGTGTATGTACCATATAAGCTGTTTTGGGTCCCATGGGGGGAGGAAGTGGGCTATAAAATAAATAAATAAATACATAATGGTGGTTTAAGTGTTGGACTAGGATTCTGGTAGTCCAGGGTTTAAATCCCCGCTCAGCCATGGAAACCCACAGGGTGATCTTAGGCAAGTCACACTCTCTCAGCCTCAGAGGAAGGCAATGGCAAGACCTCTCTGAACAAATCTTGCCAAGAAAATTGTAGGAGAAGGTCAATGCAAGTCAGACTAAACCTGAAGGCACACAATAACGGCAGTGTTGTCACTACCACTTCATAGCTTGCTATAGGGATATAGAATTGCTCTAGTTTTGCTTTCCCCAGCAATTTAAGATTTTCAAAAGTTCTTTTTGTCCCGAGTACTCAAAAATAATTTTTTTTTGGTAGATTCCACAAAAATAAACTGTAACAGAAATCTCAATTTTTTCTGGCCAAATCCAATAGATGTAGCTGTTTTGAGCATAGAGAAGACAATGCTGTAAAGGTCCTCTAAATAAGTGCTAAAGAAAAGGGGTATAAAATAAAACAAGAAGGGGAGAGAAGGAGAAAGGGAGCAATCTTATTTCAGTAGTAATATGGGATTCCATCACAGACGTCTAAGAGTCAAATCTGTCAGTTATAGAATCATAGAATCTTAGAGCTGGATCGGGGCCATAAGGACCATCTAGTCCAACCTCCTGCCATGCAGGCATATACAATTAAAGCACTCCTGAAAGATGCCCATCCAACTTCTGTTTAAAGACCTCCAAATAATAGGAGTTCAACACCCTCTGAGGCAGTTTGTTCCACTGTTAAAACAGTTCGTCCAGTAAAGAAGCTCTTCCTAATATTTAGGTGGAATCTCTTTTCTCTTGTAATTTGAATCCAATGGTTTTCATTCTAGTCTCTGGAGCAACAGAAAATAAGCTGTCTCCATCTTCTATATGACATCCCTTCAGATATTTAAAGGTAGCTATCATATTAGGATCCTGGAAAAAAGAGATGGGGGAAGGGGTGGGCTTGAGCACCTCCTATGACTAGGTTGGGGGAGCTGAGCCCCCCCTTGAATAATCAGGCAAAATTGTACTATCAAGACTCCTGGGTAGTCAGGCTTCCTCAGGAATTATCATTCAGAAGGGTACTGAATGATTCAGCACCATAGAAAGAGAGAGCAAGAGAGTGCAATGTGTTATGTATTTTCATTGTTTTGCAATAAATATACAGTATATACGTGTGTGTGTAAGTAGACAAAACTAATAATGAATTGCATGCAAATGTTAAGCCCCCTGACCAGTGTATGATTTCATTAGACTTCTTAAAATATCAAGTTTTTCGATCTCAAATATGAAGAAATCTGCAAATTGAAGAAAGCACAGTGTGTAACTATCCAGAAACAGTCTTCATGCTTACCTTTGTATATGTTTGAGCTCGAGCTCTGAACCATTTTTAAAAGATCAATGTATGTTGAATGTAACTGTGGCACCATGACACAGTAGCTATATTTTCTCTAAAGGCACCATGCAGAGAGAAAACACATTCTAATCTGTTCTTCTTTCCTTTCATTAGTATGGGTATATCCTAATCTTTGTTACTCCCTTCCCTTGTAATTTTGTACTTTTGGTAGTGTTAGAGACTTTGGCCTGGGGCTCTTTCTTCCTACACAGTTATAGCACTATAATTCCACTTTAATTGTCATGGCTACATCCTATGGGATTGTGGGATTGGTAGTTTCGTGAAGCATTAGAACCCCCTGGCAAAATATTCTCAATTCACTTCCCAAACTGCAAATCCTTAGATTCCACAGGGTGGAACCATGGCAGTTAAAGCAGAATCATAGTACTGTACTATAATTAAGTAGGGTGAAAGAACCCCTGGAGTCAAAGGGTTACATGGCAGATTCCATATGTTTTGTGAGGCTTTTGGATTTGCCCCTAACCCTGTCCCAAAACTACTCCCCAAATTTGGGGGGCCCTGTCATAGTTTAGGATATTATTTTATATTATTCATATGAATTATTTCATATTTCATCTAGGTTTTGAATAACCAAAAGCCACAGTTCAGATTTTTTTTCTCTCCGTCTGTAAAGTGATCTAATTTGCTGAAGGACATTACAATCTATGCATCCAAGGGGAGCTTACAAAATAACACTAGGAATATTTTAAACATTTCTGAAGCAGGGTCTTAATACATTTCTTGTTTGAATTGGCCTCTGGCCAAATTTGCCAGTAATATCTTATTCTTCCTCTTTTGTACTCTTGATTTCAAAGAGATTAAAAAATGGACATTGTACACCCATGTTTATGACCTGCTCTATACACAATTGCTTTTAGAGATTAGAGAAACACAGCATTAACGCTGTCTGTCAGGTTTATTTTTACCAGGTTTTCAAGGCAAAGCATATTGTAAACTGCTCCTTTGGCAACATTTATAGCACTAGCCTGTATGCTATTGTGTCGATAAACTGTTCTTTAAAATAAGTGATGATACATCTAAACCTGCCACTTGGTTAATTTTGCAATGGGCTCTTTATGTTGCCTTTCCTAATAGGGCCCCATAATCTTTTAACTGCTTGTCATTCTGAGGACCTTTTGTAATTATTCCAGTGAATGAATCAACCCACCACAGAATGCTATTTCTCTGTTGGGAAAGCCATAGATTGATTCCTAAGGAGTAAAAAATAAGTAAGTTATTTTTAAGTATCTCTTTTTTCTACTAATTATCCTTGCTCATCAAATATTTGAATTAAGAGTGAAACAAAAAATATATGAGGAGAATGTGACGTTGAAGGCTTTCACGGTCGGCATCCATGGATTTTCCTTGGTTTTTTTCTGGGCTGTGAGGCCGTGTTCTGGAAGAGTTTACTTCTGACGTTTCACCTGCATCTGTGGCTGGCATCTTCAGAGAATGGTTGGGTAGGAGTGTGTCTGGGGTTTATATGCTGTTAACCTCTGTAGGGGAGTATATGTAAATTTGTGTAATTGAAAGGTTTGTTTCTGGGTGTAGAAATGCAAGGCTTGTTAGTGTCTGTTTGGCTGATGGTTGGTTGATAGGCCATTATCTGCTGGGAATCCCCATGTCCCTGGGTGGAGTTCATTTGTAAGTGTTGAATTTTGATTCTATTGTATTTCAAAACTGGGAGCCAGATTTTGTTTATTTTTAAGGTTTCTTCTTTCCTGTTGAAGTTGTCCAGGTGTTTGTGGATTTCAATAGCTTCCCTATGCATTCTGACATGATAGTTGTTGGCCTGGTCCAGAATTTCTGTGTTTATAAATAGCATTTTGTGTCCAGGTTGGTTTATAACATGTTCTGCTACTGCTGATTTTTCTGGTTGGCCCAGTCTGCAGTGTCTCTCATGTTCCTTGACTCGTCTTTGCACACTGTGTTTTGTGGTCCCTATGTAAACTTGTCCACAGCTGCATGGTATGCAGTAAACTCTTGCACCTGTGAGAGGGTCTCTTTTGTCCTTCGCTGAGCATAGCATTTCTTGGATTTTTCTGGTTGGTCTATAGATTGTTTGGAGGTTGTGTTTCCTCATCAGTTTCTCTATTCTGTCTGTGACTCCTTTAATGTATGGTAAAAATACCTTCCCTTTGGGTGGCTGTTTTTCTTCTTCATTCCTATGTTTTTTTCTGGGTCTGGCTGCTCTTGTGATGTCTGATCTGGAGTAACTATTAGCCAGTAGGGCCCAGTTTATGTGTCTCCGTTCATCCTCCAAGTAGTGTGGTTCGCAGATTCTTTTTGGACGGTCTACCAATGTTTTTATTGTGCTTCTTTTTTTCCTGGGTGATGATTGGAGTTCTTGTGTAGGTATCTGTCTCTTTGTGTGGGTTTTCTGTATACCCTGTGGCCTAACCATTGGTTTGGTTTGCAGATGACTAGGACATCCAAGAATAGCAGTGTTCCTTCTTTCTCTTTTTCCAACATGAATTGGATATTTGGGTGGATGCTGTTCAGGTGGTTCAGGAATGAGACCAAATCTTCTTCTCCGTGGTTCCAAATGGTGAAAGTGTCATCCACATATCGGAACCATGTTGTGGGCTTTTTTGGTGCTGTTTCTAACGGTTAGGCCACAGGGTATACAGAAAACCTCTAGTTCTAGCTAGAAATGCTCTAGCTGCATTTCCTACACTGAATGGGTGGTTGGACTTGATGACCTAGGGGACCCCCATTCAAACCTACAAGTATGATTTTAAACCAGCAAGGATTTGGCTGTTCAGTAAGATCTGTCCATACAGATACTTGATTATCTAGTATTTAAACATGAAACAAAATAGAATTCATAAATCGGTGCAGGTTGCAGACTTCTGGATAAAAGAAGAATTCTGTGCTTATGGGCAATTGGGCATGATTTGTATGCATCAGCTGTTTATTGAACTGATTAAGTTGGAGTAGTAGGTAACCATTGGTTGCATTCTATTGGCTGAGCAGTGCGATCCAGTTGGAACTGGAAGGGGGCAATCCTGCCTTTCCATTGATGCTGGATGACTGAGAAAGTGCTTGGAGCAAGTTTTAGAGTAGCACAAAGGGTTGAAGTGGGCTGAGGGAGAGAAAGGTCAGCTGCAGGCAGCAGTGAAATGTTGGATTTCTCCCATAACCTGGGAAATAGGTAGTTCAAATCTTTTGTTGCCCACAAACTCCAAGTGTCCACAGACATGTATTATTTCCATTGCCTGGTTCATAGTAAACACTGGTTTCTCACAATGTGAGTGAGCCCTAGGCTTGCAGCCTCTCTATGCCTTTTCAATACCAGAGAGTATCCTGATGAGAAAACTAATCCATTTCACAATAATGTTTGAACTTGGAAAATGGTGATTTGTGTAAAATGGTGATTTGTGTAAAATGATGCTCGACGAGAACAAACTAGAATCTGTAATGACAAATTCTTTTGACTACAGTTTAAAGAAATCCTGTTTATAAATAGCAACTGTGGTTTAGTTTAAAATAAAAGGAGGAGCTTTTTGTATCTTCCTTTTGGCATGTACTAAAAGGAGAAGCATGTGGATAGTGTATGTGAAGTACAATGAATGATTAAAAGTGCTTTGTAAATTCCTTGTATCCATAATGATAGCAGTTGTGATGATGTCATTAAGTTGGTCTTGAGTCTTTCTTCTTCAGAAATGCTGTCAAAATCTGTAGGCCTTTATAAGACACTGAACTTGCCCTTCTGAAATGCTGCCATTTTGGAGAGTGGGATAGGAATGAAGGCTACCACATATGTCCATACATACTCATATACCTAAATGTTTTGTGTTTATTAGATATAAAAATGCTTGCAAAATACATATAAATCTTTGCTGCAGTTGTATTAATTTATCATTGCTGATATAGTATGTTGAATGCAAGACTGCATACTCTTTAACTTTGAGCTACTCTTATACTGAGTTTTTCATGAATGCAACCACTTGGGGAAGAATGCAGTCATCATCCATGTCACATGAGGCCTAAATCCAATTGCTAGTTCCAAGTAGAGTTGAGTCACTGGACTTTTTCAGATGCCCTAAAACCCATCAGACGCACTTTTTACTCACTGAAGTTTTTCGTGAGTAAAAAGTGGTGGCTTTGCAATAGTTCGAACATGGAAGCAACACAGATGATGACGGGAGGAGAACAGCAGCGTCCGAAACTGACCTCCTGCCGCGGGATAGCCGCATACCTTTCCCGCCCTCCCCTGATGGGTTTTAGGGCATCTGAAAAAGTCCACTGAATCAATGGAACCTATATAAGTGTTGACTTATCAACTTCACATTTGATGAAGAGGTTTACTTACATTGGGACAACCAATTAGGTTTAGGCAATTAAAAAAGCATCCGTATGAGCCATGTAAATTTTTGAGCTTCCCAAATTCCCATAAGAGTAAAAGATAGAAGCAGTTGAGATAAACAAAAATACAAATACGGTAGACTGTACAAATATATATACAGAAAGAGCAAGCGATGAACAAATAGACCACCAAGAGTCTATAACTCTAAGGAGAACCTGACCGATGAGTCTTACTGCACTTTGAGGAAAAGTGGCAAAGCAGCAGGAACATTCTGTCTTTCCTGCTGCCTTCCTACAGGATGTCGAAGTCCTTCTGGCACCCTTTCATTTTGGTCCTGTGGGGGACCGAGCTAAAACCATGCCTTTTTGCAAATGGTTTTTTCTGGTTAGCAAAAAGGCATGGTTTTACCTTGGTCCCTTACAGGACCAGAATGAATAAACAGTGACACCATGCAGGAAGGCAGCAGGAAAGATGCAGTGTTGCTGCTGATTTGCTGCTTTTCTTCCACCACCTACGACTCCTCGAGCACTTTCATCAGCGCTGTCTATGCACAATCCTAAATATACACTGGACTGACTATGTGACGAATCTTGCTGTCCTTGAGCAAGCAGGGATCACCAGCATTGAGGCCATGATATTGAGAACGCAGCTGCGCTGGGCAGGGCACGTTTCTAGGATGGAGGACCATCACCTCCCAAAAATACTACTCTACGGTGAACTCGCCGTGGGTCAGCGTAAGAGGGGCGCTCCAAAAAAGCGATACAAAGACTCCCTGAAACAACATCTCAGGCTTGGCCAAATTGATCACCAACAGTGGTCCGCCCTGGCCTCACATTGGGAGGCATGGAGACGCACTATCCACAATGCTGCAGCTTTATTTGAGAACTCACGGCGAACAAGTCTTGAAGAGAAACGACAACACAGAAAGAATCACAACCCAAAAACATCACCCAAGGAGACCTTCTGCTGTGCTTTCTGCAACCGGACTTGCTTATCTCGGATTGGCCTTTTTAGTCATCAGCGCGCTTGCAGAAAGCGCGGGATGTGTCCTTCCTGAATCTTCGTTTGCGAAGAAAAGCCAGAGAGAGAGAGAGAGAGTCAGAGTGCAGTAAGGCTCCAAAGGTACCATAGGTAATCTTTAAGAGTTGTCAAAACTTCATCAGCAGACTGACCAAATATTAACTTTCAGCCATTTTCTCCCTTCCACGATCAGTCTCAAAATAGTAGAAATCTGGGTCATCAAATAACCAAAACGCTTGACAAGTCCAAGACTAATTAGAGGAACATTTCTTTAAGCCAGGCCTGCACAACCTGCGACCCTCCAGATGTTTTGGCCTCCAACTCCCAGAATTCCTGATCATTGGACCAGCTGGCTCAGGCTTCTAAGAGCTGGAACACCTGGAGGGCTGCATGTTGTGCAGGTCTGCCAGCTAACACATAGCAGTTAGTTTAGGAAATGTAAAGTCGAAGGCTTTCACGGCCGGCATCCATAGGTTTTCGGTAGTTTTTTTTCCAGGCTGTGAGGCTGTGTTCTCAAAGAGTTTATTCCTGATGTTTCGCCTGCATTTGTGGCTAGCATCTTCAGAGAATGTGAAGATGCCAGCCACAGATGCAGGTGAAACGTCAGGAATAAACTCTTCCAGAACACAGCCTCACAGCCCAGAGAAAAACCACAGAGAAGCTTAGGAATTTATTGCTAATAAGAGATGGTGATGGTCAATACCTTATATTCCTTTCAAAGATTGTGGAGATGAATTCATAGAGACTAAGGCTGCAAATGTAATCTCAGAGGCTATAGGAAGCAGTGTTAGTGCTGCTGGCCTAGCAGAGAGGAAGCTGCCAACTGGTGGCAACTGGTGAAATGGCTTTTTCAGTGTGTCACCTGGTGCTTTCCTTAAATAAATAAATAATAAATAAAATTTATTTCTATCCCACCCCTCTGCGAACAATCGGGGCAGCTTACAACAGTAAAATAGTACACAGTATAAAACAACTCAAAATCCCTTCCCCCCCCCTTAAAACATTATTAAATTAATACAAATTAAAATCAGCATATAATACAATTTATTAAAAACCCTTCCGAGTGAGCAGCATCAGTTAGGAGCTCCAGAAGCAACCTCCAGAGGGGGTTCCTGAGGCCGGGGTTAGCTATTCTGGAAAAGCCTGCCTGAAGAGAACTGTCTTGACAGCCTTTTTAAAGCTGTCTAATGATGTCAATAGGCGGATCTCATCTGGCAGGCCGTTCCACAATTTGGGGGCAACAGCCGAGAAAGCCCTCTGGGAGGTGGTCGCCAGCCTAGGTCTTTGTGGCTGCAACAAATTCGAGCGCGGGGAGGATTATAAGGGAGAAGGTGGTCCCTGAGATAGCTTGGGCCCAAGCCATTTAGGGCTTTAAAGGTGATAACCAACACCTTGTACTGGGCCCGGAAGCTGATAGGCAGCCAGTGGAGGGACCTCAGAACTGGAGTAATGTGGTCCCTCCTAGATGTTCCAGAAACTAGCCTGGCTGCCATATTTTGTACCAGCTGTAATTTCTGAACTAAGCACAAAGGTAGCCCCATGTAGAGTATATTACAGAAATCAAGACGTGAGGTTACCAGCATGTGCACAACGGTCTCAAGATCCCTTACTTCCAGAAAAGGGCACAGCTGGCATATCAGCCAAAGCTGATAACAAGCACTCCTGACTGTCGCATTTACCTGATTTGTCATCAGGAGCGACGAGTCAAGGAGCACCCCTAGACTGTGAACACAGTCACTGGAGGAGAGTGTGACCCCATCCAGGACTGGAGATTGCAACCCAATTCTTGGTTTCGGGGCTGCTACCGTGAGCACCTCCGTCTTGTCTGGATTCAGTCTCAATCTGTTTTTCACATTTTATTTTTCTTGGGCTGTTCAACTTTGTGTACTTTTAATCCATGGAATTTTATACCTATTGTATACTTTTAGTTATTATTTGTGTTCCATAATCCTATGTTGTTTGCTGATACTGACATTTGTGTGCTGCTTTTAATTGTTTCATTGATTGATAATTTGTTATTGTGCTTAAAGTTTTAGCTGCAATCCCACAGACACTTGCATGGGACTAAATGCCAGTGAATTAAATAAGCTTACTTCTGAGAAGATGCAAACAGGACTGTGCTGTTGTTGCTGTGTAGATACAGTGGCCGAGTTTTACGTTGATTTTTAGGCATTTTTGATAAGTAACTTAAAAGTGACATTTTGTTGAGATAATTTATTCAACTCATGTGGTAGATGCAGTTCATGAACTGCTTATTCCAAATAACTCTGATTAATTTCAGCAAGATTATAACTCCTTAGTAAATGTTTAGATATTTGGAGATACCAATTGCTAAATAAGCAGCCAGCGATATCATTTGTTTAGTATTGATTTGAGAACAAATGAACTGGAAATTTAAAAAGATTTTTTTGTGTGACTTGAACTTCTTAATAATTGTGTTCTTTTCAGGCATCTGCTTTTCACATTCAGACTATTTTATGAGTGTAATATTTTAATTATCCGTCTCTGTGCATCCCTGCATTCTTTCATCTAGCTGCTCACCTGTCCTTGCTGTGTAGATTCGAGTTCTACATAATGTCCCTTGTGCTTTTTGAAAACAAAATGTGAATGGGCCCTTTCAGCCACTGAATACTCAACACCAAGCTGCATACATATTTGTTCCTTCTCTCTTCACGTTTTTAGGTGTATGTATAAAACTCTGTAGGTGTATTCCTTGGAATTGTAATGCATGGAGCTATTTAAAAAGTGTAGCTCTTTTAGGTTCAGTAGAATATATATCATTGCCTTCTGTCACATTTGTACAAGAATGTTAATTGTGTGGATCAAATGCACACAAACAATGTATCCATTCCCAAAGGGTTAAAGCCTCCCAACATTCTTCTCTTTTCCCATCCATGCAGCTAATGGAAACAATTGAGACCAACACTGGCTGTGTTGTCTACACAGCTGGCTTCCCACTGTCAGCATAGGTTTGTGGATTTCATGGAAAATATTTCTGAGGCATATTTCCCATTCTTCCACTTGTACTGTGCTGTGCAGACAACCAATATCCAAGTGTGTGCCCAAGATTTTAATGCATCCCTCTGTCTGTATTGTGTGCTCCTGCTCTGGGCTTTTATTTTCATGAGAGCCACTGCTGATACCTTAATGATAATACCAAGAAACTAATCAGATCAAATTACATGTTTTGAGTCAGAGTTCTTCTGTTTAAATATGGTGTAGTCTGAAGATGTATTTGCATTATTTTAGCTGGTACAAGCTGTTTTTACCATTCAACTTCTTCCTCTACCCTGTCAGTGATAAAAAGTATAATATAATTTTTTGACCTTTGTTATTCACTTGCAATTGTTTATAGCTTCATGCTCTTTTCGTAGGCTATGAAATGTACCATTACAGGTGTGGCATTCTGTTAAAAAGAAGGAGATTAAAGTGGGAGAATCCTTCCTAGCAAACAAAAGTTGGAGGAAGATCTGGAGATATAAGTAAAGTCTCTCTTTTTGCACTTCTTAAATATTTGTCTGGTCTTCTAAAGGTATTTGCTTTTGCTGTTTGCACTGGATTTAATTTGTGGGTTTAAATGCATAGGAGAAAATGATGCAATAAGTATGAGAGCAGTGGAGGAGAGGGGAAAGAGGAAGCCTGGATTTTACTGTAAAACTGATAATATTTTTTTAAAAATAGTTATATAATCTAACATCTAACTGTAAGTTATATAATCTAAAGTGCAGCACTATGAGAAGGTGGACAAGTAAAATTTGCAGAGCTAGTGATCAAAATCCCCGAGGTGATCAGGAATGAGAAGTGGTATATAGTAAGGAAAGAGAAGGGCTAGAGTCCTTTTTTTAATCTTCTATTTTCTACCCTTAGAGGAAAATGACAGTTCCTAGTATGATCTTGCTGTACTGTACCTTATATTCATGAAGATATGTTTCAGAAGAAAAAAGGTCATGTTTCAGTTGGCATGATGTACATAGCTCCATGTGCATTCATTTAAATGGAAACCACCAATCTGTAGGTAGTTGGGAGCAAGATAACTCTCTGTAATGAAAAGAACAGAAATGTTCTTCCATTTAGTGGAATTTTGTCTGCACACACTTGAGCTTTCCCATTTACAGGAAGAAGGAAATGAAGTTCTGGTCCATCTACCCATCCCTTCATTTATACCTGCCTGTCCTCCAAACTGGGACAACATAGAGATAATTACAGCAAAAACACATGTGGTTCAAAACATTAAAAAGTTGAGATTAAAACAGTATTAAACTAACAACAAAATTAAAACCATTTAAAACATTACTTTCAAACAAAGAATAAAAGCACTACAGCACCATAAATATCCATTGTCTTAGAAATACAACCAATTCTTCAAAGTGAAGTCAAATGCTTTCACAGCTGGCATCCATAGGTTTTTCATGAGTTTTTCTCCTGGGATGTGAGGTCATGTGCTGGAAAAGTTTTTCCCTGATGTTTTGCCTGCATCTGTGGCTGGCATCTTCAGAGAATTGTGGTGTAGTGTGTGTGTGTGTGTGTGTGTGTGTGTGTGTGTTAACACATCCCTACACCACCATTCTCTGAAGATGCCAGCCACAGATGTAGGTGAAACATCAGGGAAAAACTCTTCCAGAACACAGCCTCACAGCCCGGAACCCCCCCCCACCTGCGAAAAACCTAATTCTTCAGAACTAGCTGGAATATAAAAACTCTTCACCTGCTCTTGAAATGATAGCAAAGCAGAAACCATCCTAGCTTTCCTTGGAAGGGAATTCCAGAATCTATGAGGAGCCATGGAGAAGCCTCTTTCCTGTATTTCCATGCCTCTGAATCTGGTGGGATCAAGAGAAGTGTTTCCCCCCAAAGATCTTAAAGCATGGACTGCCTCATACGGGAAGATACAGTCCTTCAAATAACCTTTACTTGAGCTGTATAGGACTTTATAGCTTATGACCAGCACTTTGAATTGTGCTTGGAAACAGATTGGCAGCCAGTGGAGCTGTTGCAACAAGAGTCATGTGCTCCCTCTGTAAGCATATAAGCTACTCTATAGCTTGATCTGCATACTAAAATTATTTTTGGAGTATGTGAGTGTTACCATTTCTCCCCTTTCCTTTTTATGGTGTCTGTGGAAGTGTGACCTGGGTCCAGAATTACAAAATTCCAAACAAAAAAAAAGAGGGAGCATCTGAGATCCCCATATCATTTAAAGATGTTACTTTTGTTCTGAATTTTATAGGTATGGGGATAGCAATAGCCAGGACCGGCTTAAGGAATTTGCCCCACCCCCACAATGCTTTATTTTGGGGGGCCCATATGTTTATCTCAGGTCAATGTAACCTAATTCAACATAAGCTATTCACAGTACAGGATATTCAGATTATTACTAATGTTTTTACAAGAAGAGGGTTACTATGGGCCTCCCCAATGATGGCCCCCCCTGCAGATGCTAACACCATTGGTGCCTTAAACCGGCCCCGGTAATAGCATCCCAGATGCCTGTGTAATTTGAAGATGCTCTTCTGGTACATCAAAGTCTGTGAGAATTTTGCTATTGATTGAGGGACTGCATCCTTGCCCTTCTGTGCTATGTTATTCCTAATCACTATTATGCATAAAGCATCATGCTCTGTTGAAATAGCAGGGGTTCTGCCTGCAGTTTCACTGAGTTCAGTTCTTTTGGTACTTTCACATAATTTTAGGACTAGATAGGGTTGTCTGACAGTCAATTGCAGGTCAAGCTCATTTTGGAAATCTGTTCTGTATCTTTAATCTCTAGTTTCAGAAAAAAAATGTACTGCTGAGGTTACACAGTTGAATTATAAAAATCTTACACTATGCAGCAAGTGGAAAGAGATCTGCCTAGAAACTAGAAGCTTTCTATACATTCAGCTGAAGCAAGAAATATAGTCAATTACTTGGCAATACATCATGAAAGAGATGCTCATGTCTGTCAGTATTCTAACTCATCAGCACGAAAAGCTCTTTTTATTGAATCTCAGAAACAAAACAAAGACGAAAAAAGCAAAAACAACATCAATTAGATGTCAACGTGACATCAAACGGCATAATATATCATAAAAATAAATGTATGATCTAGTGACTCGATGCTTTGCAGCCATATGTTATCTGCAGAGAAATAAAGGCATCCACAGCTACACTGTTTTATGAAGGCACATATAGAAGCAGTTGAGATTACGAAGAGCAGAATTAGGAGAAGTATCCTAAGAGAGTGTGATGTCTTTCATGAATGGAGAATTTCAGCTTGCATGAGGATCCTCTAATGCCCATTCCAGAAAGTCTCTCAGTTCTTAAGATCATCTTGGGTAGCTGCGAGGATGACACAAGTGACTGTAATGTGTGGAGGAGCCATGTTCATTTCCATCTTTTCTACATCCACTGCATGGACTAGTGCTTATGGGCTGTAAATGTACACTTTTCATGATGTGAATTATGGCCAGGATCCAGTTGCCTGTTACCACTAGTGGAGCTCCTTCAGTTAGATGAATGGAAAAGGGGAGGACCCTCACTTCTGCAGCCCTTCATGTGTCTACAGACTGGCTCTGGAGGGCAAGAAACAACAATCCAGAACCAGTTTTTGGGTAGTGCATTAGGGAGGGGAAGAAAGTTCTTTCATGTTAGTGATGTTCATTAGCAGGATTTCGGGTGCAGATCTACAAATTTTTGAAAAAGTTGGTACTCTGCTTATAGTCAATTGACATTCTGCCAAAAGATGGGAAGAGAAAGAAAAGAAAAGAAAAAAGAAAAGAGAGTCTGGTTCTCTGGTATGATAAGTCTACTCTTGTCAAAGATGAATTAGACAGGCATTCTGATTTGAAACTTTATGTTCCATCAGAGGACTAGTAAGGCATCAAATGGCAGTGGTTGTTTTGTTAGTTGTCGTAGAAGTTTTATTTGTTCTCAGTGAAACACATGGTGTATTGTAGGGTTTGTCCAATTAATCACAGGCATGATGCAAATAAAGTATGAATTTCCTTCCCCAAAGTCAGGATATTGGGACATACAGTAGATTTATCCTGTAAAGAGCTGGAATGTAACAAACAGTCTGCAGAGTACAGCAGAGAGAGTGCCAGTAGCAGTTTGCAGAAAGATAGCAAATGTATCAATATTGATGAGCTCTCAGCTCTGGTGCAGAGATGACTGGGGAGGTGCTAGGAACTCTGCAGAGCTGGGTATTTAGTACTGTATGTTCTATAGAGTTGAACTGAGCAGTTCTGTGTTGGATTTCACAGCGGGAAGATGTTTTTCTTTTGAAAACTGTAACCAGACTTGTTTATCTCAGATTAGCCTTTTTAGTCATCAGCGCGCTTGCAGAAAGCGCGGGATGAATCCTTCCTGAATCTTCATTTGCAAAGAAAAGCCAGAGAGAGAGAGAGGCAGTTGTCCTTCCGTATCCATGGTTTTGGTATCTATGGATTTAAGTATTCATGGCTTGAAAATATTGTTAAAAAATAATAATAATAAAAAGCAAACTTTGATTTTACCATCTTATATAAGGGACACCATTTTGCTATGCCACAGAATATAGTGGGGTTTGAGTATTCACAGATTTTGGTATCCACAGGGGGTCCTGGAACCAAACCCCAGCAAATATGAAGGGATAACTGTATATCTGTAAACACTCTTCATTATGCCCAAGGAGAGAGAAGTTTATTTTAGACATAAGCCTGTATCTGTGCCTTTATTCTTATGCCTGAAGGAACAACACTCTGCTGTTTATTTTATGCTGCCTGGACCTGTTTAGGTACCCAGTGCATGCTACCACCTGACACCTACTAGGTAGGAAAATTGGGCATGTAGGTAGTAAGGAGACAATATTATGGATACGTTTGTTGAGGTTTTTCCACTTTTGAAACCACCTCATTTTGAAGATAAAAACTGAGTGGAGTGTTTTAAAAGAGATCTTACTAGTTAGTGCATCTCTTTAACTGGTGACTTGAAAAAGTCTATAGAAATAAATTAACATATGTCTGCAGCTGATTACAAGAAAACCCAAACATCAACTCTTTCCAAGCCTGTTCGTAGAATTGCAAAGTATCTAACAAAAAACTCTTTGTGTAAGTCCATTAAAAACAGTGAGACTCCATTAAGCCTCTAAAATAATAATCTGAGAATTCCATTCATTATTGTATTTGAGAGCGCTGTAAGTTTATGACGGAAGGATGAGTGGGAGGTTGAGGTCATATGGATGAGAGCAGGGGAAGAAAGCCCAGAAAGATCCCACACTGAACACACTTCTCAGGTTGTGTTTTTTTTTCAGTGGTATGATAATAGCTCAGCATGAATCACCTGGCTGAAATGTCTTTTCTGTAGGATTTGGATGCGTTTTACATTTAACATTTGTATTACTGTGTACAGAGGAAGGAAAGGACAGTGTGAAAGATACATGTTTGCTGTGTACTGCTTTGGTCTTCACTCTGTCTATGTCTGTAAATTTGTAGTTCTGCAGTCTTTGTATGAAGAATTCTGTTCCTCATACTTTGGGCTAGTCTATAGGAGGCAATAAAATGTGGATTGGTATTCCAGTTCACAGCAACTTTCATTTGTCCCCATGTTTTTTTGGCAAGATCACAGGTATGCGAAGCTATCTGGGTTTGCTGTTCAAACAGGCATACCTGTGAATCAAGATGGTGGGTACAAGTGAATTATTCACATTTTTATCCTCCCCAAGTTGCCACTGCTAAACGGTATTTTTTTTTTTAAAAAAAACTAAATCCAAGGTGCAGATGTGCAGTCTTCCGCTTAAATAAACAAACAACAAAAAAGACTGGTTCATTGCCCCAGCACACGATCGCTCCAGCAAAAATCCAACATGGCAGTTCTGGCACTGTCTTGCTGGCAAGCTCCATCCCCCACACATGCCTGACCAATCAGCTATCCACTTCAGGAATGTGAATCAATGTTATTCAGTTGAATGTGAGCTAGCTGTTGGCACATGCTATGCTACTACGTTATGGTGGGCAGCGTGGGATAGTGACTGGAGAGCAGGGTTTAAATCCCTTCTTGGCCATGAAAATAACTGGGTGACCTTGGGCAAGTCTTAACACTGTCAGCCCTCAGAAAACCCTATGGTAGGGTTGCCATAAGTCGGAAATGACTTGAAGGCACACAACAACAACAACAGCAGCAACAACAACAGATGTATTTGCACTATTAGTTTTTGATAATGATTAATGGCTATTGGGAAGGCCTAATTATATTATCGTGGAGTAGTTCATCCTGTTATCAAATGCTCTTTTCTGTCCTGGTCTGGCTGCAAGGAGAGGGTTTTGAGGCATCCATTTCTCTCTCTTTTTTAACTAAATGGGGTTTAACATTACGTCTGAACAGGGCTTATTCTGGCTAGTGTAAACCAGTGGTGGGAATTCTGCAGCCTTCCAGTTGCTTTTAGTTTACAATTCTCAACTGTCCTAGCCATCACAGTCTATGGTGAGGCATGTTGGGAACAGCAGTCAAACAGCATTTGGAGGATGCATCATTCCTACCCTCAATTTAAACTATGCTGTATTGAAATAAACCAGGGTAAACTATGATTTATGATTCTGGTCTATTAATAAACAATTGTTTAAATTTATTATAGTATAAAAACAATAAAGTATAGTATAATGATAATATAAATTGATTATATCATAGTATGTTCTTTTGTGTTACAACAGTAAGTTGCTGTTAATGAAAAACAGAAAGTAGATATTTCAAATCTCCAACTCATGGCTGGTTCAGAGGAACTGGGAGGAGCATGGAAGCCTGAGTTTCAAGTCTCACGATTATTCCTATAAATGCTAACCTGTGTGCCCAAAATATTTCCACCACCACAGCTGGTCTTTTTGTCTCCCCTTATCATTGGCTATTTGGATTGGAACCACAGTCCTCCTGATGGTTTCTTCCTCCTGATCCAGTCTTCCTGTCCTCTCATTGCTCTGTGGTGATCTTCTCCTCTGACACCCTTTATCTCTCATCACCAAGTGGTTGCAGTAAATCTGAGCAATCACCCTACTGCTGCTCCACTAGTCAGGAGACTAGAAACAAGGCATGGGCTTAAACAGGGCCACTTTATTTTAACTATTGGTACACTAACTTGTGAACTGCAAAGGAGGGGGGGGGAGCCAAGTGAGGGAGCTGCTGAGGCAGGGTTACTTTTTCAGCTTCCTGCTCAGCCACCCTGGGTAATATATCTGAATCGTAGGACCAATCCAAATGCCTGGATTGCTACTCAGTTGGCCCTAGTTGCTTAAAGGTGTTCCTGGAGAACCCTTTCCTTCAGGTCCCACATCTTAGAAAGAACATGTGTCCCAGGCCAACCTCAAGGGTTTCTTCCCCCTTTCTCACTCCCTAGTCATGCATCCAAAAGGAGAAATGCTAGAAACATCCCCTTCACCTAATCAGTGTCTATGGGTGCTCATTATAATCCTTAACCTTTCTCTTCCCACTACCTGACCCAAGTCACTGTTTTATTATGCAGCATCCATGCTAATATCCCCCCCCCCTCCTGCTTCACTGCAGCTTAGGAAAAACATCTTGGGGAAAAGGTCCTACCTGGCCCAGACATGATTAACAAAAGCCTACACTGAACTAAAGAGAGGGTGAATGGGCAGAAGGTCAAAAACCAAAGAGGAACTAATTGGGGAAGTGTAGACTTGTAAGGTTTCTGGCTCTGCCTCATGTGACATGCCATGGTGTATTCCTTTTCCTCCTTGCTGGCTTCCATTCCAGAGACAGCCAGCAAAGATGGCCCTTCCCCACAGGTGTGCCAGTGCTGTGTGGACATGAGGCTGAATTCACATGCAGGATGTATGATGCCTCTCCTGCTAAACCTTTTATAATCTGATTGTTCGGGTGGGGGGAAGTTTCAAATGAAGTGTGCATGAATGAACAACATTACTGCCATACCTGAGGTCTGGATGGTCTACTCCCTGTTGTCTTTCCACTGGCAGGTAATTTTTTTATTTATTTAAGGAGACATTTGGTTTTTAGTATGTTGCAGCAGATAGAGCTTTTAAAGGAGAGAGATGTAGTCTTTTTATTTTATTATGTTTTACATGTCTTTTAAATTCCATTTTAAACTTCTGTTTTTAAATCAAAATTTATTTTAATCGTGTTTTCACTTTTGTACCAAGCATTTCTAAATTATATTTTTTTTACAATATTCTACACCACCTTGAATCCTGTGCTGAGAGAATGGCAGGATATAAAATAAATGAATTAATAAAATAAAATAAGAGTGAAGGAGGCAGAGCTGGCAGGTACCTCTCTCCAGCCCCTCGATGGATACATTTTCAGATTGCCCAAATAAAGATTTGGTCACCTGTGTAATGAGAAGACATGCATATACATTCCTTTTTTACACAATGAGGTATGAGAAGTTTGTGATTCCTAAATGGTGTGTAGTGTGTACATGCGTAGACAGTACAGTGATGTTCCAGAGCAGATATGTAGTATAAATAGACTCTATACGCTCAGAGTCTTAGAAACCAGGCTAATCTAGATGAGAGCATATAATGCTCATTCCTGCACATTATTGCAAATTCGCAACAGCATCCTTTTGTCTCCACAGTCTTTCAGCAAAAATGATATGCCGAGAAGCTATCTGCATTTGAAGTTAACATGCCCACGAATCAAGATGGTGGCTGTAAATTAGCATGTTATATGATGCTGCCACTGTACAGTATATATATATATTTAACATTAAAGCAAAAGTGCACAAGTGTGACCTTCTGCTTAAAAAAATTATTCAGGCACCTTGGCGGAGAGAAAAAATCACAATCGCTAATACAGAAAGCCAGCAGAGTGCTTCCAGTGCTGTCTTACTGGCAAGCCTGCCACCCGCGCACGTCTGATCAATCCAATCGCCAGTTTTGCCCTCTCCAAGAATGTGCAGCAAATCGAATCAGTTGTCCTAATGCACGCTAATGTTCCTTTCCTCGCCTTATTAAAAAAAAAAATAGGGAAAAGCTGCGCCCCTTCCTTCCAAATAAGGTGAATCACCATGGGATCCTGTTGGGACAAAAGGTATTCTCCTTGAATTCTATGAGGAGTATTTTCATTGTCTAGACAAGCCAGTGCAGTCTTTCACTGAAACTGGTGGCATCCAGGACAGCAGTCAAAGCAACCCAGTTTGGATGGTTTAAGCAGACGTACCTCAGTCAATAAGCAATTGTAATATTTGTAAGCTGGATCATTGCTGGAAGCATGTATACAGAGTAATTACAGAAACAGAGTCTTGCAATGAATGATCTGGACATATTGAGAAACAACTTTTCAGAAATTACCGCAAGAGAGCTTTCTCCAAAGGGAAAGTCCTCACTCTCTTGTCATTCCTACCCCAAGAGGGATTTGGGACCAGATTATCTGAAAGACTACCCTCTCCCTCAAGTATTGATCCAAACTTAACACCTTCTTCAGTGGCCTTCCTCTGACTGCCTCCTTCAAATGGAGTAAGGCAAGTAACTGCTAGATGAGGAGGGCCTTTTCGGTAGTGGCAGCCTACTTCTGGAATAGGTTTTCTGGTATGATTTGCCTCATCCCACTCCTATGGTCTTGCTGGTGCCAGGTGAAAGCCCAGTTTTTTTAATTAATTACTGGAGTCCAGGCTCACAGTTTTTCTATGTGCTGCATTTGGAAGTGTTTGTTTGGCTCTGTCCTCATATTTTAAGTCACTTTCCATTGTCTGGCTTTATCATAGAATAATAGAATTGTAAAGTTGGAAGAGACCATGAGAGCCATCCAGTCCAACCCCCTGCCATGCAGGAAATCACAATCAAAGCATCCCCGACAGATGGCCATCCAGCCTCTGTTTAAAGACCTCCAAGGAAGGAGACCCCACCACGCTCCGAGGGAGTGTGTTCCACTGCCAAACAGCTCTTACTGTCAAAAAGCTCCTCCTAATGTTGAGGTGGAATCTCTGTTTCTGGAGCTTGCATCCATTGCTCTGTGTTCCAGTCTCTGGAGCAGCAGAAAACAAGCCTGCTCCATCCTCAACGTGACACCCCTGCAAATACTTAAACAGGGCTATCATATTGCCTCTTAACCGTCTTTTTTCCAGGCTAAACATACCCAGCTCCCTAAGTCTCTCCTCATAAGGCATGGTTTCCAGACCTTTCACCATTTTAGTTGCCCTTCTCTGGACATGCTCCAATTTGTCAATATCCTTTTTGAATTGTCATGCCCAGAACTGGACACAGTATTCTAGGTGAGGTCTGACCAAGGCAGAATAGAGCGGCACTATTACTTTCCTTGATCTAGATAATATACTTCTATTGATGCAGCCCAAAATCGCATTGGCCTTTTTAGTGCCACATCATACTGTTGACTCATGTTCAACTTGTGGTCTACTAGGACTCCTAGATCCCTTTTGCACGTGGTCTCATTCAGCCAGGTCTCCCCCATCCTATATGGATGCATTTCATTTTTCCGTCCTAAGTGCAGTACTTTACATTTCTCCGTATTGAATTTCATTTTGTTAGCTTTGGCCCAGCTCTCCAATCTATCCAGGTCATTTTGAATTTTGATCCTGTCCTCTAGGGTATTAGCTACTCCTCCTAATTTGGTGTCATCTGCAAATTTGATAAGTATGCCCCTAATTCCCTCATCCAAGTCATTGATAAAGATGTTGAATAGCACTGGGCCCAGGACAGAACCCTGTGGCACCCCACTGGTCACATCTTTCCAAGACGAAGAGGAGCCACTGCTGAGCACCCTTTGGGTTTGGCTGGTCAACCAATTACAAATCCATTGAACAGTTAACTTGTCTAGCCCACATTTTACAAGCTTGTTTGCAAGAATGTCATGGGGAACCTTGTCAAAGGCCTTACTGAAATCAAGGTATGCGATATCCACAGCGTTTCCTTCATCTACCAAGCTGGTAATTTTATAAAAAAAGAGATCAGATTAGTCTTGTTTCTCTGAAACCCATGTTGACTTTTTGTGATTATGGCATTGCTTTCTAAATGTTCACAGACTCTCTGTTTAATGATCTGCTCTAGAATCTTCCCTGGTATTGATGTCAGACTAACTGGACGATCACTACTACATCTCTCCTCTCCTTTCTGCATGTGTGTTCATCTGTTCTAGAAAGGCATCATCCAATTCCTCCGTCTGATTTGGGGTCTGTAGTAGAGTCCCACAATAACATCCCTGTTGTTTCCCTACCCTTAAATTTTTATCCAGATGCTCTCCACCTGGCTTCCACTATTGATGTCATGGATCTCTTCACTGGTATAAATATCCCTGATATATAATGCTATTCCTCCTCCTTTCCTGGTTCGGCTGTTTCTCTTATAAAGGTTATACCCCTCTATTCCTACAGTCCAATCATGCAACTCATCCCACCAGGTTTCAGTAATGCCTATTATATCATATTTGTTTTGTAGAGCTAGGAGTTCAAGTTCATCTTGCTTATTTCCTATGCTCTGTGCATTAGTGTAGAGACATCTAAGACCATGTGTTCCCTTTACTTGCTGCCTGTGCAAGTTTTTTTGCCTCCCACTGTTGGGTCCTTGCGCTGTTTGCCTTCTTCCCTCTATGACAGTTTGACTATTTTCTCCAGCCCTTTTGCCTTCCAGATATACTATCTCCCTCCCCCATATGACTCAGTTTAAAGCCCCCCTGATCAAATTCTTGAGACTGTAGGCAAAAATGTTTCTGTCAACTGTTGTGTGATGCACCCCATCTCTTGCCAGAAGTCCCCCCTCATGGAAGCGCAGCCCATGATCCAAGAATCCAAATTGTTCTCGGTGACATCATCTATGGAGCCAGTTGTTTACATCGGCTATTTTCCTCTCCCTTCCTGGACCATGCCATTCAACTGGCAGAAGAGACGAGATGACAACCTGTGCGTCCATTTCTTTCAGCTTCCTCCTCAGAGCCTCATAATCTCTTCTGATCTTCAGAAAGCTGTGCCTTGCAAAATCATTGGTTCCCACATGGACCAAAAGGAAAGGGTAATGATCCATAGGCTTGATGAGTCTTGTCAGCCTCTCTGTCACATCATGGATCTTTGCCCCAGGGAGACAACACACCTCCCGAGGTATCTTGTCAGGCCCACAAACCACTGCTTCTGTACCCCTCAGCAAGGAGTCCCCCCCACCACACACCTCCCCCGAGGCTTCGCAGCTGCTGTTCCTTGTGGTGGTACTCTCAAAGTCCCCTGCTCTGCCCCTGAAGTCTGTCCGTGCTGTTCTTCCTCACTGTCCTAGATAAGGGAGAGGGCTTCGGATCCATTTTGTAGCTGCAAGCTGCTCGAAGAATCCCTGGATTTTCTTGTTCTGTGTGTAATATTCCTCCAGCTGTCTACCTCCTGTGTCTGTGAAGTGACCCTCTCCTCCGCAGCCACTTCCTCTGTGAGGTCCCCATCCAAGACTGTTCGTTCTGTTCTGTCCAGGAAAACCTCTTGCTCACGAATCTGTTGAAGTGTAGCTACCCGTGTCTCCAGCTGCTGGAATTTCTCCTCCAAGAGGGCTACCAACTTGCACTTGGTGCATGTGAAGTTCCCCACATCTGTAGACAAGAAGACAAACATCCCACATGTGTTGCAGGTGACTGCAGCAGTCCCCTCAGTGTCCATGGTGAGAGCTTTTAAGTAATCTAAGAACTCTTAGGTAATGCTGAGAACTCTAAGCTGTACTTTTAGGTATGCTGTATTTTTGTTTGGCCACTGAAATTCATGCGCCATTAGGCACACGCCTCAGCAACAAGCACCCTCTCCCAAAAGTTTTTTAAAAATTCAAACTCACCCACTCAAAATGGCTGTTGATAAGCTGCTCTCCTTCTTTTCTCTGGCAGGAAACTGGCCTGGAAAGCCTCTGCGAGGAGTTATATAGAGCTAGGCTCCCAGCTCCACCCCCTAGTGACTCACAGCTGTGACTCACAGAAGCTTTACCTCCTCAGCAACAAGCACACTCTCCCAAGAGTTTAAAAAAATTCAAACTCACAGAAGCTCCACCCCCTCAGCAACAAGCATCCTATCCCTACAGTTTTAAAAAAAATCAAACTCACCCACCCAAAATGGCTGTCCAGAAGCTGCTCTCCTTCTTTTCCCTGGCAGGAAACTGGCCTGGAAAGCCTCTGCAAGGAGTTATATAGAGCTATGCTCCCAGCTCCACCCCCTAGTGACTCACAACTGTGACTCACAGAAGCTCCACCTCCTCAGCAACAAGCACACTCTCCCAAGAGTTTAAAAAATAATTCAAACTCAAGAAGCTCCACCCCCTCAGCAACAAGCATTCTCTCCCAAAAGTTTTTTAAAAAATCAAACTCACCCGCTCAAAATGGCTGTCCAGAAGCTGCTCTCCTTCCTCTCCCTGGCAGGAAACTGGTCTGGAAAGCCTCTGAGAGGAGTTATATAGAGCTAGGCTCCCAGCTCCACCTTCTAGTGACTCACAGCTGTGACTCACAGAAGCTCCACTCCTCAGCAACAAGCACACTCTCCCAAGAGTTTAAAAAAATTCAAACTCACAGAAGCTCCACCCCAACAGCAACAAGCACCTCCCAACAGTTTTTAAAAAATTCAAATTCAATAGCCTTATGTTCTATTTTGTATTTAAATTGCTTTTATATTTGTGCATTATAAATGACAGAGATAATTTTTTAATGGAGCTCAATGCAGGTAATTGTAAATAAAGTAACTTCACTATCCTGCTCTGGTTCCACTGAGGATTTTATCAGATGCAGCATATACGGTGTCATAAAGACACCTAATTAA